>SSNP01000004.1:5787644-5828675 GCA_006937955.1 Pachypanchax playfairii | reverse complement strand
CCCCCCCCCCCCCCCCCAACATGACTGTCATTTTAGAGTCCCTTTCATAACATCTGACCACCAACCAGACTGAAACCAAACAGTCTTCAACACCCAGAACCGGAAATTAATTTGATTTTCTGTTGAGATAAGTTTAGTTTACAAAACAAGAGCAACAGTAGCTAACAGTTAAAGCTACTTTTGACTAATAAATAAATAAATAAATAAATAAAACTAGTGGACGAAAAGTCCACTGAGTACTGGACTTCCGGTCACCTGCAGCACAGGTGCTAACGTGATAGCATCAACAAAGCGACCAATTAGCCTGAACAATTCATCTAATTGACATGCAAATTAAAACATTTTTGAGGTTGACATGACCTTCTGACGGCCATGAAGTTACACCTGACTATTTACATTAAAACAGCTCATAAATTACCGGCTGTAACTGCCGGAGCAGTTTTATGTCCACACCTTGTACACAAATAAACATTTTTATTCACGAATGTAACCGCCTGCGAAAGCGAGCAGCCTCACTTCCCCTCTCTGAATGGGGCAGAAAAAGGGGAACTAAAAATCCCCCAAAACTTAAAAAAAAAACGCATATTTATCCGATTGTTGAATGTTGTTATTAAAATAAAAACAATGTTATAAGAGGATACTCACTTCTCTTGATGTTCTTCCTCGCTGCGGCTGGAAACCAGCTGATAAAATGAGCAAACGGTGTTCGAGTGTGGAGTCAGAGCTCAGCTTCCTCTTCCTTTCAGTTTAAATCTTCCGACCCAGCCCTCCGAGGGAGCTGGAGAAAGGTGGAGTCACCTCCTCACAGCTGAGTTAGAAGCTTTGGGCGGAATCTATCTGACATATCTAAAATCTCTCAATCAAAACTCTAGATTATCTGTCTGTCCTAGTTTTATTTGTTATTATTATCGTTTTTGTTCTCTAAATTGAGATATAGCTTTTATCTAACAAGAACAATAGATAGTACATCATCTGCCAAAAGTTAGAAATCAAAACAATGAAAAGTTTGTGTAAACTGTAAATAAAACAAAATGCAATGTTTTTCAAAGCTCATGAATTTATAGTTCATTCCCAGTGGAATATAAGCAACTTATTAGATGTTGAAAGTGAGATATTTTACATTTCATTGATAAGTTTGTACCTGATGTCAGCAGGACATCTCACAAATGTTGGAGAAGTACAAAAAGCTTGAAAAGTAATATGCGAAATTCAAATTCAACATTTAATAATTAATTACGTTCATTGGTAACAGCTAAAGGAGCCTTTCAGAGAGGTAGAGCCTCGCAGATGTAAAGATGAACAGAGGTTCATCAATCTGTGACAAATTGAGTTTAAACATTGTGTAAAAATTTGAGAAAAATATTCTTAAACACAAAACTGTGACGAGTTTAAAAATCCAAACGTCTACAGTGAATAATATCAGAAAATTCATAGACTCAGGAGGAGCCTTTTTGAGCAAAGAGGTCAAAGGTCAAACTGGATGCTCATGATTTTTAGGCTCTGAAGCAGCACTACGTTAAAAACAGACATGATTCAAGAACAGATATAACTGTCTGTTAGCGCACTTCACCGTGTGATTCAGAAAGGCGAACAGGTGTCAGATAACTGAGAGGACATCACAACACATAAAGGAGAAGCCACATGTAAACAATGTCCAGAAACACATGCATCTTCACAAAGAGCAGTTTCCTCATCAGTGTTCGTGTTCTGCTTCAAAACAGAAGATTCCCAGATCTTCATTCAGCACAAGAGGTCAGATAAAATCCTGTTTGGACCCATCTATCAAAAATATAAAGTGGAGAGAGACAATCAAGCCTTTGACTGATGCGATCTTCATTAAGAGTTTCATAAACCAGATAAAGCAGGTTAACGAGCCTGCAGAAACATTTTGATTCATAAAACACCAATTTTGCTTGTTTGAACATTAAAGCTAAACTGACCACTTTGTCATTCTTCCAGGGATCTCGATGACCTTTTTACCTGGAAAGAAGAACTCCTCCTTTATATGACCAGCAGTATGTGTCCAGGTATATAAGACACACTAAAAAACAAAAAAAAAACATATTAAATAGAAGTAAAATTTAGCCAAAATGTTTGAAAGATGTGGCTGGTTCTTCTTCCTGTTTCTTAATTTGTCATGATGACAGAGACACTAAAAAGAAAAGTAGAGCAGAGGGCATCAGTAATAAGTTACCATACATGTGCATCGTGACGACTCACATGATGAGTCACCAAGACTGAAATTGAAAAAATGAGTGCCATTATGTACACGCTGTGAAACAACATCTAGGAATTCAGTAGAGTAACCGGATGCTTTTTAAATTAGCCGGATTTCCTGATAAATAACAGTGATGCAATCTTTAAAATCTTACAGCTCACGCTTTGCACCATGTGTCCAAGGTTTTGTTGACATGTGGACAAAAGTAAATAAAAAAAACTTTAATCTTCATGCAAAAAAGTTGTTGTTTATTTTTGTCATGGGATGCAAAAAAAAATAAAATAACATTATATATAAAAACACATTTTCGCCCATGAATTGATACTTTACAGCTTTAGTGTCATGTCAAGACAAATTTGGGATAATTTTCATTTTCATTGAGGCTATAATTTTCCATGTTTTACATTACAAATCATTTAAAGCTAACGTTTAAACAAATTAAGAACATGACCTGTTCACTAGGAGCAAGGGGTTTTCCCTTATTGATAACTTCCTGATAGGCCAAACCACTGAGTGTTGTAAAAAGGTTGTGATAAGAAAAATCCTGGTCCATGTTAAAAACAGACAGGGTGCCCTCTAGTGGACACATTCTGTTACTGCAACAAAATTCTGCTTCCAAACAAGAAATGGAAGAGACTTGTGACATCAACTTTAACAAAAATGTTAAAAGAGCATAGTGAAAACTCAGAAAAAAAAAAAAAGTATTTTATTATTTTATGACAGAAGTTTGTTTTTATACTGTGATTTAAAACAATCACAGTCAAAATATGCTATTAGCAAACCTTTGATTAATTCAATTTAATGTGTTGTGATTATCTAAACACTCTAACTGCCCCAAATTTGGAATTTTATGTTCTCAGACACTGTAAAATAGGATATTTGAGACAAAACCAGTAAATATATGTAATTCAGTTAATAAACAAGTTGAGTTAAGGGCAAGAATGCAGAAGAAGAACTTGCTGTGAACACATGGAGACCTCCAGCTGAACTAGGCTTAGGGCGTTGACCTCCTCGACCATCTGCCTCGACTGGCTGGGAGGCAGTTTACATTAAAACTTTTCATACGTACATTGACATGCTGATCCCAAACATTACTGACAATGAGTCAAGGTGGGTGTTTTTCCCAGATTTTCACACACACACCTCACACATTTCAGTGGAAAGACAAGTGTGCGCTTTCATAAGACAGAAGTGAAGAAATAGCTAGTTTCAGTCTAACACACCTTGTGCAGGTTTTAAATGCCGAGAAGTGACGATGCCTTCTCAGAAGTTCTGTTAGAAATTCAGCAACATATTTACAATAAAAGGAAATTTAAGAACTTATAGTTTGGTTTTCAAAAGAAAGGCAGTGTGGACTGTCAGACAACCAGAAATGTTTGTGGGATCGTTCTCTCGTTCTACATGGTACTCAGGAGAGGAGGTTGTTTTTCCAGGACGTTTACCAGAAGATCAGGCTGGGAGAGACAAGTGGGCCGGCTGCTCTGCAGCAGAATGACAAAAAACAGAAAAAAAGGGGCAGAGTCAGGGTTTGGGAAGGATCCGTTTTACTCTTCTGCTCTTGAAATTTATAGGTTCTTTTTGAACACACCCACATGTGGTCACACAGACTGCAAAAACCAGCACACAAAGTCAGGATGTGACATCACCCAGAGGAAGAAGAGCCAAACACTTCATTTTTCTCTATCTTTTTTCAGTGTTGTCTATTTGAAAGAAGTTAGAGCCCCTCGAACTGTCGGTGACTAGCAGAGAAAGAAGATTTGAAGAAACTGAGGGATCAGAACGCCTGGGACGGATTTATATGAGAGTTTAATCCTTCTTGAACTTCCAGCAGTTTCCAAAACATTCCAAACTATTGGCTGTAGGATTCCAGGGAGGTACAGTGCAGAAAGTTTTTCCATTCTGTAATTTCCTCTTTAGTTGATCTTATTATTTCATTGTTGTTGTTAACAATGAGTTTATATGTGAGCAGAAACTTTAGTTTTCATTTAAATGATCATTTTTATTCACTTACAGTGTCAATGGTAAATTCCATGCAGACCAGTAAAACAAGCATGGAGGGTTTGTTATTCACAGCAGGATTTAGACATGCTTCAACCTGAAACTTTGTCCAGACATGCAGAGTGATCCAAATTCACGTCATTTGGTCCTCATGCTGTGACTATTTGTGTAAGTCATTTAAATCCTGTTGGTTTAGTGTTTGACTGGAAATGTGCGTCTCCTAGTTGTGAAACTCCCCCATGAAAGTAATAAAATATACTTTTTTGCATGTAAAAATGTCCCATCCAGCATGACATAGGAGTCCATTTTCTTTATTTATCTACAAAATCCAAAAACCTCAATGTTTGGTTTAAAATTTGCATAAATGATTATGAAGAAAACGAAACCTCTCAGTAAAGTCAGTGACTTAAAAAAAATGCAACAACAGGAAATGGAAATATCTGCTATTGAAAAAAGGGACACAAATGCGGATATAGTATCATATTGCAGCCACAGTCTTGAATGTGACTGTGCGTCAAATTTGTGGTGGCCACATGTGTGTTCAGTGTAGTGAGCTGCAGTACTCAGATGGATAGAACTACTGAAATAAACACAATGAAAAGAAAGTTGGAAAAGAAAAAAGCCAGATTAGCTCATTTACATCCCAAAGAACAAACAAGTTTGTTTTCCATCAGCTGTCTCAATTAAATATTCACAAAAACATTTAAAGGATCCCTGCCATCATCCCACTCACAACCAATGAGATCATTTACTGAGCTCTCAAGAGCTTTTTAATCTGTACTGAGTCACTCACTGGCATTTTTTCCCAGTGAATCCAAACTTTAATGGCCGACTTTCACTCCAGCAAACTGTTGCTATCTTTATTTATGGGTGAAACTGAAAGTGTCTTGTTGAGGTCACATGTGGCTCAAGTGAGGCAATAATATCAACCCTTTCTTTGTCCTCTGTTCGCAGTCAGTTCTCCTGCTGTCACGCTAATGGAGTTTTTTTTTTTTTAGGGAGAGAGCCGAGTCCTAAACCAATCATAAAATATAATGAATCACATCTCATCACATCCTATCTTATCATGTCATATGATATTGCATTGCACAGTATCATGTGCTGTGCTGTATGGCGTCTTATAGAATCATATTGTATTGCATCATCATGTCATATTGTGTCGCTTGTATTTATATTAGAATCAGAAACACACTGTTGTTAATGAGAAGTACATGTCGGACTATTCAGTCATTTTTAACAGAAATCCAGGGAAATAATTTGTTCATTATTTGTAGTTTTCATGAATATTTATCAATGTACTGACAGGATGTAACACCCTAACACATGTCTTGTTACTCCTCACAGAAACTCCCCTCCAACTGGAAACGAGGACTCGTATGATCTTTACACAACAGACACTGACCTCCTGTGACTTGTTTCAGCCGGTGTGTTCGTTCCTTTCCGGAAGGCCTCAAATCATCCAACTCATATTCATCATTCTGGAGAGTCTGTTCTCCTTCTGTCTCGGGAGAAACGACTGACTCAATGGCGCTTTGTCTCGGGCAAGTGTTCAGCAAAGCCAGAACATTCAGGCCCAAGAAGCAGTTCGAGCCCGGCACGCAGCGCTTCGAACTCTACAAGAAGGCTCAGGCTTCGCTCAAGTCGGGTTTGGACCTGAGGAAAGTGGTTCAGCTGCCAGAGGGAGAGAACCTCAATGACTGGATTGCAGTTCATGTGGTGGATTTCTTTAACAGGATCAACTTGATCTATGGCACAGTTAGTGAGTACTGCTCCGAGCGCACATGCCCCACCATGTCTGGTGGACTGAAGTATGAGTACAGATGGAAGGATGGTGAGGACTACAGGAAACCCACCAAGCTGCCTGCTCTCAAGTACATGAATCTCCTGATGGACTGGACAGAGTCACTTATAAATGACGAGGACATCTTCCCCACCAGAATAGGTGTGTAAAAAGTCCACGTGTGCTGAAACTACATACATGACCTGAATAACCGATGATCTGTACAGGGATACAGTGTTGGCCTTCATTAACTTTCAAATGCTATTCAACAAAAGGTTAATTAGGCGATGATGCTGACATTTAGAAGAGTTAATAGTGTCATAAATTGTTTCCGTGACAGATTTGTTATAGATTAGGATTCCCTACATTAAAGAGAGGTCAGTTTGTGATCAGTCCTGTCTGCAACAATTGTTTAGTAGACTTTGCATGAATCTTTTCTCCAGAGACTCCAATTTCTTCACAATAAGTTAACTGGCAACTTTAAATTGGCCCTAGTACGAGTGTTTGTGTGAGTGGTTGTCCGTTTCCTGTGATGGACTGGTGACCTGTCCAGGTGTGACCCCGCCTCTTCCACTAGAGATAAACACCAGTTCCCTGTGACTCTGAACAGGAAAAGCACGTTTAGAAAATGATGATGACTGACTTTGATTTTTGTTTTATTAAATGTTGCTGATCAGCTGAGATTGAAATTCAAAAATTCCACTAGCGGGAACAGAAAGAGTCTATTAATTAAGCTTTGGTAATTATCTCCAGCATTATGTATGTGTGTGTGTTTGTCATCAAAGTATCTGTGTGTACATCTGATTAACTTTTGGAATCACCTCAATTCAAAATGACTGCAATCAGTGATTAACCTTAGAAAACCCCATTATGGCTATAACTCAGTCAATTTTACAGACACTGGTTCCAACTCTTGTAATGGTTTTGAAGGGGAACATATTGTTTCTTTAAAATTAAATCTAGCTTGTCTCAGTTTTTCATTCACGTTTTCTTTATTTCTTTAGGTGTACCGTTTCCCAAGAACTTCCAGCAGGTGTGTAAGAAGATCCTCAGCCGTCTCTTCAGGGTTTTTGTGCATGTTTACATCCATCACTTTGACAGCATCTGCAGCATGGGCGCCGAGGCCCACATCAATACCTGTTACAAACACTACTACTACTTCATCACAGAGTTCAGTCTCATTGATAACTCTGAGCTGGAGCCCCTGGTGAGTCGTCTGTGCCGATGTTTCATATTGGAAGTGTCATTTAAATTCATGCCACTCGTTATTGTTCTTGTTCAACGGGAAGAGATTTGCTGCGCTAACTCGTCCTTTGTTTCGTTTTCCTGCAGAAAGAGATGACAGAGAGGATGTGCATTTGAAGAGAAACACATGGACGAAGGAGTTTACATGATGACGTTATCTGAGCCCCTTGAGAAAACTTCAGTTCCAAAACATTCCCGACAAAGAGTTTCTGTCTCTTTGTAAGAGTTTTGGGTTGTTGTTTTTTTTTTTTTGTCTTTTTTTATAGGAGCATGCCAGTGAAAATCTATTAAGTTATAAGTTTTCTTTATATGTTGGAGCTGTATGTTCAAGAAGAATTTCCTTACACTCGTTACGGTGCTGTGATGTCTTTATACTTCTGTGTTGAACTGACACAAAGCTACATCTGTATTTTTTTTTTCTTGCATGTGTATTTGTTTAATCTTAATGTGATGTAATTTACAGAGCCAGACGTGATTGTAATCACTGTCATTTTTTAAAATAAAATTGTGAAGACGTTACCTGGATATTTTAATGATAGAATATAGCGATAATGAATATATAATAGAATGATGAAAGAATATCTGTTAATGAGACAAATTTTATTTCAGGAAACTCCTGTTAAACCAATAAAATGAAAATTTATGGTAAGCTGATATATCATATAATAGTTGAACCCAGATAATCCTCTTTCCATTATCAGTACCTGATGTGGGGTCAGGGATTTACACCCCGCTCAGATGGAAAGTCTATCACAGGGACACACAGAGACAAATACTCAAACTTAAAATCAATTTAGACCCACTAATTAATTAACATTAATTAACCTAAAACACACACATGCACAAGGACACCGTGCAACAGCTGTTCCACAATGCAACCCTGGGGAATCCAGATACTCATAATTGAGTTATTTTTAATCTTAAAGAAATTCTGCTTGCCAGAATGCTGTTTTCTCTTCCACAGTCATCATTCCAGATATGTTAAACATTCCTGAGAAAAATGACATCACATTTTCCGATTGCCTATCAGTGCCTTCGTTTCCGGGAATCCACAATTACATCATTCATATTCAGAATAAACATTAAAATCTGAAATTTTATTTCATATTTTTAATATTTGAGATATTTATTAAAAACTCTATATGCTGCCTTTTAACATAAACCAGGTCAGTTAAAAACACTGACTGGTAAAAAATATATTGTAGATATCAGAGCTAGAAGTTTCTCCTTGTTATAATTCCATTTCAGAGATACACAATTTTATTATTAATAAGAAGAATATACGCATAGATTTCTTGAGCTGAAAGTCACATGAACATCAAAAACAATGTAATTTCTTCAAAACAAAAATGACGTTTCAGACTTCTGGGGGTTTAAATGTTGTTATTGTTTTTTTTTTTTGTTTTTTTTTGACTGTGAAGAATTTAGTTTTGTAACATTTTATAACAGCCACCTTTTGGGGGGAAATATAGACATCCTGTTATATTTTTCATCATACATAATCGGCTCTGGAGGCACTAAAATGTAATATTTACTTGTGGATGTCTTTCGTTTAAATTCCCAGCAGGAAGAACTTCTCTTTGAATAGAAGGAACAAAAGTTAGGTGTGGTTTAATTATATGTTATAACGGCCTGCCATATTTCACCACGCACAAAAATCCCCCATTACGTGTTGAGTCACGCATTATACGTAACATTAGTGGCCTTCATTATAGACCAATGGGAATAGGAAGAATGTCTAAGGGGCGGGGCAAATGACTGTTGATGGGTTTTCCCGCCCTACGCGTCACTGGCTATCTCAATGTTGACGCTATGTTAGCAATGGGAACTTACATCAGCTGGTGGAGGCTTTGACAGCGCCGGTGTGGAGGTAAGAGTAGAGTGATTTCTTTCTTTCGTGTTTTGTTCCAACTTACGTCGCTTAGCCTCTGAGTGAGGGCGATTAAATCGATATTTATTGATTATTTCAAGTTAGCGAGGAGCGATGCTAGCTAGCTAGCTCGCTAAAAGTAGATAAATAAGAGACTGGGTTCGATTGACGGCAGATATCTTCAGCGTTTCAGCACATTTTTTGAATTAAAATGATCAAATCTATGTAAAAAGTCTGGTACTTGGGTTCGTTTAGTACTGAATTTTCATGCTATTGTTTGTTGCAAACCTAAACTCAAAGTGTAAGATGTCCGTTCTGTTGATCTTTTGATGTTCTAAAATACTCCAAACAAAAATAAAATGTAACAGATAATTTTGTAACAATGAAAACTTAGACACACTGCTCGATCCGGTCTTGCGTGATCGATTATCTTGTTCAACATAACTAAAATTCCTTCCGCTTTTCTGACAAAGCGTCTCTGCGGTATGCTTCTTGCTCAATATTTTTGTCTCAGTTGGCAGATATGGTGAGGAACAGCATGATGACGGAGCTGCAGACCATCCAACATACTCTCCAGGTATGAATGGCTCAGGTTTCACTTCCTAGAACAGGTTAGAGGATGTGGAACTGTCAGAACATGAAGGCTGAATATTCTCCTCAATGTGTCACACACTCGAATAAATCGGTCTGATGTACAGGGTGAGATAAGATGCTGTTTCCTGCCACTAAAAAGACAAATACTAAGGCTTTACGTGTTGAAACACAAACTTGTAACCGCAAGTGACTAATTGGTTGAGCCTTGAATAATAATTGCCTCTCGTGCTTTTTGTGCTAGTGTTTCTTGGTAATCTCGGGTTTTCTGTCTCTCTCTGCCTCATCTGTGTTAAAGGGTAACTCCCTGGCTGTGGGCCAGGTTGGGCAAAACTATGGTGGGGTTCAGGACAACGGGAACATCATAGAACAAAGGCAGCATGTCCCCCAAGGTCCAGCAGGTACACCAGCTGTGTTATTTGTGTTGCAGAACACACGAGCAGCATGTGTCCGATTTTTAAACCCGTTTGTTTGCATGTTGATGCTTCTGCTTTGCTGCAGAGACCGAGTCCAGCCAGCCAGTGAATATCCCAGATTTATCTAAAAGGAGAAAGAAGAAGAGGACCAGAGCAACAGACAGCTTTACAGGCACTTTTGATGGTAATTAAGCAGAAATTGTTGTTGAAAACCTGCAGCACTTGCAAAATACAGACTGTGTTTTTTCCAGTTCTCTCTTGGAAAAGTCTACTGTCATTGAATGCATTCTTCTTTCCTCCCAAGATCTCTATAAACTAACAGAAGAGGTACTTGGTCAGGGAGCATACGCTAAAGTTCAAGGATGTGTGAGCCTGCAGAGCGGGCAAGAGTTCGCTGTGAAGGTGAGTCAGTTTTTCCTTAAATGTTTAGATTTTTGTTTCTGTCCTAGATAAATAAATTTTGACTTGTGTCTTTTGTCTTAACAAGATAATTGAAAAGAGTGCAGGGCACAGCCGCAGCAGGGTGTTTCGAGAGGTGGAGACTCTCTACCAGTGCCAAGGAAACAAGTGAGTGAATCCAATCAGAGCTCTTTATTGTAAAACTTCCAACAATCTCAGAATGAAACATGTTCCTAATGGCTGTAAATATATTTATTCAGAAACATTTTGGAGCTGATCCAGTTCTTTGAAGACAGTTCCTGCTTTTACCTGGTGTTTGAGAAGCTACGTGGAGGTAAGTACTCAGTTATTCCACCTGCACATATTCACTCAGCTTTTATATGGTCCTTTTCTCTTCCTCCAGGCTCCATTCTTACACACATCCAGAACAGGAAGCACTTTAACGAGCTGGAAGCCAGTAAGGTAGTCTGGGATATTGCACAAGCTCTGGATTTTCTACACACGAAGGGTGAGTTGAGTTCCGAACATCGATTACACCAAATTATTAGGATGAAGGTTTTGGTTTTATCATGACGAGTTGTCTGCTTTTCATCAGGAATTGCTCACAGAGACCTTAAGCTGGAAAACATACTTTGTGAATACACTGATCGTGTAAGTGGTATACAAGCTTTTAGAAATCCATTAGCTGTCGCTGTAGATGCAGATTATCACTGTGTTAAATATGGTTCTTTCTTTTTAATCAGGTGTCTCCAGTAAAAATCTGTGACTTCGACCTGGGAAGTGGAGTGAAGCTCAGCAGTGCCTGCACTCCCATTACAACTCCAGAGCTCACCACGCCGGTACAGATGCAGAACATTTTACTCATCTGTTTAGTGATACCGTCTTGACCTTTCAGACTTTTTACTTTTTGTCACCCTCTTAGTGTGGCTCGGCAGAGTACATGGCTCCAGAAGTAGTGGAGGTCTTCACAGATGAGGCGTCGTTCTACGACAAGCGCTGTGATCTGTGGAGTCTGGGCGTCATCCTCTACATTCTTCTGAGTGGAAGCCCCCCCTTCACGGGCCACTGTGGCACCAACTGCGGCTGGGACCGGGGAGAAACGTGCAAGGCGTGCCAGGTATGTCCACCTTTCAGTCTCTGTGTACTGAGTTTCCATCTGATCTCACACATTCAGAAGGTTTTACCTTTTAGTCCTCTGAGCGTCTCCACTAAAACAAATAGAGCTCCGCTTTGTAAAGTGTGTTAAATGTGTTTTACCAATTAAATGTAACTGACTGGTAACAAATATCTATTTTTATCGATTTAACTTTCTATAAGGGTGAAATATTAGGTTTTATTTTTATCAGTGAATCTCTGTTATTAGTTCAGGCTCTGGATTCTGTATCAGCTCAATCAAACTCACACCTTCTTTTAACTGAAGCAATTTGAGATGTTACATGTAAGGAAACACGTAACAAACACGTCACTGATGAAAAGGAATCACAAGAATCTCTACCTGTCACCAAATACAAATTGGCTTCATGACATCCTGTTTTACTTCCTCCATTTCCTGTTTTCACTTCATCTCCTTTCATCATGTTTTAGATACTAACAGCTGATCTTTGTTTCTTCAGAGTCAGCTGTTCGAGAGCATCCAGGAGGGCCAGTATGAATTCCCAGACAAGGACTGGGCGCACATCACAGACGGAGCCAAGGACCTCATATCTAAGCTGTTGGTTCGGGACGCCACGCTGCGTCTCAGTGCTGCTCAGGTCCTCCAGCATCCCTGGGTGCAGGGGGTGGGTATTATTTACATTTGTGCACCAGAATATCTGCAGTAGCTTGTAATTCTCTCCAACCTCCAGTTATAACTCAAATGCAGCTTATCAAAAAATATTTTTTACAATATTGTCTGTAAATTATTATTTTTTTCCACAGGATGCCCCAGAGAGAGGTCTTCCAACTCCTCGTGTTCTCCAGAGGTTTGTCTTCTTATTCTTATAAGGTGTTATAACAGAAATGTATGTGTTTTAAAAAGAAAATTGAAAATTCAGTCTGTTCTATAAACAGAACCTGAAGCTGTTTTTAGTTATGTTCTACATATAAACAGTAAATGAACAAAAGAACTTGAAATAGAAGCTGAAACGTAATGAGCTCCCGCTATTGGCTGGCTGCAGTTTAAGCCCCGCCCCCTTCGTATAAACAAATCCGACTCCTGATTTAGAAATAAAAACACAGTAAGTTGTGATTATTTGTGTGTGGTTAAGTAGGCGGGACATCATTTATTTAGATGAGTAGTAAGCAGGTAAATTAAGGAAAGGGCTGTTGGTTTAGAAGGAGTCGTGTCCAGAACAGGAAGTAGTGAAGCAGGCGGGTCTGTTTCTCATCACGTCCTTTTCCTCCGCTCCATCAGGAACAGCAGCACCAAAGACTTGAGCCAGTTTGCAGCAGAAGCCATCGCCTTCAACCGGCAGCTGTCCCAGCATGACGAGCAGCAGGAGGACGTCGGCGTCATCGTTTGCTCCATGAGGCTCTCGCCTCCTTCCAACTCCAGACTGGCGCGCAGACGGGCGCAGTCCAGCGCTCTGCGCAGCGGGGACTTCACACCTGCTTCCGATGACCTCGCTGCCTGAAACACAACTTCCCTCATTGCGTGTTTTGATCCACGTCGACCTGCCTTCTTGTTTTGTTTGTTTTTTTGTTTTTTTTTTATTCCCACAGTGAGCCTTGTTGCATCAGCCGCACAGTATTTGAGGTGACTGACTGTTTCTGGTGTTTGAGCTTTTTTAATATAGCCAATAATCTCCTGATCCAGACAGTTTAAGCGCAGGAGGGACAGTTAATCCTCATCTGGCACCTTCTAATAGAACACAGTTTTAATCTGCCTGAATTTTAAACAAGCACCATTTCATGAGAGATTAGATTTTAGAAAACAAAACTCAAACTTTACAGACGTGATGATCCAAAACCTCTTTATGCCAGTATTTATTTATTTTTTTTAACAAAGTCATCACCATGACAACATTAAGGACAGTGGTGCCTATTTTTCTGTCCTAATGCAGTTTCATTTTAATTCAGGAAATGTAATTTCTCTTATTATCCAGCTGTGAATCCTGTATTTCATTTAAAACCTCTTAATGCTGATGTAAAGGGATGATCTTTGCTTTGTGACAGCGTTCGTGTGTATGTGTTTTGATGCGTGGATGACACTCAGATTTCTCTCCACGCTGAGAAAGAGACGGTGGATTTTAAGCTTTTACTCAAACACCAGCTACCTGTAGCACTGATGTACTTTAAATTCAACTTTTTTATTTAGTTTAGGGGAAGATGGAGGATGTTGTATCAGGAAGCATCTATATTTAACGTTTACTCTGTGTATTTCTTCCACCATGTAAGGAAAAGCTTTAATATTTAGTGTGTTTTAGATTTTATTATTTCCTGTCGTGCTTCAGCCTTGATGCCTTGAACTGTGATTCTTACATAATATGTTGTGGATGGTTCTTTTCATAGCTTTTGTTCCACTTGCTGGTGAGATAAAGATTCATTATTAGTGTTTTTATTATTTTTAATTCTGTATTCCTGGTTCGGTCAATGTGAACGTGATGGACGGAGATATTATCTGACTTTCTTCAGTCAATATCGACTTTTATTTTTGATATTTTTTTCTGATCAATTACAATCTGTATTTAACAGGGTTTCAGGTGGCATTTTATCTCACGTACATTTTCTTAATCGAGTTAATCTTTCATTCAGCTGCTAAACAACAGCTCTCCCTTACTTACTACACTGTTGCCATGGACACCCCATCCCTATAGCAACTAAAGGGCCTTCAGGAGGAGAGAGATTTGCACAGAGTGCATCAGGAAACAACATTTAAACAATAAATCCCTCACACTCATTAACATCATCACTCCTAGTTTTTTTTCCCTCCTTGTCAGTTTGTTATGGCATCAAATGAGATTCTGTAATCGGTGCGTAATAAAGGAGGGAGTCCCTCGAGTAAAACTTCTTTAATGTGGAGTGGATTTTCATTTCAGGATGCCGAGTTCTCAATAAAAAGACACATGAAATCTCACTTCTTGTTGGCTGTTATTCAGGAGTTTATGTTCTATTAAAATAAAATGTTTTTTTTATTTAAAGGTTTTTATTGAGAACCAGATAAAAGCTGAGAAGATTTTGTGGGATTATGAAGTTCGATTAAAAGTTCTTCCAGGTCAAAACTGCAGCAACTTGTTGCTTCAGAATTTAAAATAAAATGACAAAAATAAACCAGACCGTTTTTCTATAAGCATTTCCATTTCAGATTCGTTCGTCAAATCGATCATTGATTGGATGGATTTGATTGGGCTCTCTGGTGCCCCTAGTGGTGGCGGTGAGCAGCGCAGCAGCAGCTGGTTCACCTGCTGGAGGGAGAAATCACTTCCAGCCTGCAGCTGCTGCCCAACCTGATGGAAGGACGAAACACGGCAGGATACTTGACAGGATAACGAGACTGATTAAAGGTAAGTGACTAAAAACTGTTTGTATTCATGAGTAGAAAATGTTGAAATACCTCGTGGTTTTGTTTGTGTTTTCTTTTTTCAGCTGTTTTTTTTTCTTTTTTAATGAAAATCTGGCAGCTGACTATCACATGTGGCACTTGTGTTGTATTTTATGCAGATCAGTTGCAAGCTTCTCTTTTTAGTTATCAGCTATAAAGTCATTTTAAATAAAGCTACAGATGAATATCAGACAGTAAAATATTGAATGAAAATGTCTCCTCCTTTTCTTGTTTTCAGCAGAATCATCCTTATCTAAAGTGATGAAGAGGTCTATCTGAGGGAAACATGGTGCTCTCTGATAAAACCTCCAAAGAATCGGCTCCCAAAAAGATCTCAGAGCAGCGGAGCCTCCGGTATCAGAGTCTGCCCTCTCCTGCCCTTTGCTGTGCCTGTGGCCTCTGCATCATGCTGGCTGGCATCAACATCACCCTGGTGGGAGCTTTCGCTTTTGGCACCTTCATCCCCACAGCCAACCCCCCCATCATCATCGGGCCTTTTCTCTTACTGATGGCGCTGGCTTTCTTCACCGCCTGCTGCGTGGTCAGCAGAAGATCTCCAGCCCACATGGCTAAAAAAGCCCACGGAGGAGAGAAGTGGGGGTTAGTGAGGATGGGGACAGCCACGTTTGAGATGGAAGCAAGTGAGCACACGCTTCAGGACACGACTGCTGTCCAGCTCAGCCCCACCAACTCCCCGAGCTCCTCTCACAGGTCCAGCTCCAACCACGGGGACGGCGACGCCTCTCCGCCTCGTCGTCAGCTGCAGCTGTCCAAGACGTGTGACGAGGATGTCACCAGAGATCAAACAAGACTAACCTCGGACGACAAGCAGGGCACTTCCACACAGCTGCCGCCCAACCAGAACACCTTCTTCACATAGTAGGAACATCTGCAGCCAGATGTTTCCCTCTTTACATCATGCTTATATCCTATATATTGTATTTTGTGACAAAGACTAAAATAAAAGCGCAGCAGGTGCAAAATATAACAACATTTCTGTCTTCATGTTGTTCACCTCAAGGTCACTGTGCTGAGCACCGAAACATGTTGTGCAACACGTGATTAAACATAGTCTCACTGCAGGATGTTGTCATGTGTTTATTACTTGTTTCCAGGGTGGATTTCATCTTTACAGCAACTGTACGCCGATTCTCTCGTGACGAAAGACCATCTAACCTTAACCGGTGTTAAAATGAACCATTTCTGTCCTTGTGCTGGTATAAAAAACATCTGTAAAGAAATTGTCTTTCTGCTCTCCAGAGTTACTTGTGTTACACAGATCACTCATTTACTATCAGAGACGTGTCAGAGGACGCAGAGCAAACAGACGGTAAAAGCGAGAGTCCTGATCATTACACAGCTGCTGTCCACAAACACAGAGACGGGCGTTGTGATCCCGCCCCCCATGTCATAAAAGTGAGGGAACCTGCTGTTATTAGAGTCTTTTTGTGTTGTATAATTATCTACAGCAGGGTCTGTGCTTCTCTTCAGTTAACAGTGAGTCAGACATATAGTAGCTAAAAGTGTTTGTTTTTGTGGGGAGGATGACCTGTCTTGACAACCTGAACACATTTTTCTAAATGACTGATGAGGTCATGCTGCTCTGAGGGGCGCACGGTGGGGTTCATCCACTTTAACCGTGCAGCTGAGTAGTTTCATATATTTTGCACTGAGAATATTTTTGTTCCTTCTTATTTACTGTTTTTCCACCGCTCTGCTTGTATTTGCTCATCCAATAACAGAATTAAACAGCTGATCACTGTTGCTGCTTTGTTCACGTCCAAAAGGCTGAATTTCAGTTGTTAAGAAGGTTTTGTCGAGCTTTAATGTTTATGGTTTGCAGGATCACAAACTAATCACTTCTAAAACTCCTTCTTTTATTGTTGGTGGTCCAGGATATGGCAACAACTGGACGGATTTTTTCCATGATTAAGGCTGTTAAAGAGGCCCTTCCATTAAAAACAGTTTTTCTGAGGTTTCTGTTGAATATTTTAGCTCCACAGGTGTTCTTACCTTCATAGTGGGTGTGAAAACAGGTCAACAACTTCTCTTTCAGTTTTAATCTCTCAAACTACACAGCTGGTGATAAAACCCGAGTTCTCCCGAGTCCGAACGGCCTGTATCTGTTTCATCACAACTCTTTTGTTCGTTAGTATTCATCAGCTCCTGCAGTTGAAACCACGCCTAGCATGCTGCTGGCTAAAAGCTGTAGCATAAGACGTAGCAAACAGGAAGAGACGACGTCTGACGTTGCCATGTGAAGCGGGGCAGGAAACAGTATACCTTGCTCTCATAGGCTAGTTTGTTAGCCAATCATAGTCCAGCAAATTCAAACAATAAATATGAAAGAGGTGCTGATGAAGCCTGACGGAACCACCCGAATTTAAATGCAGACAGATTGAAAGATCTGTTAATAAGTGTTTCCTGACTTTTTTTAGGTATAAAATGTTTCATATTACTGGTTAATACTTAAGAAATAACCACAAAGTCCGGGATATGTATGAAATGGTCTCTTCAAAGTCAGCATCCCCAAAAAAACAGGAGACAAACGACACATCAAAAATGCTTTTCATCAAGTGTTGCTGCCATCACAGTCAAAATAAGCTCATTTCCAAACCCCAACAAACTGAAATATTTTAGTTTCTGATGTATTATTAATGTTTTCTTGGAAATAAATAATGTTGTTACGAGCTCTGTAATACATTGCACCACTTTGAAAGGTAAGAATAAAGAAGAAAATCCTATTTGTGAATCTGCAGAATATGTCTGATTCTGTGCAGCATGTTTTTGGGGAAAGTACTAATCATATTAAAGTAGCAGAGATGTCAGGTGATGTGTTGGCAACATTTAGATTATTTTTTTTGTACAGTGATTATTGTTGTTTTGACAAAAAGGTGTTGAATGTTTTTCACTGAAACAATTCAAACAACAACAACAGATCCATATGGGGTTTAAACCAGGAAGCATCAATAGTCCTGAAGTGGGATTTGGTTACTGCCAGACTGTTTTTAAACAGAGTCAGATGGAAAGGCAGCATTAATTCATTTAAATAAGTGATATTTAATTCTGAAAAAGGAAAACAGAATCATTTTTGTTAATTCGCGAAGGTGATACAACTCTGTTTACACCCACCTTTTCATACAGATCATTACTGTAAAACATCTCTGTTAAGTTTCACAGTCCGTGATAATTAACAATATAGTTGATAATCACATAAAATTGCCATAATTTGGAGTATTATCTTGATATTATTTCAGTCCACCCATTAAAGTAATGATTTGTGAATTTAATCATGTTGGTGTAAAGCTGAAGGGTGATTACTGGACATCATGGTGACATTAGCTATTACCTGAATCAAAACAGCTTTTATTTAAAAGGTTCGATAGTATGTGGGTCGTTTCACGTCATTATTTGTATAATTTGACTGAAAGGCAGTGAAATAATATCAATCTTGTGTTGTGACTCCATCATGTGGCGAGAAAAACAGCACCATCACATAAGAAATGCAACAGTCTCTTATTTAATCAATGAGTTTATTTAAAATTGAAATTGACTCAATTTGTTATTTTAATTTGTTGCTGTTACATAAATTGCATCCAGTGTTATACTTAAAATGATATGCAAAACAATAAAGCGAGATCAAACAATTATTTTCTTTCTTTTTTCTCGTTTAAAAGTTAATTGATTAGAAAAATCTCGTGCTTGTAATATTGTGTTTTGACGGTAGGGGGCAGTGCCGTCGTTTTTGTTTCAAATATTTATTTCCAGGTGTTTGTTACGGTTTAAACTCTGACTCCGGACAAAAATGAGTTCAAATTGTTTTAAATACACTTTAAAATAATTTAAATGTCAGTTTTTACTTCTTCTAGCAGTCTGTGTTATTTTATAGCTGCATTTAGCCAAAAACAATAAAGTCCAACAAAACCATTTATTTATTTTCTTTTAAAGAAAAATAAATTAGATTTAAACTCAAGTCCGTCATAAGAAATTGAACTAAATTTGTAATTCTTTTTAGAACAGAAAGCAATAAATTAGAATATTTATTTGTTTGAGCCCCACATGAGAACATTTACCTGTGATAAAACATCTCACTGATGGAACTGTAATGATATAATTCTTGTATAAATACCTTTAATTATTTATTAATAGTAAGCAGACTATTCGCTGATCCCTGGTGGTCAGAAAAAGCTCCTCTTCAACCAGGACACAAATGTTTTATTGAGATATAAAAATATCCCTCTATGGACACAACAAGCCGTGACTGTAAAATCCCTCAAACAACAGGAAAAGCCCCCCCAGCTTCAAATTCATCACTTGTCTGTATGTGCAAATATGTAACTGTGTGTGGCAGATTTTGCTGTTTGTCTGTTAATAAAACAAGTTACATCCAGCTGTTAAATTGGAACGTGGACACTATGTGTGTTTTTGTTTAATGTCTACAGAAAATCATAATATATTTTTCTGAAATCCTAAATTGGGGGAAGACATTTCATTTTATGTTAATTCTTAAACAGTTTGTTGTAGGCCATGATTAATTCCTGGAAATGTGTGGAAAATATAAAGAAACTCATTTATTTCCAGTTCTGTTTTGATCTCTCTCGTCAGTTCCATTTATTTTTTTACTAAATCTTGACATACTCATAAAAGTTACATTTACTTTTAGTTTAAATTTTGTTGGATGAATGATCGCCGTTAACACATTCCCACATCTGCAGGCCCTGAGTGCATCACGGCCTCCGACTACACTCTGGCACGCAGCTCTGTCCTCAGGCCTCCTCCTGCTCGCATCTCGCTGCGTGTCAGGGTAAATGTGCTGATCCTCCTGCGGCCCTGCACCTCATCCAAGTTGTCTCTGAAAAAAAAAAAAAACGAATTTCCCACAGGTAATACACAAAATTCCCATATAACCTGAAGATAGAACAATAGCAAGGGTACAGTGTCTTTGAATTCCCACATCTGAACAATATCATCACCAGGTGAGAGACCCAGTGGGTTTCACACAACTTCATACACACAGTTTTGTCTTCTGGTAAAAAACCATTTGTGTTTCATTTTTTTTTTTTTTTTTTTCAGGTAGAACAAGACTTTAATATTCCACAGTGCTAAAGAAATCTCTTCTTATCATTTGGGAAAATGTCCTTTCAAACAGCAGCCGGCTCTGTCTAATTCCTGATGACCGCTGAATGTGCTGACTCTGCTACTGGAAGACAAATGATATGTCTGTCCTGTTGGAATAATCCTAATATATTTGAATGGGGGGGGCATTAAAATGACAAAACAGGAAGGGTTTTTCTATCTCATGATAAATGTGCAAATGTCCACCAAAGCTGAATCAGACACCACATTTTAATGGCCTGATTGCTCGTTCATTTCTCGCCTCATTCTCTTGCAGCCCGGCTCCTTCCTTTTTTTAATGCAGAGCTGGTCATATTTTGTCCCAGATTAGTATAGACGGCGGCTGACAGTTGCCTCTGCTCAAGGTATTTAGAAGACATAATTCATTCATAGATCTAGAAATGCTCCCATTTGTCATCCCTATTTTTATGCCTGCACCCTCCGCGGTCGCTCATTCCTCTGGGTGGTGGTGTGTGTATGTGTGCGAGTGTCAAGGGAGATGAGGGCCAGGGCAGTTTCCAGCTGATGTATTAGCTGGCATATGCAAGCAATGAATTATCAAGGAGGAAAAGGAGTCAATTATCCACTCCTAAAGAGGGGGCCAGGCTTGTGTGGCCTTGGGGCCCCTTTCCATATTTACCAAATCGTTTCAGAGAGAAGTACAACGTGAGACCTGAAGAGGAGACGGTGAGGAGACAGCACACACACCTGCACACTCTCCCTATAACACGTGCACATTCAACTTTAACCCTCTTTAGATCAACTGGGCCCCCCTCCTTCCTTTCACCTCGTGTCTCTGTTCCCTGCACGTCCTCGGCGCTGCCTCCTCGGTTAACAAGGACAGGCGCTGAAGTTCTGGATCCGAATGGTAAAAATCCATTTTACACACACCAACTCCTCAAACTGATTTTGGTTGAGCTGGAATAGCCGCGCCATGACCGTCAGCCATTTCTCTGTGTCCCACTTCCCCCCCCCCCCCCCCCCCCCCCCCCCCCCCCCCCCACCACCACCACCCGCCTCCTCGAATCAAAATGGGGCTCTGATTGACTGCGCCGCTCTGACTAATAGAGTGGATATGGTGAATGAAATACCCGGCAGTTTCATTCCAAAGTCTCTTACCCCCTGTGTCCCCAGTCACTTTGCTTTGACATATTTTTAAAGATTGAGCGTTCTATCCTGTTTTTGATGAGGGCGGGTTGAGACGAGGTGCACGAGGCGACGGCGGTGGCGGCGGTGATGTTGCCTCAGAGCAGCCAGGACCCTCGGACAGGAACGGTCGAACTGACAGGCCCTCTGATGACTGACTGGGCTGACACTTAGGGAAATGAGGTCGTTAGACAGCATTATGAGCGAGCTGATAGCTCGGTAATGGGTTTTAACTTTGGAATTTAACACAGAAGCCCATCGGGAACGGGTCTGATGTGTGGGTGGACAGGTGGGTTCCTCCAGAATCCAGAAAGCAGCTCTCATGGGCACCAGAGAAAACAGGTTTTGTTGAGGAGAGGAAAATAAGGAAAGAAGGAAAGGAAGTATTAATGGAAATTGTCCTAAAAAAGAAAGCATTTAAACAGGATTTCAGCAGATGAGTGACTTTTGTTTTCTTTCCTGTCCTTCTCTAAAGACTTTCTTTTGATCTGTTTGTCCACACAAACAAAATGGAAAATTACACTATCTCCTTCTATCCTTAAATCCTTTGAATTTCACCAAATTCTAAAACAATAACAATTTTCTGCTCCTTTGTTATGTTTGGGAAGGTTTATAATTTTGCACGTCTTTTTCGCACGGCTTCCAAGCCGCCTTGGATCTTAAGTAAGGGCGTCTAAATTTAGTGCATAACGATAAACTCTTAAGTTATAAGACATAGGCTAATGCGTGAGGGTGTTAAAACCAGTGGGATAGTTTAGTGGAGATTAGGAGACATATCAAAGTCTTGAGTAAAGCTCCATCAAGAGCTGTGCGGCTGTTTGGTGGGCATCTGCACATGCTTTTCTTTTCTTTCTTTTTTTTTTTTTTTTTTTATGATGAAAAAAGGGGCAGGAGTGACTCATAAAGCTTTGGCGCCCAGTGAGTGACTGATAATGTCCCCACATCAGTCTCATTTCTCCTTTTGCCGGTGCTTTGAAAACGAATGGTCCACGTTATTGCTGCCATGGACCTTGCAAGTTCTGTTCAGGAAGATTTAGAGTGACGTTATGGCCGTCCGGCGGAGGCCAAGACAACTCACAGGAGAGGATGAAATGGATGAGGTGGGTTAGAATGATGACGGGAGTTTTCACTCACTCCCCTAACCTGGTTTGAGGGGTGGTGGGGGGGGTGAATCATGTTGTGGAAGGGGAGAAGGGAGGTCAGGTTTCAGAGGCAGGATTTTTTCAGCAGAGCAGATGAGCAAGGTTGGCAATACAAATCAAGTCATAAGGTTTTACATTGTGTTTCGGCTGCGTGTCCTGCGGGCGTCTCTTTCATGGCGCTCCAGAGAATACACACTGAATTCAACCCCATCAGAACAGTACAACTGGTCAAGAAGTCATTTCTGCTTTATTAAAAGAAACTTCTCTCTCTCTCTCTCTCTCTCTCTCTCTCTCTCTCTGTTTGTATATACTGTATATATAAGATAGAGATCTTTTTATCCATTTCTTCATGGATGTTTAACAATCTGATGCAGCTTTAATCAGAATCTAAAACGCCTCTTAGTTGTGCATAAAAAAAAAAAAAAAAAGAAATAACAGCCCCTTTCACTTCCAGAGGTGTGGATGATCACTGCAGCGGGTTTAAGTGACAGGTAAATTGCAGGTTAAGTGGAGAACACAGTCTTTTAACAAGAGACTCTAGGCTCTTGCAAATCCTCCTTAGTCTTTAATCTGAATACAAAAGGCAGGGGCGGAGTGTTAAATCTGACCCTTCAATGTTCTGTTTGTTCCACTTAAGGGCCTGCTGTAGCTGGCAGAAGAGTCCCAGGTTTGCAGTTTTTCTTTGTGATATGCGAGGACTTTTTAAAAAGTTCATTTAACCAGCTGTTCAGTTCTAACTTCTCTGAGACAAAGGCAAAAAAAAAAAAAAGTCCGTACACGCTCTTATCTGAGTGGAATTCTTTAGAATTGGGCTGTTTATTTAATTGTGTGGATGAAACGGAGTAACGCAACACTATTATTACAGTTCTGCTACAGAGTGAAAACAAATCCTTCTGTATTTAGCAGCAGTGATGGTTAGAAAGAGGAGATGGGGCTGGGGTGAGGCAGGCGGTTAGGGCTTGCAGAGAAAAAAGGCGCTTTGGGTTGTCAACGTTTTAGAGGCTTAGAGTCAAACCTATCCGGGCTCAGGAGAGAGGAGTCTGGGTGTTAGGCAGGCAGAATGACTCCTGATAGAAGGAGTTTGCGGCTCAAGTCGTGAGGAATCGTCTTGGCTCCCGGATGAGGCGAGGACTAATTGATTCTCTGAAGTTTCCCGTCGCAGCGCGCGATTACAGGTATGACCGGATTAAAAAAGGAGAGGGGGAAAAAAACAAGGGATATGGAGGAGGGAAACGGTAAAAATCAAAGAGAAAAGAAGATGAGGGCTGCCATAGACGGATCAGCATCGCTTAGACGCGTTGATGTGTCTGCTTTTGTGTGTGTTTGTGTTTGTGTGCGGGTTGCACACACACACACACACACACAAACACACACACACAGGTGCGGCTGTGTTTGATCTCAATACTCAGTGGCAATCATCAGGTCATATTGGAAGGCCCCTTTCTCCGGTGTGTTGCACAGGAGCACATTATGTTGTAGCAGCATGCTTCCCCTAATCACTCACTTCTGGTTAACACGTCTCAAAGCCAGAGGCATGTGTCTCGCCTGCCCATAACGGCCCATGACAAGATTGAGTACTGAGGCATGTGGGAGCCATAGTGAGGCGGGCTCCGAGAGGGAAGCCTTCAGGAGAAGGAGAGTTAGGACGCATATCTAGACCTAAGCTGTCATGCGTGCTGCTGTAATGGCTTGTTTAGTGGCAAAGTCCAATCTAGGGCCCCAGAGAGCCATTATTCCCGGACTATCGATCGGCCCCTACGGCCACCACAGCTCGGGCCCCTGTCCCTGATCCTGTTCAGTAATAAGCGTACTCATGTCAAGATGGTAATTATCATTGATCTGTAGCCACTGTGACAAGGCAGCGGCCCCTTGCCGTGATTCATACCAAGCGTGGGACTGCTGGACTTCAGGCACCAAATCACCAATCCGATACTGGCGTGCAGCTTCTGGTGCTGATGCTGTACCACATGCTGTAAATAGAGGAGTCTCATCTCAGTTGATACTTTAAATGCACTGTTTAAATAAAGATAATTATCACCAAGAGAACTGAAACTAACTTCTTTTAGTCAAACCATAAAGTTACTGGTTGGTGAATAACTGAGCTCGTTCTCCTCACTGATTCCTCCTCGTTAAATCGAAGGACTTCATCTCACGAGACTGTTATTGTGACTTTTCACAATCCAATTATTGAGACAGCTGGAACAGTGTTAGCATCTTACAAACAAGGTATTTATTAGCACGTGTGGCTTCAGACTGTATAGCAGAGTTATAAGTAGCCGTGGAGATCGGGGCCTTTTCTCCTGTTAGGTTAAAAGTTCGATTCCCAAACTAACTCTTACTCACTGACCCTAAAACTCTTACTGGTTTTAAAACTTGTTAGCAAGTTGCTGTCTGGGTAGATTCTCAGACTTGCTGTCTGAGATACAATTTTGTGATGCCATGCTAAAAAGACTTTTTCACAGATACATTTTCATTGTATATTTGTTTTAAAGCCAAAAATGTACAGTCATATTTTGGAGACGGTCATAGCAAATTCAGTGTCTTATGACAGTTTGACATCTTTTTCTAGACAGATATGTGGTTTAAAGAGGCCCTTCCATTAAAAGCAGGTTTTCTGAGGTTTCTGTTGAATATTTTAGCTCCACAGGTGTTCTTACCTTCATAGTGGGTGTGAAAACAGGTCAACAACTTCTCTTTCAGTTTTAATCTCTCAAACTACACAGGTGGCGATAACACCCGATTTCTCCCGAGTCTGAACGGCCTGTATCTGTTTCATCACAACTCCTTTGTTTGTTAGTATTCATCAGCTCCTGCAGTTGAAACCACGCCTAGCATGCTGCTGGCTAAAAGCTGCTAGCATAAGACGTAGCAAACAGGAAGACACAACGTCTGACATTGCCATGCGCAGCGGGGCAGGAAACAGTATACCTTGCTCTCATAGGCTAGTTTGTTAGCCAATCAGAGTCCAGCAAATTCGAATAATGAGTATGAACGAGCTGCTGCCGAAGCCTGATGGAAGGAGCCGGAACCACCCGAATTTTAACGCAGACAGATTGAAAGGTCTGTTAATCAGTGTTTCCTAACATTTTTTAGACATAAAATGTTTCATATTACTGGTTAATACTTAATAACCACAAAGTCCTGAAATTTGTATGAAATGGCCTCTTTAAAATGTATATGTTTGAATAAAGATCTCTGGAAATTGTTAAAATCCATGTAAATTAATTTTGTGTTTAATTTAATAACAAAGTTTATTAGTTTTTGCCAACAGGTTTCACGGTGCAGTTGGTTAGCACTGTTGTTAATGGACTCTTACATTCATAAGTGGTAATTGTAAGTGATTTTTGTTTAATAAAACCTGCAGTCAGTGTCTGGTGGGTGTGATGACATTGGTGCAAGAAGTTTCTTTGACTTTTGTATAAATGAATTTCTGAAGAAGCGCATGCTGCTTGACTTTTTTGTGACTTTACTTGCAGAGCTTTCACAGGTTATCTCCTGTTGGTGCTGATAGAAACACATACTTATGTCAAACCCACTCAGAGTGAAGGAGGCGGGTGAGGAAAGGGGGAAACGGTAAATGTCCGAACGGCAACAGAAAGATACACAGGAACAGAGAGAAATGCTGCGGGTTTCAATCCAGGCAATCAGTTTTCTTTTTGTGAGTGCTGAAGCGGGACTTGTGTCACCTGCAGACCAAACCCCATTTCCTCTGATTAAGTCCTCTGAAATATTCCATTTGTCAGTGTCACGGCCCCAGCCGGCGAGCAGCCAGCCGTGTCTGTTGACTGTGTCATTCTCCAATTTACATCAGACACTGACAACATCATCATGTCCCTAATGTCCCCCTGGCTTGCTCTTGTTCAACCCTTTGCTGAGGCTCTTTATTTCTCTGTTTATTTTATTCCTTCTCACAAATGTCTATCTGCGTCGTCTCCATCAGAGCTGCAACACAACAATAAGTAACTGTCTGGATTTCTCTGCAGAGTGAAACAAACACTTTTTGGATGATTCTTGGGTCCGAACCTTGAGTGAGTTGTCCTTTCTAAAGTGTTTAGTTGTTTGTTTTTTTTTTTCTTTGGAATCTGTTTCTGAGGCATCAACATCTGTTAGCCTTCAAACTCATGCGATCTAACCCCATTAGCAGCCAATGTCTTTTCAGGAGCATAGCTAGCATGGTTCAGGGAGGATGGAAATTTCAATCTCCCTTCTGTCATTTTCCCTATCATTACTCCATTCACAGCCATTTCTCTCCATCCTGAGTCCCGAGAGGGAGCGGAGCGGCTGAAAAGGAGGGCATCGTGTACTCCGTGCACAACTTTAATATGAGTCGAGCAAAAGAGAAAGGGGGTGTTTATACATTATTAGGGGTCTATTATAAGGCAGCTATCATATTCTGCCTCTTCTCTCCCTCTTCCCTTCATTCCCTCACTCTCCTGACAGGTAGCGGCGGGCCGCCTTGATGACTAGACTCAATCACCTGTGACAGTTTTGATTCGATGTCACTCTTTGGGTCGCTCTATTTGTTTGAGCAGTTAAGAGGTAATTGTGTGACATTGTCGGTGGAAGACGTGCTTTGGCAGCGCACCCGCTGAACCGAGGGGACGAGTCGAGGGAGTGTGGCAATAATAAATGAGGGCTATTTTCCTCAGCATTCCCAGACTCTGTGTATGCGCACATCCGTGTGTGTATCGTGGGATTGTGTGTGAGTGTATTTGATGGGGGGGAAACAAAGAGGGGGCGATGAGCCCCTCTGCCCTCAGGGAATTCAACTGTGAGATGCACATTGAGGTCGCCCGCACCCGCTCTTATCATCATTTTTCCTGGAATGAACAGAATTGTTTCAGTTTATGTTGTTTTGTTTTTTTTTCCTTTGACATATTAAGTTTTTGTGTCACTCTGAGGAACTTCTGAGCTCACACAACAAGTGATGCCAAACTTTTTGTACCTCTTGATAGCCGTAGAGTTGATTAGCTGTAATGAGTCTTGAGAGTTTTTGAAATGTCGTGAAAAAATCTCTTTTGTTTTTGCATCATTGCAACTTGATGATGCACAAAACCAAGTGTCTCACTGGGCTGCTGGTGAAAAGCTGGAGAAATACTGAGTGTGAATTTTCAGAATCACATTGAACAGGACGCAAACAAACTGCAACATTCGGACAAAATTCATGCAAATGTGCACATTTTCTTGCCACAACTTATGTATAAATTGTCCTAATTGTGTCAGAATTTGTTCACAATTTATTCTTGTTCTATTTGCAATTTTGTTGCAATTGGAATGTCAGATTTTCTTTTTTTTTTCTCCATCAGTAACAACTGAATTTCAGAGTTCACCAACCCCTCAGATTATGTTTTTTCTTTACACTTTCTGGCCCTCAAGTTTCCAACATGTTCCAGACCCCTGCAACAACTCTGTGACTGTTTTGAGAGAAAATTTGTCTCACCGAGTTTTGATCATATTCAAATTCTAGAGACATGACCGCAAGGCCCTGCAAGAACTCCCTCATGAATGTTGTTTGTAATTTGTCTTTAAAAGGTGTCTCAGATGGCTTGTTGATTGTTCAGTGTAATTTCATCAGGACAACATTAAAGACAGAAAAATTAATAAAATAAAACAAGCTTTCTTTGAAACACAGAAGGGGTTGTGTTTTGGTCTGGGCCTGCTTTTTAAACAATATTGATTGGATTTAATAATCCTAAACTACGCCTTTAACTGTATATAACCAGAAACAGGAACACGAAGTGGAATCTGAAACAAAACTAGCGCTTCTTAGCGGCTAGCTGAAATGTGTTTTTTAAGAATTCATGTAAAATATGGGACATTTTTTTGACTAAACACCTCTGACATTGCCACTCCTGTTGATTCACGTAGTGCTTGCTTACCTTGCTGCATGTGCACATATTCATTTTTCAAATATGTATATTTATGTTATCACTTGGGACTGAGTTTGAACAAAATACACATGCAGCACCTAGAAATAGAATATTATGGCTTCTTGTTTGGACAAGAAAAGTAAAGACAGACACATTTTATGAGTTATACTAACTGATCAGATTAAAATGTTGGAACACACATCTTTTTAAAATGATTCAAAACAAACATTCTCAGAGAGCAATCTGTCCCATCAAACTATATATCTATGTATATGAGGTTTTTTTTTTAAATAATGCATTTAATACATTTCAAAGACAGTTTAAATTTGTGACATGCCAAGTAGAAATGTTGTAAAAGGACCTGAAAGGGGAGGATTCGAGTGAGTTACGCACCACCAACGTCTAGAGGTTTGGAGAAGAATCCATTTAGATTTCTCAACGCTGTCTCATTTATTTAATTGGATTATCTTTGGCTTATTTGGAGCCTAAATCTGTTGTTTGATTCAGACT
Source organism: Pachypanchax playfairii (assembly GCA_006937955.1). NCBI lineage: Eukaryota > Metazoa > Chordata > Actinopteri > Cyprinodontiformes > Aplocheilidae > Pachypanchax > Pachypanchax playfairii. The sequence goes on along the minus strand of SSNP01000004.1, from coordinate 5,799,856 downwards.
GGACTATCAAAGAAAAAAAAAATGAGGAAATGTTACAGGGTACATACACACACTTTTTTTTTTCTTGCAAAAGTCAAAAATCAAATAAATAAATACAATTACACACTGCAGTTATTTCATGTCTGCATTTTGTTTCAGCACCAAAGTTTATTACAAATGAAGGGTGTTACACATCATTTGGATTCTTACTTTTTAAATTTTGCAGCTATTTGCAGCTCTTTTCTACAGACACAGTGTCTTTCTGTTATTCAGCATCTGATTTGTCTTGCATTCTAGTTGGAAAGAAAAAGAAAAAGCAAAGATTTTCCTTTATATATGTGCTTTTCAGCTTCACAGTGAAAGATGTCAAAAGTGTAAACTATAATTAAAAAACACAAGATGAACATATTATGAATAAGTTTGCTGTATATGTAAAAAAAGCTAAAACCTGGAGACGACCACCACTAAGATTTAAAGATTTTCTCGTAAGAGTTTATTGTCTCTCCTTCCTGTTGAAGACCTGGCTGCAGCAGTTGTAACTGTACCTGTAGTCAATATGAATATAGTGACCCACAAATAACTGATAATAATTGTGGCTATTGTACAGCCATCCTGGCAGTAAAGTCCCTGCTGTATTCACTGAGTATCAACTCTCACTGTCTCTGAATGCCAGAGATAATCTGGAATCCGTCTTTTCTTATGTAGAAGAAGCAGAGAGAAATTGTGGCTGAAGATTGCAAATCTTCGAGCCCAGGCTTTACAACCCCCCCAACACCCCCCTTCCCACGCCTTCCTGGGTCCGTTCCCTTTCAGCAAGGGGGGTAATTTTGGGGAGAATTGGAGGTTGGCTCTGTCCTAAAAAAAGAAAAAAAACTCTAACAAAGTTGAATTTTCTCCCTTGACCATATTGCAGCACCGGGATGGTCCGCGGCAGTGACGGTGCCAGCAAAAAGGCTTTCTTCCTTCTGCATGTTGAGCTCATCCATTTGTTTGTTATCTCAATCCAGGATTTAGAAAGATACAAAGCTGATTAAACAACAAAAGCATAGGGGAAGATAAAGAACACTTAGGTAATGGGTTTAGCCTGCCTGTTTAGCACGCCAGATTCATCCCCTTTTCTCTCGACTCAAAATGCATTTGTTATTCTTTCCTCAGTCTTGATCCACACGGGAGGAAGGGAACAAGAAGAAAGGGAGAAATGAAAAAGAGAAGAGGAGGAAGAAGACGCTTTAGGTGGCGATCTTGTGAGAAATTCTGCAGAGTCTGGGAAACCAGCCACGATGAAGTGCTGCAGGAACCTCTGACAGAGTGTTTGCTTGTCTTGAATCAGTAATAACTTTAATGCTGCTGTTGCCACGAGTGATTGATACGATTGTAAAGACACGTTAACAAATATTGAAGTGAAGCTGACTTTGAAGTGCAGATGAATCTTGTTGATCTTCCTTTTCCCAAACTATAACTGAGAAAAGATTTTAGTTTTAATTGAATTAAAGCTTATTTCTAATATAAAAAAGAGAAACAACAGCATGTCTGTAAAGTCCATATGCAGAAACAAGCTAACTTGCATGCTAGAAATCCAGATTTTGGAGATTCTAGTATATGAATATTAATTTATAGTATACATTAATTTTCTGTGGTCAAAATATTTAATTTATTTATTTATTTATTATTTTAAACAGATAATTTTTAATGTTTATTTTGTGGTAAACCAATACAGAGCCATCAGAGCCAGGCTTACTCTCCCCTTGGTGAACCTGGCTAAAAGCAATCTGAGGGCTTAGCAGTCACTCTGATAATAACACCTCACAGAGGTCAGTGAGCAATGAGGAGGGATGAAGGGAAAACATATTTACGCTCCTCCTGCTGCTTCCCCCCTTATGGAAAGGAACCATAAGAAAGGTGCTTACTTAGACGAGATAAAGAGTAAGATGAGAGGCACCAGACTTGGATTAGGGAAAGGAGACGATCACGGCCAGTAGAGGCAGAGAAAAGGGGGAGGGTGGTGGAGGACAGCGAGGCCGGGAGACGGTGTCTGAGACAGTTGGATATGGGGGGAATATTAATCTGGGTTTAGCATGAGCAGGACCCCACAAACGGCTCAAGCAAACACAGCTTAGACGAGGCCAAGCCTCTGAGAAAGTCCTAAATCTTCACATTAGCTCCCCGCGTTTCTTCTCCTGAACCCGTAAGCTCTTTTTCTAAAGGACAGCACAAACAAACCTCACCACCCCCACCCCACAGTAGCACCTCTTGCCAGTCCTGTACTCCCTCTCTCACAAGCAGACGAACACTTTCAAAATCCAAACGGGTTGAAGTATCAAGATTGCAAGAAGTGTATAAAACTGGGGCCTGAGTGGACGGGGAAAGATTAGATGATTCTTCCTCTTAAAGTGGCAGGATGCTGCTCATTCTCCGGTGTGCCCTACTTCTCTGTCAGCAAAGAATCAGAGAGCAAAGAGAAACACTTTAATGGTGTCATGTACAACTTTGGCAATCCTTGAACAAAAAAAAAACACAATTTCAAAGGTATTTATTTGTGAATTTCCTCTGATGGAAATGAAAGGAATTCAACTTTTCAATAAAGATTCATTAAAAACTATTATAATAATTCGCAAATGTGTTTTGGATGATGTATATATTCTCAGAAGAAGACAAAACATGTTATGATTAATGAGTTGAAACCAAATAAGAGGGGAAAGATCAGCAGGATGTGTTAGGAGAGGGACGTGGTGGCAGAGGAGTTAAACACCACAACAGCTCTTGAGCCCAAAGAGGGTATCAGACTGTCCCGTTGGTGGAGAGGAGGAAAGCTACTGAACCTCATCCCGTCACCCACAGTTTCCTGGCAGGGAGGGAAGCAGGAAAAAGTGCCTTCTCACTGAGTTTCATTAACCTGACCACATGTGCCCAAAGCTCTGGTTTTAGAGTTAATCAAACTGATACTGACACACCCGCTGCAGTCCCGCGGGTCACCAGGGAAGCTCATCCAAGCTCCCCGCCTCTCACGTTGAAGATGCACACATGAAGTATGCATGCTTTTCCTCATGCGGTGTGTGGCGCACACTTCCTCTCTAACTGATACGGTGGTTTGCAGTTTCGTCCCTGCAACCATGACTGCCATAAATGTCATTTATGAAGTTTCAATTAAGTGTGGAGAAGTGTGTCCAGAGCTGTAAGCCTCATGACTAAACACAACCACGGCAGGAATGGGATTTAAACATCAAATGGGACCCCGGAGAGTTCATTGGCCTCATTTAAAGACACATTTCAAATTATTACAGTCAAGTGAATATTTAAGTCTGTCACAGATGATGGAGGAGTTGGTAAATTAATTTTGTAGATAAATCATTATACTTCAGCGCTTGGGCTTATTTTATTTATTTGTTTGTTTGTTTTTTATTTTTTTAATTTATTTTTACAAATAGATTTATCCAATGAAATGTATTTGTATAGCGCAACAAATAAATCTATGGAGGCCCCGAGTTGTTTAAAACAGCATTTAACAAAAAAGAACTGGAAAAACAACATTGTTGTAATAACAGTAATAAAATAAAAAAAAAATAGAAAAACAGCTGTGACTGAATCCTTCACAAATAAAAAAGAGATACAGAGTTTTATTTTTACTGAATTTATTTAACTTTTTTCTAAAATGTAGATCTCGTCTGATTGGTTATTTTGTGCTTCCGTATTTAAAAAAAAAAAAAAGTAACATTTTTTACATTTTTGATGTCGTTATTATTTCAACCTGTGTTTGGGGATTTTTTTTTATCAGTGTAATGACGATCAAAAACAAATGAAAAAAAATGAAACATTTTAAAATAAACTGAATGACAAACTTGTCACCCTTTTTTTAAGCGTTACACAAATGAAACATAAATAATCAGTATGTAAAGCACTTGTAATTGCGACATGAAGGGGGGGAAAAGGACAATTAGTCATCCGGACTTCCACCTAAATAAATAAATTTATTAAACAGGCATTTGGTACAAAGTGGCTGCCCTGAAGAGTATATATTTTGACAAGCATAGAGACTGGAATTAATGCCTGATTAGCCTAATACTCCATATACAGAAAAAGTAGCAGTTTAAACTTGACAGTAAGTAAAAATCCACTTCTATGGACAAGAATTATTAATGGAGAGGAGTAAAATGGGGTTTTAGATATGTACTGTAGGAGGACTGGTTGTATTTAAGCTCCCTGCAAAGTCTCCCACTGGCAGCATTATCCGGCCTATGCACCTGTCAGACAACAGAACATGACGAAAAATGTACCCTCATGAAAAGAAGCTGGGCAGGTATTAGACAATTTCCAAAACATTAGAGACATCTCCAGCTCCATCCCTTCATTTGCTCGCGTTTATTTCAGGAATCAAGTAAAATTACTGGCTCATTTTGACTATACGTTTTATATTTGTTTAAGACTTTCTGAGTGTTGATTCTTGACGTGACAAGCTGCTCTGCAGGCTCCAGATCAGGCCCTCGGGAAGGGGCGGGGTTGTTGCAGAGAGCGACCAGGTGTCCACTGAGGCGCCCACTCACTAGAACAGCCTTCATCAAAGCAACGCCCTCAGCAGATCAATCTTCCTGTGACACTTCATTTAGACTGCATTAATGTGGAATTAGGGCCCATTACGGCTATTGGCAGGACCTGACAGTCCCGCTGCACAGTGATCCTCGCTTCCCAGGAGAGACCACTGCTGAATCCAGCAGATAAGGTTTTTCCAGCCTCGCTGCAAAGCTGAAGAAGTCATTAGAATTTTTTATTTTTTTTGCCTCTCACTCTTTCCTGTCATCAGTATTGCTAATCAAGTAAAGGAATGTGTTAGGGTTTTATACTTCCCACAGTTGAGGTTCAGACTTTTGATTGGAAGTCATTTAAAGACCAGCGTAGGTTTGATTTCTTTGATCTTACGGAACGCCGTGAATATAACTCAACAATTTAAATCTCCTTTGTATTTTTTAAAAATCGGATTCATAATAAAATATTTGTTTATGCGACTGTGCCCAGCAGACAATAGACGATCTAAGTGAAAACTGCAAAGTTAATTCCTTCTGTTTTACGGCCTGAGAACAATACTTTTTATCTGTATGTCGATATACGTCCATCGCCAGGCTTCCAAAACTCCAGAGATGCTGTCTCATAATGAAATCACTGCACAGCATCATTTAAAAAAGGAGATCAAGTTTCCTCCCGAGAGAAAAGCTCTTTTTGACAAACTAAAGCAAAATCTCTTAAAGTGAGACCGTCATTTGTTATAAAATACCTTCTTCTGGCACCAGAAGCTCTGAATCTGATCTTATACACATCTGAGCTGGTATTCAGGGTCAGGAAGGAGCCAATCATGGTGTGTGAGGCAGGTTGGGTCAGTCCTTCACCCCCACCCCTTTTGTATCACCATACTCCCCCCTCCCTCAACTGTCTCAGTGGAGTTCATGGCAAGGCCCCCCTCACGCATCCTTAAACTGACCAGGCGGCTGTGAGGCGCACAGATACCCCCTTAAGGAGCTTTGCTCTCTGGAGGAAACTTAATCTCCTTTTTAAACACCATCCCAAGGCTCCTCGCACGCCGTGAATAGGTGGGGGAGGAGCCGGCCGCGGAGTATCTCCAAGCCCACATGGCAGCCCGGCCCAAATCTGAATATCTGAGCACTGGAGAGCTGAGGAGCTCCAACGCCAGCACAGGAATTAGCCCTCCGACAGGCCAAGCAAAATCCTCCTCACCGCTCCATTTGTTTCCACCTCCTTGAGCAGCCCCTCCCTCTTTTTATTCACTACCACACATGTATGTATGACAGGCTACACCTGTCACATGATAAAGAACAGAAAAGAAAGAAAATATATTCACTTAAGTGAAAACCTACATGTTTTTGACGAGTTTCCAATGAAATTATTGACTCAAATTACTCAAATTTTCCATTTCTCTCCTTTAACTCAAATTAGATTTGTGCATCTTTGGTGGGTGTGTTTTGATACACTGCCAATGATCCAATTCATTAAAGAAACTGCAGAAACTGAAACAGTGCGATATGAATCAGCCTTCAATCACAATACAGTTTGAGTCAAAACAATGAGATTTAATGCAAAACATTGTTTCTGAGACTGAGACTTAAACTTGCAATACACTTTCATAAATTCAGGCCCAAAATTATTTTTTAAAAATGCATGAAAGATTTTCGTCAGTGATTGTTCTGCTTGTTCCCTGAACATTGAGTGAGAGGCGGGGCTACACCTGGACAGGTGGCCAGTCCATCACAGACAACCATTTACATACACACTCACTCCTAACGATCACGCATATTTTTTATCTTAAAAACAAATCACTTTTTTTTCATTATGTGAAATGTTGGTTTATTGGCATGATCATGGTGATGCTCTCTTTCAGAGGGTTCGTCGCAGTTTGTTTCCTACTGCTGTACTTCTAGATGTCGCTATTTAAAATAGACGTGTTAATGATTTAAAGACTTTATTGGTACCAAGACAGACTAAAGCTTTGCATCCTGATTTAACTCAAAAACTGCATCTGCAGATGTCGGCTCTGCTCGAATCGGATCACAGGGAGGTAAAGGTTAAAAATATTTCATTCAAAAAGTGGAAATTCCTTTAAGAAGCATCAGCGTTTACATAAACATTCATCCTCATATCCGCAAGTATGTNTGTTATTTTGTTATGCTTATTGGGGAATGTTGATACGTAACAAAACATGTTAGAATATATCAAACTTTGCTTGTGACATCATGTCTGTTTACATAAAGATATTTTGATGGTGGGATATTTCAACATGAGACATGGTAGGAAATGGAATTGTAGCTAAATGCAAACATCCGAAACGTTGATCTTTACAAGAAACCAAGAAAACATATTTCTCATGATTGTAAAATTCTTTTGGGAACAGATTTGATTCACGTTGAAGACATAGACCATTGTTCTTAGTGCTTTTAAGCATCAGTTGTGGAAAATGACACACAAACATCTCTCTGCTTTCAAACCACTTGCATTCCCTGACTCTCTCTCTCTCTCTCTCTCCTCCCTCGTCTTGACCAAAGGGCAGGGATAAATATTAACCCTGACAGACTTGTGTGAAAATCTCTCAGCCATTTTATTTGGAAGGAGGTGTGACAGATTACCGAAGAAGGGCGGATTCCTTAGTGGCAAAGAGGTAGCGGCTCTCTTTACCCAAACACTTTTGGACCCGTGCTCTGACATGCTCCTTTAGCACCCTGTCAGAAGACTATTCCCAAAGCAAACACAAGCAGAGCTTTCTCTCCACAAGGCGAGCCCTCATAAACTCCCTGAAAAGGACTTAGAGTGCTGAGGAGCCACAAGAAAACAAGATGTGGGGAAACCAAACAGACCTTACAAAGCCTCGGACATGGTGACTTTAGTCAACTTAACGGGAGTGGTGTTCACTTGGGGGGGAGTAAATGGAAAGGCAAATTTATCTCAGCAGGTCAAAACACAGACCAGCGCTGCATTTCACGCTGACAAGTGTACAAGTCATACCAGCTGAAAAAGAAGGGAGAATCAGAGGAAACTGGTTTGATGCCAGTATTTAATTCAACATGTTAATTCTCTCTCGTCTCATCATAATAAACACACTGTTGATTGAATCTCATGCACTGTGGCTACATGCTAACTTGAGGATGGTATAATCCAGACTTGGACCGAGCAACGTCATTTATGGTCGTGGTGCAAGATTCTGTCACAAACGTGATAATACAGTCCACACACTGGCTTAGCAGAGCCAAGAAGTGTATGAGGAATTTAAAACCTGGACCACTGCTGGATCATAAAGAAGATCGAGCTGTCTTAGATGTTTGCAAGTGGATTGTTTTTATTTTAAATTTGGCTTGTTGAAATCCTTTTCTCAGGTTTGCAGGTGTTTGTTGCAGGTTTTAAGACGTTAAAAGCTTTTTCATTAGAACATGTTATCACATTTCATCTCACTTTGGTCTGTTTTAACTTTAAAACAGAGAACAGCAAATATAGTTTTATGACAAATTAATTAATTTCTCTGCAGAAAAGATTGAGGAAACATGCACTGCTGTCCCTAAAATTTTAGATCCCAACTGACTTTATTTGGCTTTATTTCTAAACCAAACCAGTACAGATCATCTGCAAAAATGTTCTCTTTTGTCTCAAAACAACAATCCATAGTAACAGTTCTATTAATTAAAGCAAGTTTAAAATCACACATCCTCCTGTTCTTCACATATAGAAATGTTTTTCTTCATAACCTAATCTTCCATTTAAAATAAGTTAAATTTGGCATGTGATTTTTGCAGCAACAGCATGTTAAATATATCTCCTTCACACATTTTTAACACTGAACACAGCATGCAGGCTCTGTGTTGTGTGCAACCAGCTCCCTGAGCAATTTTTTTCCCACCGTTAGTCCTGCATAAGCTTGTGTCTGCAAATACACGGAGGGAAAAACCTCTATTACCTCTGGAGTCAAAACTGGGTCAAATGGTTGAACCTGAATTAATTTACAGGTGGTCGTATTGAGTATTGCTGAGGTTCAGAAGGTTGGATGGGAAGGGTGATGATGAAGGGTGTGAGAATAAATGGAAACTCACTTCTTAATTCAGAATTGGACCCTAATGAGTGGATTCCTCAAGGGGTAAGAGGGATCAGTATTTCACAATGTCTTCAATGGAAAAAGTGAGTTAAATAGATCATCCGTTTATTCGTCAGAACGACCGTCTTAATTGGAATTCAATTAAGCCGTGTGTGCGTTTGTGAGAGAGTGCGTGCTTGTGTACAGGACACATTGGACCCTTTTTAAATTTTGCAGTGCTTGATGGGCTCTGAAATACATTCCTCTTGAGCCCCCAGCAGACTTAGATACACTTGTCACATAATCAAATGTGAGATACAAAGCACTGTATGGTGAAAGAGCGAGGACTTTATTCCAGGGAAATAATTTACTTTTTTCCCCCCCGCGCCCCTCTCCAGCCGGTTGCTTTCATGTCATTTAGATGAGTGGTTAATAAGGCAGGGCGTTAAGAGGATTATGATCTGGTTGGGCCGTGGCTGCTGGTGCTGGTGGTGGTTAAAAAAGTAAGGAAAAAGGGGGGAGTCCACGCATCTAGGCGGCTTTACGTGGGAGGGGTTGGGGGGCACACAGTTGGTTGGCACAATGCTGGGCAGGAGAGCATCCTTCTCACTGTCAAGATTCATTTAGTCAGAACTAAGTACTCCAACAGACCTGAGCTCTTCAATAGGCCATATCTTCTTCCTGTTCTTTTGGGCTCGGAGGGATTTGCTTTAAAGACTCTCTATCTCTTTCTGCGTTAATGAAGACCTTTAAGATGGTCCAAAGGGAGGAGAACAGGTACTGGTAAGCCAACCAGGAGGTGAGAGCCCCGCTCAGTTTGGAAAAGGGGCAGATACAGAATCAGCACGACCCCTGTGTGTTGAGAAATCCAGAGCTTGAGCTTATGAAATGTGGCTTTTATTTCTTTTTCTTTCTTCTAGTTTTTTTTTTTACAGTCCAGAGCATCTCAGAAGTAGGGAAGCTATTTGGGTAAAATCTCTAACAGGTAGAGCAGATTTCACCTGGGAATCTTCTCCTTGAAGTGTACTTAGAAGAACTTGGAGGATGGACCAGGCTTGGAGAGAGTATCTCTCTGAGTAAGAGGAGCCTCCTGCAACGACTCCACTGGCTGATGTCCTCTCATGCCTTCTCCAAGCGAAGCACTATGCAAAAGCCCATTTTAATAAATCTCTGTGGATCAGCTGCCGCTCGCGCCACCAAGAAGACACAAGCCTCCCCCCTCCATCCCAAACCTCCCCCCCCTTCCCTTCTTCCTGCCATCCTCATCCCCGACACAACCTCCCACCCCACCCTGCGACTCACAACGCCCCGCGCCAGGCTTCTCAAATGCATCTTTAATTCAGCAACTTTGAAGTGGCACTCCAGCAAATACACTCAATCAATTATAAATGAAATAATCTCCTTATGATATTAGAGATTTTTAAAGTCTAAGAAATACCGGGAGATTAGAGAGCCCAAATCAGTTTTAGCGGTATCTAAAGTGACAGCAGGAGAATCATTGGAAGGAGCGGGTAGAAACTTAAAATGATTATGTAGATCTGTGTCACTGCCGAATGTTTCTGTAAATCCCTGCTGGATCTACCGCAACAGAGAGAACAGATTATTCCTGGCCTTATTTAAAGGGTTGGAGTTCTTGAGTGGCTTTTAAAAAGGAAACATTTTTATATATTTACACATATATTTACTACCCTCCATCCCTTAGAGTTACTCCTGAGGCTCCTTCTTTTACCCTCTGGGTCCCCTCTGCACACGAGCTCCCTCATTGTTCAGTGGATAAAATGATACTCAAAGCTTTGTGTTACAGTAATTCTCCACAAATTCACCAAAAATATGGACATTCAGCCATTTTTACATAACTGTTATTTTATCGTAGTTTTTTTTTTTTTGTTTGACAAAGATGCAAAATTTTCGTGGGTTAAATGCAAAACATCAAACTATTCATTTAATGCATCTAAAATACATGTAAATACGTTTCCGAAAAGCTTTTATTTTGTGATACAACTCTTATTCTGAAAAAAGTGTGTCCACAGATATTTAGTATAGAAAATCTGCGACACAAACACACACGCTGTCAGTACAAACCTTGTCTTTATCCCCTTCACCCATTAGTCACAGTTGTAGAAATTATGACCCAATGCACATTTCTATCACGCTGGGGTTCATTCATCTTTGATTACACCTTTCAGATGATATAAATTACGCCTATCCCCACACTGTTAGCTTGATGGATTACAGGGGCCTATACGAAACACACTGATCAATATCATGGATTAGTTTCTGTTTCAAGGCTATGTGATTCTTTGAAAACACAACGTTCTTCAAGTCTGCCTTTACCAGCCATGGCAATGTTAATGAAGACAGTACTTTATCTTTAAAGCTCCCCTATAATATCATATTACAATATGATCTATGTAATTAGAAGGTTTTACCATTTTGTAACATCTTGATCACGTGGAACTTCTCTGTGTATCATTAAAGGTGATTTTGGACTGAAGCAACACTCATTACTGATGAAGAGAGACTGTTAGGCAAATTGGCATCATCCCTCCATTTTCTATACCAGGGGTGTCAAACTCCAGGCCTCGGGGGCCACTATCCTGCATAGTCACATGCAACCCCTGAGGAAGGCTGCAGACGCAGCCGAAACATGTCGGGATATGGTAAAAAAGAACCACCTTATATATTGTCTAAGCTAAAAGAATCAGCTCCAAATACATGTTTAGATGGAACAGCACTGATATTTTGAAATTATGCAAGTCAACCAAACTAATGAACAGCAACACTGTAAAGTCCAGACTGACATCAACATGAGAAGTCTGACGACAGAATAAGTGTTGCAGACCTTTTACATCCACAAAATTATAATTTTAGGAGGATAAAATCAAAATCAACATCATTTTTTAAAGCACATCAGTTTTGAAGTTTAATCTTATAGTGTCTAAATTCTTATTTACAGCTTTAGTCGAGGTCTTCAAGCAGAGCTCAGGCGGTAATAATGCTCACTGAAAGTTCTGAGATGACTGGAAGAACGTGGATTCATTTACAAAATGGAAAAAAAAAAAAAAAGATATTTCAGTAAATTCAAATTAAATCAGGAAACATTCTTAAGCATTTATCAAGCTTAAGGAAAACGCTCCATATGGACATGGATTGGGTCAAATTAATAATCCTTTAAAAATCTAAATTACCAATTACTGTCTGTCTCAGTGTGGGAGAGAGTCACGGCTGACTCGGCACACAATCGAAGGAGGCAGATGCAGCGAGAAGCCTGACAGCTTCATGTTTAGGTAATTATCACCACTTCTGGCATGAACCAGGGCCCCTCTTAACTGCCTCTTTGTTGTTGTTAAACAGTTTGCCCTGCTGATTGATGATGAAAAGGGAACATACACCCACACCTCTCATGGGACTGTGACATAATGTGTGTGTATCCCCTGTAGCCAGGCCAGCTGGGCAAGCTAAACACAACACTCACAGCAATGAGATTGTAGGGACCACTGGGGGGGGGGGGGGTATAAATACATTATTCATACCCATCTGATGGGACACACACTCCTGTCGCCACACTCATTTATTCAAATTCAACCACTTTATCATATCAGTGGCAGGGCTGAGAAGTCATACTTCCCTGTAGATGCTCTGGTCTTTCCTGCACTGTCATCAGATTCCCCTGTAA
>SSNP01000004.1:5735776-5787634 GCA_006937955.1 Pachypanchax playfairii | reverse complement strand
CCCCCCCCCCCCCCCCCCCCCCTCCTCCCCCCCGTGTGTAACTCCCTCATTCATATTCATGTAGAGTCAGATCTCTGCCAAAGGGCTCTCCTGTGTGTGTGCACGGCGAGACCCAGAGGCAACAGAACACATGAAAAGTAAACTATTTGTTCTCAAGTCTCCATTCGTAACATCTAAAATAATGAACATGACTACAAAATTTTACTTAAAAGTATTTGCAAATAAAAAAAAAACAATAAAAACGTGACTTCAGATAATCAGATACGTCGTCCCTGTGTATGTATTTCTTTTGTTACTTCAGTGTTCAGGCTCAATGAGCAGCTAATCAGTACCCATTAGAACAAGATAAACACATACAGATATCCATGGTTCTTTTTAATAGCCTCTTGCAAGCCCCCCCCCCTGCTGCTAATGTGTGCTGAAAGGATTATCTAACAAGAGGACTGCAGCTCTCACTCCCGGGGGTCTTCTAGCCAGAAGCCATTTGACAGGCAGTACAATCAGACTTTTCTGTCCACGTGGACGCCCATTATTCAGTATTTCTTAACACCAACATACTATAAATTATTCTCTTACTTTAGCCAGCCTGCACTGGTCTAAGCTGGTAATTTCCAATGTTGCAAGAAGTTTTTCACCTGTCCCAGTTTGATGAGATGTGTCTGTGCAGGTATCCGGGTTAAGTGAAGCTTCCCTACAAAAAGCTGCGAGCCTTCAGGCAACAAGACACAGTCATTTCTTAAGCACTTATTTCCACACTGGCTTGCCATCTCTACAGAGGCCTTCACCTGACTGTAATTAGATCCAAACGGCTGGAAGCAAACCCTCTGATCTGCAGGTAACCTTGTAAAATATGGTGTCAACTGAACTATTGTTATCACACAATCGGGGGAAAGAAAAGCAAATTCGGTCTCTTGGATTGTAGTTATGTGTATGTAACTCTGAAGCCACATCCACCGTAACCAGTTTAGCTTTATAGGCTTTTTTCTTTAAAAAAAAATTGAATGATTTGTGTGATTTGTCAGTCTTGTTAATGTTCACACCATATGACTCTTTCAAACTGGACTCGATGCCTTTGATGTGCAGAATGAGGGTTTAAGTTGATGCAAAATTCATACGCTTCCAAGTTGGAAACCGAGGCAGTCATGGAGCCAAACGGGCGTGTGTATGATGCAGGATGCTGCACATTAAGTACATCCCTTATCAACAGATTCTGTGTGTTTGAAAGCACTGACTAAAAATGACTATAAATACATCTGGACGATCAATTTGTGTTAAAAAATTGCAGCTAATGTGTAAAATCTGTTTGATATTTGTAGATAAGTGAACAAATTAATTTAATAACTTCATCTTGCAGCAAATAAAAACTTTTCCTAGCTTTAGCTACTTTCTGTTAAAAGTACTGAGCAACACAATAAATAATATCCAGCCTTCGTACACAGACTTTTTCATCTGTTAGAAAAGTCATAAACACTGTTTAAGACAGTTTTGCAGAATTTATAGATCCCTTATACTGCATGTAATATTGTGTCCTAGGTATGTGGAACAGAAAAAGTCTGTCCCTTCAACACAAATCAATAGATTATAAATTACCACAACATCTTAACTGTAAACCTGTAGTGGGGAAACACATTTAATGAGAAAATGCTGTTTGTACGGAGCATGACAAGGGTCAGATTTAGAAAATTAACAACCTCAGTTTAGATTTTATATGTAAATGTTTTTGTGTTTTCTTATAGAAATTAAAATGTGACCGTTCCTGAGCTCTCGCCTTCGCTGGTTCCACATTAACTGTTATACATTTAGTTCTGCAGGAACATGTTTTGATTAAAAATTAACCTCTTTTTCTTTTTTCTTCTTTTTTTTGTGAAGTAAATTATGAAAAGTTGTTTGTTTGTTGTTTAGAAGGTAATGATTTAGTGAGAATACAGCCTATAAAGAATCTACTGCTTAGGTAAAAGTTCTCTAAAAACTGTCTGGACCTAAAACTAACAGAGAAGGATTTTATTACGTTATATACAACTTGGTGTGAATGTGATGATGAATAAGTGGCCTCTTTCCAAAAGAGGCAGGAAGTTTAAGATTCTCAGACTTATGATTTCAATCTAAGATTGTGATACTGTTATCTTTGTTTGTGGGTTGTCTCCCTTTTTTTTTTGGGACTTCCAAGGCATCAAGAAGAACAGGAGTTGCAGATGCGCAGCAGGTGAGTACACTGTAATCCCAGATTTACTTATACTGTTATGTTTTGTTAAAACAAGCTATCATTACTAAACATTTTTAGTTGATTGGACTATTTAGCCTAGAAGATTAATTGCACTAATCAGGATTAGTAGAGATAACTTTGTACGTTTAGTTTTATAACAAAGGGGAGGGGCCTAATTCAGAAACGTCCCTGGTCACGTCACAAAGCAAGTTCAGCGGAGCCAACACTGACCACTCGGCGGGAAGAGCCGTTAGCTACACCGGACTGTCGGCACCCTCAGCTGCGTAGAACACCTTGAACTGTAAGTATATAAAATAAGTAGCTGAATTATCTTTGTGGAAACTTGTAACACCCTAAAGGGGCGGCCGTGGCTCAGGCGGTAGAGCGGGTCGTCTGGTAACTGGAAGGTTGCTGGTTCGAATCCCCGCTCTGCCCAGAGATCAGAGGCCGTTGTGTCCTTTGGCAAAACACTTAACCCACCTTGCCTGTTTGGTGGTGAGTGCCTGGCTGCCAGTGCCTGGCAGCCTCGCCTCTGTCAGTGTGTGTCCCAGGACAGCTGTGGCTACAAACATGTGTGTAGTTCATCATCACCAAACGTGTGAGTGTGTGTGTGAATGGGTGAATGACATGTGAAGCGCTTTGGGGATCGTAGGGCCTGAGTAAAGCGCTATACAAGTACACGCCATTTACCATAAATGCTAAAAAATGTCAGGTTCCATATTATTACAACTCAACACATTCAGTTTCAGCTTCTGTAAAAACTAAAGTGGTATTACACGCGATTTGCGAGTAAAGTCAACTAATTTGGGTTAAGAGTGTAGGGAACAAAAAGCAATGGCCACAGCAAGTTAATTGATCAATTTCAGGCTTCACGTCCAAAATCCTAAATCACAAAGCTGATTCCAACTCATAGGACAGGTAACAAAACCATCTTCAATCCAACAGGTGTGTGACAGAATTAAAGCACAAGAAGATGAAACAATTTCAGTCTTATAGAGCCAATAAGTGTGAGACAGAAGGCAGAATAAAAACAAACAGGTACGTACAGGTAACCAGGGTGATGAGCAGAAGAGAGAGGTGTGTTGAGGAACCGTGACACCTTAGAATGAGTTTGATAATAAATTCATGAGCAGATGCTTACCAAACCTCAACATTTGGTCACTGTATGTCCTCCTGGTGTGTTCTGAAGATGTTCCAGAGCACATCACAACAGCATCAACTCTGAAACTAAAAAAAACTCCAACATGGGTCACGCTAGATTGACGAGTCTTTGGTCAGTCGATGGCTTAACGCCGGATACTGCTCTCCCTCTACAACCGGCCAAAGTCTTTTTAAGAAGGCTTTTTTTTCTGGAACAAGGCATAAACCCAGATTATAAAACAACAATAAAACCCTCCCTTATGCTCATTTTATAAAACATTGTATAATAAAGCTTACGGGTAAGAGCTTGACTTAACAAGTGCTCTTATGAAAATGCAGGTTGACGAATGGATTAATCTGAAGTTTAGCTGTCAGGAAAGACAAATCATTCGTATTTATGTGTGCAAACATGCAGAATCAGTGGCGTTTGACCTTCTCAACGCTCAGACAGCAGGCAGGGAAAAGGACACCTTCACAGTTATTTAAAACAGACAAGAACTTCAGCAAAGTTCTCAGCTGTAAAGACAACAGCAAGTCAAGAGTGACTTGAGCTCAACACTGAGCCTCAATTTACTAAATGTTTAAATCCATATGACCCACAGATGCTTTAAAGCAGATTTAACAACAATAGACAGATGTTGGATGTTGAGAGGTAGTGGGAGTGATTATCACACTGGCTGATTTTGTTCTCTTCGTTCTTTTAATCTGGAAGAGATTTAGAGCTGTTTCTAAGTGCTTCTAAATCAGATATAACAGACAGAGAAAATCAACTTGTCTGTGTAAGCGTACGCCGCTTTGTGACGCTGATATGGACCAGAGAGGATTATTCCTGGATGGGAGGCAGGCTTTGGAAGATCTACAAAGATGGAAATATGGATGTTCCTACTTTTACAGGATCATGACAGTCAAATAGTAGGTGGAAGCGCTTTTTTTTTTTCTTTTTTTTTTTTTTTTTTTTTTTTTTTTTTTTTTTTTTTTTGTCTGTGTCATGCAAAGATTCTTAAAAGGGTGATGGGACTGAGTTTTCATAGTTTAACGGTTCTGCTGTTTATACAAATGCCTCCATGAGGACGGTAGCAGAGTATTTATAAGGAAAACTGAAGGAGTTGGTGGTGTGAATCAGTTTGGATATTTTACAGCGGGGGTTCTGTGGAGAAGTCATAAACAGTCACATGCTGTGGATAGCAAGCGCTAACGATAGGTGTAAAATTAAATTACTAAAACTTCATGTCATCACTCCCAGTGAGCCAAAATATAATGAATTCATGACTTGTGCAACATTTACAGGATTAAAAATGTGTTTGAATTGGTTTTTGGGACTTTGGTTTGTTTGTTATTTATAAAAGGAGGAAACACTTTTATCCTCTGTCATCCTTTTACTTTAAACCAGAGTCATCCTGCCTTTGTGTTGACTGTAGGACGCCACTGTAGGTCCCTGGGTGATGGTTAATTACCCAGGATAAATCCAACAGCAATTTGTCAGGCTGCTCCCACACTCCCACCCAACACCCCACTTCCCTTCCCTCTCTTCTTCCTCATTCTAAGCTCATGTAATGAATCACTAATCACTCGGTCCCTGATGAACATCCCCAGCCTATTATCTCTTAATTACCCCACTCAACTGGAAGCAACACAGGCCAACAGGGGGCACGGAGTCAAACAAGAAATAAAAAAAGAAATACAAGTTACTAATTTCAGTGTTATTTCAAAAGCCAGAGCTTTGAGGCGTGTGCGGATGAAGGTATTTACCGTTAGGTGGTGAATTATGTGTGTCACCATGTTCGTATACCTGAGAGGCCCCCAGCTGTGGTGCTTTATGTACATAGAGGCAGAGCTGGCTCGCTCTCAATCTCTGCTCGGCTCTTTGACCGCCGGGCTGAAAGCGGTCCTCTTATGGAGCAACTGGGCCGCGGCAGAAAATGGAGCCTCTAACTCACAGAGTCATTTGCAGATGTGACGCTTGGGATTTGAAGCGAGTTGCCACAGTGCAAAGATAGAAATTGGAACTGGCAGCAAACATGAAATGGGGTCAGGGGATTTGCCCCTGACATGCTCACACACATGCGTCCGCGCAGAATATGTGAATTTGAGGGTCTCCTGTTTAATGAGGGTGGTCTGTTCAGAGGAAAGAGGTGCCACCGATTAGCAGGAGGGTAAAATGAAGAGCTGGACTTGTTGCTTTGTCTTTTTTTTTTTCAAAGTCTGAAATTAATGAGATGCTCATTGACACAAATTTTACTAAAAGGAAATATTTCAATGTAATGAAGCCGAGAAAGAGAATATGTTCAAGATCATGTTTACAAATCAACAATCTTTAAAGTGTCCCAATAAACGTGGCAGGTGCGTCTCGCCAACTGATCCAAATAGCTTGTGTTTTTCTATTTAATCTCACTAATTTTGACACATCCCTCAAAGATCTTAGAGCTTAACTTGAGAGAATTAAAGAAAGTACAGCCTTTTCTTGAATCCTGATGTCCGTTTTTTGTCAGTGCTTCTGTGAAAGCCTGTCAGAAATGGTTAGCTTCTCCAGTGCAACCACTTCTTTGCGTCATAGCTCCCAGTCCTGCCCTGCGTCTGCACAATTTCTTTCTATCTCCTTGTTTCTCCTCTTTTGTTTAGATAAAGCGAGGGATTAAGAAAGATTTGCCCCCATAAAGCCGTGGTTTGATGGGCTTTTATCCCACCATGTTGCTAAAGCTGTGTAGCCCCTGGATTAGGCCCTGACAATAGAAACCCTTGTGCCTGGGCCGCAGCCTGAGGGGCACAACCAAAGACCAGCTCTGAGAAAGGGGCAGGAAACAAACCTGCCAACCTCGATATGTCAAGTCTGCTGCATAAACCGTTCAGAGGAGGAGCTGCTGCATCTACAAGACCATATATACAAACATAAAGAACAGAGCGAACAACTCATGAGCATCACATCTGGACAGTAACTCTGATCTCAGGGGTTTAAATCTATTATGTATCAATCACATTATTTATGGGAACGTTTTGAAATGTGATATCTACTGTGCACTTCAGTGTTGTTTACAGACATTTGTTTGCTACAGTTAAAAAAAGCGAGATTGTTCAAATCAGAGATTGTGGAACACAAAGGGACGTTTGTTGCTCTTGGTTTATAGTTTGTACATCAGTTGTCTGTGTTAAATAGTTTTTAAAGCTGCAGATTATCAATATTTGAATTAAATCTATTGGTTCAGCGATTGTTTGGAGGGATGAATCAACAGGCATGAACTCAATCTCAGTCCCTCAGAGAGTCACGAAACAATTACGAATTTATTTGATTGCAAATTAATTGATTTGTAGGAACAAACTGCTTGTTGCATTTAGCAGAGAATCGTATCATTCTAAAACAGAACAGAATTCTCTGTTTTTCTCTAATTCTTTATAACTTAACAAGTGTAAGAACTTGATTGCGTGTTTTGAAAAATTATATTAACCTCCCAAATAAACATGACCTCAGCTAGCAAAATAAAAAAGGAGATTTAAAGATGAATAACAGGTTTTCCTGATCTGATAAATACCTCTGAAGCAGGTATGATGGATGGATGGATGGATGGATGGATGGATGGATGGATGGATGGATGGATGGATGGATGGATGGATGGATGGATGGATGGATGGATGGATGGATGGATGGATGGATGGATGGATGGACGGTGTATTTAAAGTGGAACATTAAGTAGAAACTAAGATTTCTTCATGATGAGACCAGAAAACCAATAAAATGGGACAGTATCAAGTAAATGCAACTGTTTCCCATGCAGCATGTTAACTGTTAGGGGTTAGTAACACTTGCATCACACTATAAAAGGACAGAACACGAGGAATTTCATACTCTTGCATTCAAAAACACATAAGCTATAGGAATGTTAGAGCATGACATGAATAGTTGAAATCTGAGGATCTGGAGACTTTTTCTTTTAAAATCAGGTATCAAACACAGGTGAGGACAGCCTTAAAGGTGAATGTCCCTCTAATGCACAGCCAGAGGACTGCTAATGGCAAGTTGCTTTGTTACTCCAGTCACACAAGTCCCACTGAAGCAGTCAGTTCTGAGCCATGCATCAAAATGATTAATTTCACCCAAATGAGCACAAGCTAACCTTGACTAAGAGCGCCGGCCACAGCAGCTGGTTTCAATTCTATAATGTATTCAAGAAGTTGGAGAAAACTTAATGGTGAAAAGTTAATGAGCTCAAAAAGACAGAATGCATCAACTTTCCACTGGAATTGCTGTAAAATGCCACTTTAAAACTACACAGAGCCTATTGAGGGGTAAAATTACAAACATTCACGCATTATAAACCTGATTAAATGCTGCATATGATTCATAAATCTCCTCAGCTGCTTCGCCCGAGCGTCGCTTCCTGCTGCCAAAGTCCTGATGCAGCGGATAGGCAGGTTTTTTTCAGGCGGGGAGGAATGATTGAGTGTGACGACGTTTTACTCAGATCTGAAGAGAAAGCTTTCACGAGATAAAAGTCTGATGCAGCCCAGAGTGTAGAGAACAATGAGTATTTTTAAGAAATCCACTGAAATCTGAGATAAATTTGGAGATGGGAGAGTTTAACTCAGAGTGAGTGGAATGTGAGGGTCAGAAAGTGGAGCTCTGTTAAACATGTAAACTCAAATAAACTTATTTATGTTTAGATTTTTACTGTTAATAAGAAAAATAATCACACCCTCACATTTAATATCTTTATGATGAAATAAGACTTTTTTTATAGTCCAGAAAGCTTCACAAAACTAAATTTGTGCAGATTCAAATTTAGTTGTCTGAATAACAAACCAAATAAAAACAAAAAGTTAAAATCCACAAATATTCTCAGACTATCACTCAAAAGAATTAGAAAAATCAATCCAGACAAGAGAACTCTGCACTGTTGTCTAAACTGAATTGCGCAATTTTCCGAAAGTGGTGCAAACGCTGCTGTCCACTCCATCCCTGCATGGTCAGGAGAGGATGCTGCTGCAGCGCCAGTGGAACATCAACCAAAGGGCCTCTTGACTCCTGCATTAAAGCCCCCAGCCAGGATGGACATTAGGCCGCATTACGTTGCAAAGAAAAAAAAAAGCTGATTGAAGGAAGAGCAGCTGAGAGAAATTCCTTCTCGGTTTAATTGCTTTAGAAACGGTTCCCACAAAGAGACACTGCTCAGCTTTACCTCCAGTTTAAGTTCTTATTTCCATCAGTTCACAAGTTAATCCGATTTTTTTCCTCCTCTTTGGGCCCGAAATGCATCTGAATGGGCAACAAAAGAGGAGAAAAAAAAATATCAGGTAAGAAAAAAAAGGGGAAATAGTTGTTGGTAAAGTTTTTTTTTTCAATTAGAGAAAACCTGTTGCTTCAATGACGTCATATCTCTGACTGAATGAAATAACTTAAGAGAAAATGAATTAA
This sequence comes from Pachypanchax playfairii, assembly GCA_006937955.1. Lineage (NCBI taxonomy): Eukaryota > Metazoa > Chordata > Actinopteri > Cyprinodontiformes > Aplocheilidae > Pachypanchax > Pachypanchax playfairii. The sequence goes on along the minus strand of SSNP01000004.1, from coordinate 5,778,887 downwards.
ATGATCCGCTAAAACAAACAGCAGCAACTTTTTTCAACACACTTGTTTGAAGTCTTATGTTTTAGGGTTAAATGATTAAATTTGAGTATTTTACCCCCCATTCACACCTCCTCGTTTTCTCTCTGGGAGAAAAATTCCACCAGAAATATGCAAGATTTTACATTAAAAGGCTACTTTCGTTGCCCTTAATTCCAGCCTAAACGGTTTTTCCTCGCAAGAAGAAATCTTTTCTGAAAAACCTCGGAGAAGAAGAGAGGGGCATTATTGTTTTAATCCTCTTACCAGCAGTCATTTTAAGACATTTTTTGGAGGGTGAAATGGCGTCTTGTCTATCCAATCCTAACCTAAATCCCTCGGGGCCTGGGAGCTGCTGGAGGCAGCGCGGCCCAGCCCGCATCTCTCCATCTCTGCTGCATTCCCACCAAACTGCAGCAGCAAAATCAAATTCAGGCTCGGATTTAACCCGAAAGTCCCCGCGCAAGTCTCTCACGCGCAGAAAGGGCCAGAGCTCAGCCTGAAATCTGCATTTCATTTAATTAACACCTGTATGACTGATCGTTTTCTTTATATAAAGCTGGAATCCAGCAAGTCGGGGGGGATTTAGGACATTTGTGAGTCTAAAATCAACATCATGCGCCAGTTTGCTAAACTTCTAAAGGAGGTTTGGATGATTTTTGGATAATTTAAATTAAACAATTTCAGTTGGAAAACCTTCATTTAAAAACCAGAATTCCTCAAAATGTATTTTTTCTTGAATTTTGAAGTCGAATTTTTGTGTTTGTATTTTTTCCAGCGTGAGAAAAATAAGTAGCTAAGATTTTGTATTTAAGAAACAGACATTTTTTAGATTTTTTGGGGGGAAAAAAAGTTGACTAATAATGAGGCTCTTTTTGTTTCACTTCAATAAGCGGCAGCTCGGATGCAGCAAATACTGTGTACAGTGGGGAGTCCGTGATTTGTGTGTGTGTGTGTGGGGGGAGGGGGGGGGTGACGTGATTGGCGGAGAGTTTGAGCGTCTAAGACCGCCCGCCCCCACCCCCCCCTCCCACGGAGCATTTTAAAGGCCGATAGATGGCAGCTCGGCATCCTCCCACTCCCACAGTGACATGAGACGGAGCACCGAGCGGAATATTCTCAGTTTATCAGACCGACTGAAAACAAAACTGAATTATTAAAAAAAATAACAATAAGATGAACGCCTGCGGAATTTAAAGACGAAGTAATCTGAGAAGCGAATTTTTATCTCCTGGAGGAGAAACTCGAAGACTGCGCGGCGGACTGAGGTAAGAAGTTCAAAAGTAAAAGATTTTTAATTTTTAACCCGCAACATTTAAAACTTTACACGCTCACAAGTTCTTCTTCTTCTACTCTCTATATGAGGAAAATAAGACTAAATAATTGCTGACAAATTAATTATCAACCAAGCCAAGTAAAAATTTAATTTCGAAGTCGCTAAATAGAAAAAAAAAACATTTCAGCAAATTGAAGCAGGTTTCTCCGCGTTTTTCTGAACTCACCGTAACTGAGCTGTTAATGATGCTCCAGACACACGGAACTCCGGCCCCGAGGCGCTTTAGGAATTTATAAATCCACGACATTGAGCGTAATTAGGCTTAAACCGGAGCTCGAGGCGTCGCGTCATTGTTCTGAACGAAGCGCATTATGATGTCATTTAAAACCGAAAAATAAAAGAACAGATTACACATTTCCACACAGATGATCTCCGAATGAAAGAGGGAAAAAAACACTTATAAAAATAGAATCAATGTTGACACGCGCGCTCGCGCACACGGTGGCCGAACTTTCACGTGTCAGGCCTGATGATAAATGAATAGCCTTGTACGGTTGGAACATATTTGCAGGCACATTAAAGGGAAAGGAGCCCAACTGGGATCTGCGTGAATATTTCACTGACGACCTGTCACGCTTTTCACCGTCAGCCTCCAGGCGTCCAAAAACTGACCTGGGACCCGCCACAGATTGAGACAAACGTCTCCCCCAAACACTCCGGGAGCAGAGGAAATATTTCCATTTAGTTTGTGTCAGAGTGCAGGAGGTCTGGGGGGCAAAATAAACTGTTCAAATAAAAAAAAATAACTATACCCAAAATTCACTTTGATTATAGGGTCAAAATAAAACTGTATTTATTTATTCTGTTTAACAAACTGTCAATACTATTATTACTATTATTATTATTATTATTATTATTATTATTATTATTATTATTATTAGGCTATTATTATTATCATTATCGTTTTATTTTCGTGTCATTTTTTGTGAAACCTAAATTAACTGTTTTATTTCTAATAATAACATCACAACGTTTTAGATTTCGTTTCATAAACTTTTTTAAAAGCCAAATTAAATTTGTGGTTCTGTTTATTTTAAATTATATTTTAATGAATGTGTTGTTTGGTTTTTAATCGTTTTCAGTCTTCATTATGTGTTTATATTTAAATATAAAAAAAAACAGTTTTGAATAATCGGCTAATTTTCTGTTTAGTTGCGCTTGAAGGTAAGTTTGGAAGAACTCTTCACTGAGAATCGCATCATTTTCCTTTTCAGTTTTCTTGGGTGTAGCATAACACACAATAAAGATGTTAATATTTATTTTTTTATATTTTTCTGTGTTTTAATTTGATGACTTGTTTGTTTTTTTCACAGGAGCCCTATACATAACATCCAGCTGGTCCTGTCTGCAGAAGGCGCAGCGGCCATGCAGCACTACGGGGTGAACGGCTACTCTCTCCACGCCATGAACTCCCTGAGCGCCATGTACAACCTTCACCAGCAGGCGGCGCAACAAGCTCAGCACGCGCCTGACTACAGGCCCTCGGTCCACGCGCTCACACTTGCAGAGAGACTGGCTGGTAAGAATCAGTTGCTTGTTTTCTCTGTAAACTCCTCTTTGCATCATCATGACTGTCTGATCAGCTGCTTGTTCAGACACTTTGACACACCTGTGTTATTTCTAAGCTCACCACCTGTCACCTTTGACCTCTCACCGTTGACCTGTCCCTTGAATTAAACTGGGCGTATTTCTTCTTTCTCAACGGTTGTACATTTCAAGACATTATTCTCGAGGCCCGGTATGGATCCCAACACCGAAAGCAGCGACGCAGTCGGACAGCCTTCACCGCTCAGCAGCTGGAGGCTCTAGAGAAAACCTTCCAGAAGACACACTACCCTGATGTGGTGATGCGCGAACGCCTGGCCATGTGCACCAACCTGCCTGAAGCCCGCGTGCAGGTAAAAATGGCCCTCAGTAGGCATTGCACTTTGTAACATTGTCTGTTAGACCCATCACCAGAACCAGGAAGTGAATGTAGCTGTGTGATGTGATGACATCAATTTTCCAGGTGTGGTTCAAGAATCGCAGAGCCAAGTTCCGTAAGAAGCAGCGCAGTCTCCAGAAGGAGCAGCTTCAGAAGCAGAAGGAAGCATCCGGGGCTGCTGAAGGCTCGACAGAAGACTCCAAAACTGACATCACAACCAGCACCACCTCCACTACGCTGGTTGCAGAGGCCCGCACTCCTCCTCCTCCCTCCTCCTCTTCCTCCTGTCACTCAGAGCCGGAGCGACCGCCTGCAGCACGGCCACAACCTGCAGAGATGAGCGTGGAAGTAAACGTCACCTCCCCAGAGCCGTCGGACAGCGAGTCGGCGGTGGAAGATAACGCTGACAGGGAGGAGGATGAAATGAGCCTGGACTCGAGGGTGAAACTCAGGGAGGAGGTGCAAGGGGAGGGGCCAACACAAGCTGGGAACAACTCTCCGGCCTGCAAGCGACTCAGTCCTTCATCAGGTACAAAATCTGATCAGATCAAAGATATTAACAAATTGGCACTTTGTTTTGTAAGTGAAACACAATGAAGTCATTGTTCTTTCTTCTTCTTCTGTCAGACTCTCCATTAAGCTCCCCCTCCTTGCCGTCCTCCAGCAGCGTAACAAGCGGTTTGGCTCAGAGCAACTCCTACGCCTCGTCCCCCCTCAGCCTCTTCCGGCTGCAGGAGCAGTTTCGGCAGCACATGGCAGCCACTAACAACCTCGTGCACTACCCGTCCTTCGACATGAGCACGCCATCTTCCCTGCCCTATCTGGGCATGAACGTCAACATGCCTTCCCCTCTGGGCTCATTACCCTGTCAGTCCTACTATCAGACCTTGTCACAGGCCCAGCAGGTGTGGAGCAGCCCACTGCTGCAGGCGGCTCCAGGTGGAATTCCAGGAAGCCTCAACAGTAAAACCACCAGCATCGAGAACCTCCGGATGAGGGCCAAGCAGCACGCGGCCTCGCTGGGATTAGACACGCTGCCCAACTGAAGCTCCAGGCTGTACAGCATCTACATTTGACCCTTCTGCCACAAGCTGAAGTGACTTTTTTAATGACAAGCAAAACTCCAACACAAATCCTAAAGAATATATCTGAATTCTGTCCACAGCCGGCCGAGTCAGTCCAACCAAACTGCAGAAAATATTTTACTTCCAGCTTGTAAAACTCAAATTAGCTACACAAAATACCCAAACTGAGTTTGAGGAGGATCTACCTCAACATGGATTGTCAACAGCCATGCTTTCCTTTTACCTCATCATCATCATCATCATCATCATCATCATCATCATCATCATCATCATCATCATCATCATCATCACAGCCTTGCATCTCAGACAAGAAGAAGAGCAACTGGTTGGACTTAACAAGAAGAACCCAACAGAAGCTCAGTGGATAAACTAACATCCTTCCCACAGCAGACAGCCTCGATTTGTCTCCATCCAGCAAACATTCAAGATTGTGAAATAAATTTTAGAATCCTGCAAGATCCTTTGAACGTGAACTATGCATGCACCTTTTGGAAGCTGTAACAGATCTGATGTCTCAATCAGCAGTTAAACTACCGACAGATCTCCTGTTTAAAGTTCCAAACGCCAACTCAAAGCACAAGAATCCACAAAGTTTTGTAAATATCCTTCATCTGACTGCTTCTCTAGAGCAACAATATGTGGGAAAAGGATCCGAGATGAAACGATCAATCTATTTTCCAACTATAGCTTCAAGCGGAAGGACCTGGCGATGTGAAGGAATCACAGGGAAAAATGTGCAGAGGACAAATAAATATGAGTTCAGCTGACATGTATGCTTGTCAACAACAAATTGAACCCCGACAGTTTTCCGTGTAGCCGGTGGGCTTCGGCAGAAAGATGCACAGGTCGATTCTGTGTGTATTATATCACTGTAGAATAAAAACGTGTTTCTCTATTGTTTAAAATATGAGTAATTTATCTGTTCAATGCAAGAGAATAAATCAAGAATGACTTATCTTTGCTTCAGTGTTTGTTCTTTTTTTACGTTGTAAACCAGACTTCACTTATAAATTAATTATAAAAGTATCTATTCCACATTTTTAAACTGTGGGATTCAGATTTCTCGCACCTTAAATGCTGAATTGGGATGAAGAAAAATAAGAAAAAACACCTAAGACTGGACAGAATCCTGCTCATTTCTCCGCCATTAACCAGTTTTGATTTGAGGCCTTTTATAAAGAAGATTTCTTGCACGTTTCTACGTTTGACTGAAGACATCTTGATGATCCATAAATAATTTAGACACAGGGGGTCCTTAGCGATGAGGTTTACACACCACATAGGGGAGAACCTGCCACTTGTTCACCCGCAGTAGAAGAACTAATCCTACATGAAATGACTGAAGCAAAGTGTCAGGCTCTAAAGAGTCTCCCAATCCGCCCAAACACCCACTCCTCACACACGCACACTCCCCCGCTCCCCCCTCATCCTCCCCCACCCTGTCAGCCGAGGTTTGGCTGCACCGAAACTGAATGCCTCGCCGTAAGAAGATTACCTTTGGTTGGGATATCGATGGATTAAGTAAGAATAGAATGAGATAAAATAGGACTGAAAAGGTTTCTGGAGTCAGCAAAGTTCAGACACCTGTCCCCCCCCCCCTCCCCTTCTCCCTCCGTCCTCCCTCGTGATGCTGCAGTCTGAAAGAAGAAGAGCCAACACAGCTGGATGGTTTCAAGTGAAGCCTAAAATAATAATTTCCTCATCTTCAACTCTTCGTTTATTCTCAGACATTTCCCTTGAACGTGTGGTCACCTTGTCTTGGAGATCTGTGTGTTGTGAAGCTCATGTGGCTGTGAGTTGATGGGAATGGTGTGTGTGTGCGTGTGTTTGTGTGAGAGTGTGTCTATGGCAGCTAAGCCGCTGAAGGTTTCCAAGAGCTCTTTGATGTGTATCTGGGCAATGCACTATTAGAGGGATTTTCCTAGTTGACAGCTCAGAGAATGTGTGGAGGAATTGCGATGCCAGCAGGCTAAAAGAATGCTGGAAACAGGATTAGGATCATATTCTGGCAGCTCCTGTCACTTCATCAATGGGCTAAGGTTTCCTCAGTGACAGCCCTCCTTCTCCGCCCGGTTAAAACCTTTAGTGAGACCATAAAAAAGGGGTGAGAGAGGGGAAAAAACAATGACTGAATGGTGTGCTATGATTTCTGTGCTGCTTTGGGGGCTTTGTGTGGGTTTGTCTGGGAGGGGGGGGGGGCTGTGCTGGTTTAATGGGAGGAGTTGGTTACGGGAATAAGAAAAAAAAAGGGGGGGGGAGGCTTTGGGAGGTGGAATAGGGGTGAATGTTTTATTTATTGTTATTATTTTTTTTTGGAAGTTGAACATCCAAATCCAGACAGAAGAGCGTGTGGAGGATTTTTAAACCGATGCTTGTGGACGGCGTCAAGCAGCAGGTGGGTCGAACGAGAGGGTTTTCTACAGATAAGCTCTGCCAGGCTGCAATAAATGAAGCCTCTTTCACCTTGTGACAGCACAAACACTACGATTTATGGTAGAATCTCATCTACACATGTAGGCTCTGGTGACTCTCTGATAGTGATGGCGTGTTTAGGTATAACTCCTCTCTAGTTTAGATAATATTCTAAAATAATTACTCATTATCTTGAGAAAACAGCACCAAAATAAATCTCAGCTTCCATACAAAATAACTTAACCCAGTCTATTAAGTCAAACAACTATCACCTAAGTGTAAGTTTCCTGCACCTGGTCACCGATATATAAAGATGGATTTTGCATTTCTGTCCACTTTTGTCGTTCAAGCATGAAGCCGGTTAAAGGAGCTGCCATGTTGTATTTTTTAGAGCCAGAGTCTGATCGCTAGAGCTGTAGAGCTAAAGGTCCCACCTACTCATCTGCACGCAATCATCAATCAATAACTAATTACAGTAAAACATGTTTAGTACCATTTGTTTAAATGGAAGTGATGGGATTGAAAACTAATTCAGCAGCCAGCCACTAGGGGGCGCTTCTTTCACCTTGGTTTCAACCTGATTGTTTCCTTTGTCAAGTTATAATCCACTGATGCTCATAAAGATGAAATAACATATTTTATCTCTTGTGATGAAATGAAAGTCACAGTGTGATGTATTCTATTTGTCATCAGTTTGTCATCAGTGTATCAGGTCAGAAGTAATTACTGATGTGTACAACGAGGAATAAAAAGTGAAAAGTGTCTGAAACAAAACTATTTTAACCAGGCAGCAGTGTATATGTGGATGGTTTGGGTCCATTCCACATTCATTACATGTCAGTTACTATATCAACCCACTTGTTCCTGTTCAGGGTCTCAAGGAGCTGGTGTCCATCTATTGCAGTCATTAGTGAGAGGCAGGGCTGCACCTGGACATCAGTCCATCACAGGGCCGCACATAGACAAGCAATCACTCACACCCAGAGCTAATTTAGAGTTGTCAATTAACCTACATTTTTATTTTTGGTCTGTGGGAAGAAGCTGGAGAAAATCCACACACGCAGGGGGAGAACATTCAAACTCCATGCAGAAAGTTCCTGCTGGTTTGGAACCCAAGACCTCTTCAAGGTAACAGTGTGACAACCTGCTCCACCATGCAGCCATATCTGATCTGTTTCGCATGTAAAATTTGATTTACCTTTTTGCTTCACATCAGATTCAAATGTAACCTTTTTGTACTTTTACTTTTTGTTTCATTCACATTCAGTGATAAACATCTGGACTGAGTCCCGTTCTAAACCTGAACATCTGCACTATGAGGTTGCACTGTTGTTTTACCAGCATGTATTGGCCTACAACATGTATTATGCTATCCATGTTATACTGACGCTGGTATGTGACATGTGCACCGCTAACAAAAAGAAACAGACCGTTGGCAGTTCTCACGTTTGAAATAGGAAATTGTGCAAGTGTCATGACACATTGCAATGCTAAATCATGTAAACTTGATCTCTGGGAGGATTTTCTTTGCTATTATTTAAACTTTCCTTCGGAGGCTGCAGAACAGGCAATCACTCACCGTGTTCAGATGAGTCATACACACCTTAAACCTTATATTTTCATTGGAATTCGGGGTTGAATTGCAGAATGATTGGGCTCTTGTGGTGGTCTCTGCCATACCTCCTGGCACCAAGCAGCAACACTCAAACACCTTCTCCTCAAAGTGTAACTCCCCTCTTTGCTCACCCATGTGAAACAATACTTTCACAATACCACAGGAGTTTGATTGTTGCCGACAAGTTATATAATGCCAGGAATTACAGACTAGCATGCAAATGCTAAATCCTCCTCTCTTTCTCCTGAGAAGTGGATGAGACGGACTGTATCTGCAGGCTTCACTCTGGCTCCACAGCTTTGTGCCAAAGATGCTCTCCTTTCTCCCCCTCCCCTGACTTGGGTGATAATCCTGACACGCACTGTCTGCATTTTTCACTGTACGTGTTTAAGCGCATTTGCAGAGCATTTATCTCTCCTATGTAAACCAATTTGGCTATAAGGGCCTTGGGCCAAGCAAGGCGCTGGATGGAAGAAAGGAAAACCCAAACCTAGCAGATGTGCAGAGGAGGCAGGACGTGAGAGTTGGCGCAAACGTGGGGGGGGGGGGGGGGGGTAGTTGATGAACAACTGAATGCAGCAGAAAAAAAACGAGAGAAAAGCAGAAGTGCATTGGAGAAAAGAGTGCGCTTGGTCCGAAGGGTAAGCTTTTGAAACTTGGGATAGGGGCCTTTAAAGCCGATAGAACGTGGATCACTGAATTGTTGAGTCACAGAATCTGAGAAAATCACACGGAGCTCCGGTTAATCCTGTCATAGTGAAATTGGTGGGTAGACTCTGGGGATCCCAGCCCCATCTGAAGAAATTTGGAGCCTGCTGCATTGACAGGGTTGCTGTTTGATACCGCCTATACACCTGTATTAGCTGTCTGTTAATCTGCCTCCCCCTCCTCCCTCTACTCCCTCCTCCACAGTATGTTGACTCGGCTGCTTGTAATGGCTGATGAAATGGACCAAAGACGTAAAAACTGCCAATCTCATAGCTTCTTGATGTTTCCTGGCTGAACTTGTCACTTTGATCATCTGTGTAGCAGGAGCCCCTGCTGCGTCAGACATTACCAGCTGCAATTCTGCAGAGCCATAAAGACTATTGGGCTCTTTGGTCCCTGAAATGGGACATTAAGACAGAATCATCCTAGTTTAGTTGTGGCGATATCAAGGTGTTTTGTTTGCTTGCACACAGGCAGGGTCTGAATGTGTTTGGATGGCTTTTAAAGTACCTGATCTTATAGCCTAAGGTTCCTGTAAATGAGGTGTTTGCTGCTCTTATCAATGAGACGTTACATGAGAGGAACGCTTCGCCCTCCCGGGTCGGCTGGATGCTTCTGCTGTTTGATTACAACAGGCTGAGCGTCGCCACCAGCGCTCAACAAACCAACTTCTAAAACTTTATCACTCGCTTTCTTTGACAAGTTTTTCTCGAAAAATGTGGTTCAATCCTGGTTCAGTTTTATTAGAAAGTTAATTTGCACCTTTGCTGCCTAGTCAAAAAAAAAAAGTTTCACCCTCTATCAAATGGAATTTGATTTTCCTGATCAATGAAAACGTATCAGCCTGTTGTAGCTATAAGGCTAGTCATTTTATCCTGATGTTTTCTTTACATCAGGATTTCACAATGTCATATAGAAAAACAGGTAATAACAGTGATAAAATGTCACAATAATGTAACAGGAAACCAAATAAAAATATGTTTATCCAATGGAATCCTGCTAATTAAAGTCAGCATATTGTATAAGATATAATTAAACTATACTAAGAAATTATAACGTGAGTATATAACATTATTATATGGAACCTTTATATATAAATATCCTAAAATTCTTTAGCGCAAAACAAAAACACAAACAAAATTTCCAATTACACTTGCTGTTTAGCTCTTATAAAGATGTTATGATGGAACGCTGTATCATACACACCTGTTTCAAAGCTTTTCCCAAAAGACACAAACTTTAAATGACCAAACATTTAAATACAAGTTTCACATCTCTTTTCAATTAAACATAAGAAATAATAAAAAGGATTTGTACACAGCTGGATTGTTTTTTCTCACACATCAGTTCAACATTTTTGATAAACAAGGGAAAAAAAAATCTTCCCTACAGGTTTAAAAATGTTAAATATTTCAATGTTTTTCACCAGTAAATCTATATTGACTCAATATTTTCTCTTCTGCTATCAAGATATTTTACAACCATGAAGTATGTTTCACCTCCTTGTTAAAATAGCTAAAAATACCAATTTTCCTTCCTTTATTATAACGTTTCACTGTCAAATTTATAATTTAAAAGACATTATTTCACACAAAATCTTAGTTTTTTGCTAACATTTGATATTTTGAAGAAGTGCATTACAGAAATGCTGATGTTGATTTTAATGTGATGCACAATCATAAAACTGCTGATGTTCGGAGGTGATGCGTGTGTTTGAATGTGCCATTAATTTTGTCTGGGATCCAGGGGGATTTATGAAGTTCCCTCTGCAGACCTGAGTCTCTCCACTGCCTCTTAAAGCTTAACGCTCCCTGACTGAGAGGCACAGCGAGAGCCGCACTGTCTCTCTATGTGCTGCAGATAATGCTAAGAACAACCTCTCAATTCCAGCCCTCCTCCTCACCCAACGTGCCCTCCGTCCTCCACCGCGTCGCGCACGGCCATTTCCATTCCGAACACAGGGGCCCGTAATGGAAACCGTTGACATCGCCTCTAATGGTTTTCCATTCCAGGAGAGATTCCAAACATATGTAAATTTATGTAACAGAAACACATATTTACAAACGCACGGGGTAATCACAATATGGAGACATGGTGCGCTGGCCTTGTAGATGGAAGCGCCATGTCTCATTAGTCTTCTTTATCTTGTTTCTGTTTCCTGCACCGCCATGGAAGGAAAAATGATTCTGAATAAAGACTAAAAAAAATGATCGACGCTCAAGTGTTTTACCGTGACAAAGATGTAAAGCGGGAAGCGCCGTAAAGTGCACGCACCTACACACGAAATCACTTCATTAAATATTAAAGTCAGCAGAAAACACACACAGGTGAATGAAACACTTGTACAATACTGGAGATGAGAGACGTGTTTAATTCTACATCTGGAGAAACAACTCCAGCTGTTCCTGAGTGAGAAATCAGTTGGTTTTATTCTACTTGACCAGATCACAGAAATAATTTATTATTATATAAACACATTCATAATTCATGTGCTAATTGGGACATAAATTGAATGTTTTTGAGTTACTGTTAATTTGTTTTATTTAAAAAAAAAGTGTAAATATAAAAATAAAAGCAGAATAGAAGTAAAAAACAAAATGTAGGTATTTATGTAAATATAAATCAGAACCAAAATTTTACAAATTCAATTAATGAAGACAAATATTTTAATTTGAAAGGATTGATTAACCCGTATCTTCAGCTCAATGGGAATTAAATAGTAGGAACTATTCTTTTTTTAAACCAAAGAGCAAAAATAATTCCTACATCATTTTAAACATGAAAATCCATTTAACACTAATGTTTCACAGTATTAATACTCCTATTAGATTTCAAGTGATTAACATCTCTCACATTTTGTGCAACTCACAGAGTACAGCTGCGCTGTCCCGACGTGTGGGGAACGTAACCGTGTTCTACTTCCTGTTTTGCTTAACAAGTTGTTCCACTTCCTTCATGAAGCGCAGACACAGCTCATCCTGCCACGGCAGGGCCACACACTGCACGGCCACGGGCAGACCCTCAGCTCCAGTCACAGCCTGAACACACACACATAAACTCAAGTTATTACAGTCTCTGTCGACACCTGCTGGCCAAATATGGAACTGCTATTTCAGGAAAACTGCTGGATTAGAAAGTTTGTTTTGCCACATAAGAACACGAGACTGTGTTGGTGAAATGAATAAAAAATACAAACTAAATCCCAAATTGTTTGATTTAACTCTCATAACCTTTAGAAAGTGTTTAAAACTATTTGTTTCTACATCCTGAGATAAAATGTTTGATTCTTTTTGCTTTTAAGTCCCTTCATACAAATGATTGTTTAGAGTTTAAAACCAGTGTGATGAATCATGACGTCACGTCCACAAATAAACGTGAAACGCTTCTAAAGAACGGCTGCTTCAGAATTACCTGTTTGAAGAACTCGTCCCATTTGTCCTGATAAAGGCCCCTGAAGTGCTTGAGTTCCTCTTCATCCTTTGCTGTCACCGTGGAAACGGGAACTGCACCGGCAGGGAAATTGAGGAGATTGTAAACCATCGTGTAACTGACGAGACCTGGAGGCAAAGAAAAAACAAAAGCAGCTGATTATTCAAAGTTAAACGGATCGGGATCAGCTGTTTATCCTAAAACCCTTTGAAACTGGTGCATTAGTTCTTCTTCTCTGACCAGTTAAAAGTTTGAGAACTCAGGTTGGATTTATGTCCAGTGTTTTACAACATGGAACGGAAAAAAAGTTTGTCAAGGGGAAAATACTTGTTCACGTCTCTGTGTAATCTCTGCAGCAGGTCCTGGATCTGCCCTAAACACCTCCAGGAAGTATCTTTACCAAACTGCCTCCACTCCTCCCAAACCGCTCACCCTCTCCCTCCCCACCTCATCCGCTCGAATCCCTGATTTATTGCCTACAACTCATGACCAGGTGAGGGCTGAAACACAGGTGAACTGACAGCCTCACGTTTGTGGAGTATTGTGGTGTAAACACACTGATCTGTGTTATGGCTACACGCTCTTTTTTTGATTAACATTTTTTGTCATAGACCGTTGTTCACAGAGCAGCTCAGTACGTCGTACTTGTAAGTTTGCCACAGTATAAGAAGTTGTAGGCGGGTCCGATCATGGGATACAGCAGCACGTCTATGTTGCATCTCCTCCAGTGCGCTACAGTCTCAGATATGTAGTCCTGACAACAAAAAAAAACGTATGAATAGTTTAAGTTTTAAGGCTTTCATGAAACTATAAGCAGCTAACAGCATACAGTACCTCTACAGCAGAGTGCTGCTTCCACAGATCTGCAATGGATCTAACAGAAAAAAGACAGAGAGGAATAATTATTCAACAGAGGAGATGAGAGACACGACCAGAAACCATCAAATACAAATAATCAGACTCACTCAAGTCCACAGAGACCACCGACAACGGCAGAGAAACGAGGAAACTGCGAAACAAAAAGCACATGAAGACAAGTCATTTACAAACCAGCGTGATTTAAAAAGAATTCAACCATCTTGGAATCTGTATCGTTAGAAAATCTGTCAACTGACGAAGGGCTTGAGGAGGAACTTCAAGGTCTTCTTCAGCCACTTAGGGAGACGGTAGACGTTCACCTGATCCCTGAGACAAGGATCAACAGGTCCCTCCTTACTGAAACAGAAACAATAACACTTCACAGGATTAAAACTAATCTCCAGCTTTGATGTTCGCAGTTATTTGTCTGACTTTAAACAAACAGCTTCCAGGAATGGAGTCCTAAAGTTCACTGCACAGCAATGCTGCCCCAGTAATGGTGAAAGACACTGATTACAGAGCACAGATATTAAAGAGGCCATTTCATACAAATTGCATGACTTTGTGGTTATTTCTTAAGTATTATCCCTGTAAGACCCAACTTATTAAAAAATAGGCAGAAAATTCTGATTATTTGGAACTGGGATGTTTACGAAGCCTTAGAACAAAATTCACAAACGTTTTTTGCTGTATCATGTTATCTATAATAGATTTTTTGTATCACATTTATTACATTGGCCGTTTTTACGGTTTAATAGTAATATAAAAAATGATTTAATAATAATGATGATTTAACCTGAAAAAAAAAGGCAAGTGGATCATTTACTGGGAGCAGCCATGTTAGAAATGATCAAAACTATGTAGCAAATATGATACAAGGGGCATTAGAGGGTTAACCAGTAATATGAAACATTTTATAACTAAAAAACGTCAGGAAACACTGATTAACAGACCTTTCAATCTGTCTGCGTTAAAATTCGGGTGGTTCCAGCTCCTTCCGTCAGGCCTCGAGCAGCAGCTCATTCATATTCATTATTCAAATTTGCTGGACTCTGATTGGCTAACAAACTAGTCTATGAGAGCAAGGTATACTGTTTCCTGCCCCGCTGCGCATGGCAACATCAGACGTTGTGTCTTCCTGTTTGCTACGTCTTATGCTACAGCTTTTAGCCAGCAGCATGCTAGGTGTGGTTTCAACTGCGGGAGCTGATGAATACTAACGAACAAAAGAGTTGTGATGAAACAAATACAGGCCGCTCGGACTCGAGAGAAATCGGGTGTTATCACCACCTGCATAGTTTGAGAGATTAAAACTGAAAGAGAAGTTGTTGACCTGTTTTCACACCCACTATGAAGGTAAGAACACCTGTGGAGCTAAAATATTCAACAGAAACCTCAGAAAAACTGTTTTTAATGGAAGGGCCTCTTTAAAAAGACAAAAACTCACAACTTTTGCAGCATGCTGTGGCTTCCATCTGCAAACACGCCCTTCAGTATGAGTTCAGTCATGACCTCATATATCCTCAAGGGTTGATAAGGGACCAGCTGAAAGCACACAGGGACAATTAGAAGGATTTGACACAGTATTCTGCGTGTATATGTGTGTAGTCTTACGGTGTGTCCTGCTCGCTCCAACAGATCTTTGACCTCCCTGATGGCGCGGGCCATGCTCGGAGAGGGTTGCGAGTAGCCGTCGCTCTCTATGTAACCGATCCTTAGAGGTTTGGAGCTTTTGTAGATCTACAAACAAGATCATTCATTAAAGGAAACATCATATAAACTTTAGCTATTTAAAGTCTTTTATCATCAGAGAATCACTATGGTTGATAAAAGAAGCGCGATGATGGTCAACCAGGTTTAATTTATTCTTTTTGCACATTTTTACAAAGTTTTAGTTTAACGACAGACAAGCTGTGATTCATCACACTAAAAGTTAAGATTAGATCTTAACGTTCCACCTGGTTTCTTGTTATTTATTAATCATTATATAAATAAATCTGTTACTTTCTGCTAAAGAAATGCTCCTGCAGACAGAGGATATGGGTTTAACTAAAGAATAAAAAAAGCAAATATTGGCCAATTTAAATGAATAAATGAAAACAAATCCCCTCTTGTTGTTTTGTGCACGTGGGGTTCAAACAATAAGCAGCAACAAAACCACTTAAATAGCAAGACTAAAAACAAGGTCTAAATTTAACATATTAAACATCTAGATCTAAAGTTTAGGATTGAACCAGGCCTCAGGTGTTTTGTGCTCAAATAACCCAAAAAAAAAAGAATAATACTGCAAAAAGAGATAAAAAGGAAGAAATTCTGCTTGTTTTATTTTACTGGAGGTTTTTTTTTACTAATTGGCCTAACGAAGGGCTCCGGAATGATAATAAAACAAGTGAAATATGTCCTGATTCCAACAGCAGAGGACACACCTGAACATTGAAAGGTAAAGGCGGCACCGTGGGGTCCAGGGAAAACATATGATCGCAGAGAAGAGCCTGCATGCACAGCGCCAGACTGTCCACGTCCCTCGCCAACGGCCCGGGAGACGACAGCACTAATTCAAACAGACACACGGCGCAGTGAGCCACACCAGGCTTGTAATGTGTAACTCGCATTAAATGTTTCGGGTCATTTATGCAACACTTTTATGTTTCCTTACCAGACTTTTGTCCTCGATAAATAGAAATCACACCCTGTGAACTGATTGTGACACAAAGAAAAGGTTAACTCGAGGTGTTTGATCGTGAACCATAAAACCTACTGAAGCAGACGAACCTGAGTCGACCTGCCGTTGGCTTGAAGCCACAAATCCCACAGAATGAGCTGGGAATACGGATACTCCCCCCTATATCACTGCCTATACCGAGTATAGACCCCCCTCCTCCAATGAGAGCGCCCTCTCCTCCAGACGACCCTCCAGAGGTCTTCTGGGGATTATGGGGATTAATGGTCTGCCCATATATGGGATTACTGCAGTCGTAACTGGAGATGAGGCAAGAGAAAACAAACACAAGTTAGTGATCCTCCAACAGGATAAACATAAGACCCCATTTTAAACATTACTTTAACAAGGCCTGGGGCAGGTTGGTCTTCACAAAAGGAATGGCTCCTTGTTTCTTCAGAACTTCCACGATAACGCTGTCCTTCTGAGCGGGCTGGTCCAGATTAACGATCACGCCACAGCTACAGTCATGGCCCTTTGATGGCAAGTTAAAACAGTTAAAGAAAACAAGAAGAAACAGAACTGCAGATCAGATCCAAACAACAAATACCTTGTATGAAACATTGTCCTTGATGCTGACTGGAACGCCGTACAAGAGGCCGTCCTTCTTGGAGCTGATGGTTTTCAGCTGATCGAAGCTCTCTAGCAGAATTTCTGTGCAGCAGTTCAGTTTTTTGTGCAGAGCCAGAGTCTGAAAGGAAGGAAAGAAGCTGCTGATGGTTTTATTTCCAGATCTTTGGTGAACCTGCGTTTTAACACTAGGAGCCATAAACGCTACAAATCTTTTCACAAAATCCCTCCTTGGGTTCACTAAATGTTAATGACGATCCCTGCGGACTTTTTTCGTTCTTATGATTTTAATATGCAAATAAACCAATCGGACTGTCTCATTCCAGAAAACCAGTTTAACTTCTTTCTTCTGTTTTACGTTCCAACTTTTTTTCCACCGATTGCCACATAATTAATATCAGGCAGATCACCTGTTAGTCTGTTTACTGCTGGAAAATGTTCGCTGTTGGTATTTTTGCTGGTAATAAATCACAGATGTTTTTGTAAAGTACTGTAGCGATCCTGCTTTGATGTTCACAGCTCATGGTGTCAGCAGCACGGTACGACACAGCTGACAAGACGCTACACGAGGGCGGAGTCAGTGTGTCAGTGTGAGGGATCAAACTCGCAAATAATTGTTCAAAATTATTTTTTTCATAAACACTTCTAGGAAATTCATCTTGGGTTGAAACTTGCAGTGCAGTTATGAATAAAACGTGTCCAGATGTCTGACATCTGCACAAATCAGTCAGAATTTAGACGCTCAGGTGATCAAAACAGATAAAAGATTACAGAAGATTTTCTCTTTGACTACTGGTACAAGAAAGTTTCAGACCAGCAATCAGCCATGTCATCAACAGCTGATCATGTGATATCGTTATGATCATGTTGATTGTTATTGAATATTTTATCAGAAAATTCACCAAAATTGTACAAAACCTTATTTTTCCATAAACTCAGTGTTGTGCAGTCAACAGATGCCACTGATATGTGAAAACAAATATGTTGTATTTATTTTGTATCAAGCCACAAGTTAGTAATAAATGAGTTACAGAAAAGTAGAACCAGTTTATGCAAAGCTTTGTTGGTGAGCTGTTGTAAAACAACCCCCACCCCCCTTTGCAAAGATGCTCCATAGTCTCATGTAAATTTGTGAAATTGTATGTTATTCTAGTCAAAATCACTAAAATAACTGAACTGAAGCGATTCCAGCAGCTGGTTTGTGATTATCGGTGTGTTGGGAGGTAAATGTGTGACGTGAAACTGGATGTTTTTACTGGACCTTTTCCATGTAAGAGTAGAACACGTCCTCGGGACTCAGCGAGTCGTCCTGCAGCTGCTTCGTCAGCTCAGACAGCGACAGAGACAGGATGAAGTCTGAGTCCTTCGAAGGATGCTGCAACAAACAGAAACAAACACAAAAACAAACAGTTGGAAACGATCACGTTATTTACTGATTATGACAGTCAGAAATAAAGTATTCACATTTGGCAACATCCTACATGATTCCAATGATAAATATAATAAAACATCTCTTCTTCTTGATGCTCTAATGTGGATGTTATCTGATTGTATGCAATTTGATTTGTTTGTCTAGTTCTTAACAGTTGTATATATTTTACTCTCAGTTTGACAATGTGCGAATTATTTTATTATTTGTTTTATCCGAACTGTTCTGGTCCTTTATGGTGTTTTAAAGTGAATTATAAATAAGCAGATCAGCAGATTCAGGCAAACTCCACAGCTGCAGAGTAACATGTTATAAAAGTTGAACATTAAAGCGATTATGTGAAAGTAGCAGGCGGATTATTTCTTATGGTCCAAAGTCCATGTGAGTGTTGGCGATATTTTCTAAATCAAAAAGCAAATAGATAATAAATTCACGAGCTCGATGTCTCACCGCCTGCCGGTAGCGGAGCACTGCCTGCTCTGCCCGCTGCAGGTTCTCGGTCCTCCGGGTTCTGGCTCTTTGGATCTTGTCCTTTACTGCTCGGCGGCTGCTGACCGTCCGAACCAGCACCAGCAGAACTCCCACCCCGCAGGCAGCGGTCGTCAGCAGAGCCGCTGTCTGTTTGTCCATCTGCATAGAGTCTCTCATCGTTTGATCGTGTATCTTTATGTGACAAGAAGCAGGATGACCGTCGGCTAACAAAAGCTAACACACGCACGCTGACTGCGGAATGAACGACTGAGCATGTTCTCTTAAAGTCAACAAAAGGGCGCGGTTAGTGCATCATTCAAATTCATCATGGGGCTCCTTCCTCCATGTGAAACTTTAACTTTCTGACACGTTTGTTCCCGATAAAAACGAACCTCCCTGCGCTTTTGTTTATGCAACAGAAAGAGTCGGACGGTAGGGGGCGCCAGAGGACTAGTCGTCGTTATTTATCGTGTGGGGAAATTATTTACCAAGAATCAAACTTGAGAAAAAAAAAAGTTTAATTTATGCATGAAACAAAAGCTGGAGGAGCATCTGATTTGATTGTTTTTATAGAACAGCGCTACATGGTGGCAGCTTGTTGGAGAAGCTCTGTGACAACAGCTTTTATCTTTTTTTTTGAGTGTTTGTTTTCTTTTTGTAAACATTTATCTTTTTTAATTATTTTTATTCTGCTGTGCAGATCCAGTAGATCATCATTTTAATTTTGTTAATGAAAGAAAACGAAAATGGTTTTGGTTCATGTTTTAATCCCTTTTCTGCTTGTTAGTTTTTATAGTTGCCAGTTTCAGAATCATCAAACATCAGGACTGTTTCTCTGCAGACATTTTAACTCCAAATTGTAGAGAGGTCATAGAACACAGGTGGGTTAATTGATGGTCTTTACATTAGAATTACAGAAAGGATGTTTAAAAGCAATCAAAACAAATAAAATATCACAAAAATAATAAAAAACAACTGATTTGGTATGAATCTTTTGTTCTGGTGTGTTTTTATGAGTCTTATATGTTCACTTTATATCTCGTTTTATGTCCCTGGTCACGTCAGGAGTGGCAAAACAAGTTCTTTTAAAAGACCATTTGCAAGAAAACACTCCAATTTAAGAGTGCAGTTTGAGAAAAAATACTTTATAAATAAAACTTGAAATATAAATTCCTTAGATTAACACAAAATACAAACATACATGAAATTTGCCATTTCCCATGTTCATTCATTCAGTCTTAAATAGAAACACTTATGGTCACTCTGCTTCTGATGAGCCGTCATGGATCTTGGTTTTGAACCAGCGGGGTGACTTTAGGCGGTGGACCTGCGGTTACGCTGGCAACTGAATATAACGGTACAGCAGCATCATTCCGAATGGGCTTCAGCTTGACAGACTGTAAAACGTGGTCACATTTCAGAGGAATACTTTCACCAAATTGGGAATCCACAACAGAAACACCTTTGGCCAGAACCATTTTGTCCAGCCTCACAAGCCCGGAGAACCCACGCTGGTCTGTAGTGTTTTTAGACAATCTGGTATCATCCTCATTTCTCTTTTGAAACCTTTCCATGGAGCTTGTGAGTGGTTTCAGTGAAGGTGCTGGTCTCGCAGTTTGACGTGCGTTTGATTTTGGTTCCAGTCTGGACAGTCCATCAAGCTTTTTGGGGTTGGGTTTTGTCTGGTCCAAAATCTCATACTCTGGGAAAAGATAACGTTGTGGCAAGCGAGAAGGATCCAGCTTTGGCATCGGTTGGCGGTCTCTATGACGATGTGCTGATGTGGTCTCTAGTTTTAAAGCAGTGTCTTCTGCATCGTGGCTTTTTACTTCCACAATCCTTTTACCAAGTGGGCTGGACAGGGGTGGTAATAATTTTCCTGGAGGGTTCTTGGGGGGTGAATTCACTTGCTGCTTTTTCTTCTTGTGTGTTTTTGCTGGAGGACGAGGAATCGGAGAGTGACTGATTGGCTTCTTGAAGATTGTTTCTGTTTCAGCTTGATTTACTGGAGCGTTTGTAGGGGAAACAGCATCCCAGTCCTTTTCAACACTTGACTTTTTTCGTTCTGCAGCATGATCATTGTTGAACTCCTGCAAGAAAGAAACCCCCCAAAACATATTTAGTAGGAATAGAAGCAAAGACATTGTCAGTTTCAGAGGGACTACTTCACCTGTTGTGATGTGCAGTGAGGTTGATTTGCAGCATTTACAACAGGCACACAACCTTGAGCCCAAGAGTCTGGGGTTGAGGGAACTGGTTCAGAGTCTTCTGTCCCACAGATTTCATCCGGTTCTTTCCAATCATCTAGGCACCAGAACTGCTGTTCTACAGCCTGTGTGAGGCAATTCTGGGCCCAAGACACCATGTAAGGTATGACCTTAATGGCAAAACAAAGCACATAGATAAGTATGAAAGAATCGGTCCTTTTATTATGTCTGGATGATGATGGGGGGGCACTGAGCTCAGTGCTGATAAAAACATCTTTTTGGATTTACCTGATTATCAGTTTCGACTTTATAACATTCGTCCATGACTCTGTTCAGCAGTTCATCCATAAGCTCCCCTACGATATCATCTCCCTCCTCCTGGATCAACATGTCGTTCCACAGGTTCACGTGATGCAGATCATCGGACTGTTGTTTAGAGGCTGATGGGCCCTTCTGCTTGTTAGATTTGATCCTAGGCATCGCGAATCAAGCTGTTTGCTTTGTAACTGCAAAATACAAATAATAAAACAATCAAAAACAAATTAATTATATAATTAAAAACAAAAACTGGACTGTTTATGATTTTCTGAATTTATACTATACATCTAAAAGAATCTAAAGAGTTGTTTTAGAATTGTAAACCTTTTCTATTGATGTGTATATTTTGTTTATGTGTAAGTGGCGAACTCCTTGTACAGTATCATAGATTAAACAACTGAAACTCTGCAAGCTTCATGCCACAACAATCATTACGTACAATACGTTGGATATATAACTACATACGCATTTTGACAGACGGATGTATTACTAAGTGACATTTGACTTCTCAAAAATATTCAGAAATTTACCTTTTTTTGTGATAAACCAACAAGTCCGTGACCGGATGTACGTCAACGGATCCTGCTAACGTTCTGCTGCGTAAATTTATAAAGACTAACTTTGCCACATTTAGAAAGAAACTCAGTTGTTTTTGCGAATACAAAATGCTACATCCTGAAATGACGGGTGACAAATCAAATACAAGAGTTAAAACGTGCCTTATTCTTTCGTCGTTTACAAACAAAACCCACGGTTGGCTAGCAAGTGAGCAGGTTGGCTGAGACGACGCAGCACGTAGATTCTGGAGTTACGTTGTCTCTATGGTGATGAAACGCCAAACGGGGGCTGCCATAGAGATTGGCTGCATTCCACTCCTGTGTGTGGTAGTTTCCTTTAAATGGAAAGCAGCCCTCAGGGATCCACCTGTACCGATCCTCACTCAAGTCCAAATGAAAGGCATGATCTAGATCTATGATAAGATTCAGATGATGGGATTAACAATCATATTCCTCTGGCTTCCAGCACATATTAGAGTGAAAAGAAATTAGATTTCAGGTAAGAGAACAGTGATATTGAAATATGAATTAAACAAAGTCAATTAGTAGGCTAGTTTAAAGCATCCTAAACAAGAAAATTAAAGATAAGTGGCAACAAAAGGAAGAAGAGAGAAACTGGAGGTTTAATGGGATTATTTTGTTATTTTGGTGCTGGTTAGAGGGCCCGATGGTCAGAGGACCTGATGGTGCTGGTGGTCAGAGGGCCTGATGGCAGTGGTGCAATGGCAATCTCATCTGTCAATGTCCCAGTGCAATGTTTTTGTTTATTAATTTTTTATCAAATGTATGTGTGATTGGGTGAGTGAGAAATTGTAGTGTGACATGCTTTGAAAGTCACTTGCTATACCTGCCATTTACTATTTATTTGTCAGTAAATGGTCTACAATAAAATCAGGTTGGTCGTGTTCATATCAGAACAAACTAAAATATAGAAAACAAGAATAAAAACAATGAGAAGCATCAAGAAATGCAAGTAATAAAAACTATATAAAGAGAACATTCTCTGAAGACATCATAGAGAATTGTAGTTTTATTCTGCATAGTTATTTAAAGTTAACTTCCATGTGTTGAATTTTGAGAAGATTCCTTTAATGGTATTTAAATCACATCAAGGTGCCAAATGCTTCCTTCCATCCTTACCTAGTTGGAAAAATGTTTACTGTGTGACAATTTTATAGAAATTGTTCACAAATTGTTACTGAATTTACATAAATAAGAACAATAAAAATAAACAACAAAAAACTGTAACTTGCAAGAAACCATGTTTTCCGAACCATTTTATTGAAATGACTCAGATTAGCACATCGTCACATGAAAACATAAAAGTATACACTTTAAAGTTACAATATACTGCAGATTCACACAGATGAATTCTAAGCCAAGTTCTCCTGATAATACAGTGTTTGATCAATGCATGAGCAAATGGTCCAACAGCTGGAGGGACTTCATTTGACAGAATGAAATAGTTTGTGAGCCACCTGTAGAAAGACAAGACAAGAAATCCTAAATTAACAAAACAGTTGATATATTATAAAAAGGGCAAATAAAAAATCTCCCTGAGGAATGCGGATATATGAAGTATCCTAACTTTCAAACTTAGACAACCTCAGTAGTTTGTTTAAACTTAAACCCCCTCGACAGTTAGTGAAATAACACAAAATGGACAAAAATAAATAAAATATTACCAAAAAGTTAACATATGAAAATCAGACACTGCTTTTGAACTGGGACTCAACCTAACATAGTGAAACTAGCCTGGAGGAAACGAAGGTACATGTTAAATTAGGATGTGATCAGTTTTCAGTGTGACAGTTTATGTATTTATGCTTTTCATCAGTCGTTCAGACTGTTTGAAAGGAAATAAACAGGCTCATGTTTGGTATCAATGTGGGGGGGCTTGGTTTAGTTCTGGGGCTGCTTTGCTGCATCTGGCACAGAATGTGGGTCAGAAAGCCTGGTCTCAGAAGCAAGTCATGGGTCCTCCAACAGAGCTTAAACCACAATTCAAAGGCAATGTCTGACTTTCAGTCATTTTTTGTCAATTTTTGAATTTCTTATTTGTCAATTTCAACTTTTTTCAGACACTATTATGGGATTTTGTTTCATTGACAGAAGTCGTGTACGGACAGACAGTCTCACCATGTCTTATTTGTGATATTTTTATTTATGTTTTGCTTCCTCATTGTGGTAAATGTTATACTCACGCAGTGGTCCCGAGCGTGCAGGAAGTCAAACAGCTCCTCGGTGCAATCCTCCTCTGTTGAAGACCGAGAACCAACTCTGGTCTCACACTGTTCAAGACGTTCACGAGTGTGAACGCAATGCTCTGCCTCCTCACACTTCTGCCGCACAGTTTCAAGAGGATCCTTTAAAAGAAGTTATACACAATTAAAAAGAAAAGGCATAGTTTGAACAATGGATTAGGAAGGTTGATAAATATTCATTATATAAACAGATGAACACAACCTCAGAAAAAAGATATCATGTTAATAAAACAAGCTACAGCTGAAGAACCGCTGTTAACGTACCACCATCTCCTCTTCCTCCTCCTCCTCTTCCTCCTGAAACAGCCAAATCAATGACATAATACCAAGCATTAAAAATATCCAAAATTATTTATATCAAATAGGTTTTTCTTTCATTCGTTAACAAGAATTTAAGATAATTCTGAAATGCTGACATTGTCAGTCTCGGCTAATGCTAAATAGCATGGTTAGCCGTCGGTCGATATTTCCCCCCGTTTCTCTAGAATTCACAAATAATATCTAAAATTTAAATTCAGAATGAGTACTAACATCTTCGGGCTCTCCGTTCCCGATCATCTTCTCCTCGAAAACCATAGTGTTGATGTTACCGCTTATTTCTGACAGTGAATTTACAGCTGTTAAAGGACACCAAGGGGTCATTCAAGCAAAGCGGAAATGAGCCAACAACCGGGAGAAAACAAACAGCAAGTGTTTCCGGGGGCAAACCTTTCACAATAAACTTCTCGTCTATGGTCACGTACTCGTACCCAGCGCGTACCAATGATGCAAGATTTAAATATCACATATTATTTTATTTTTAATCTTTTAAAAATGCCTAAAGAAACAACACTTATTTCGTATGTATATATACAAAATAAAGTACATTAAAAAAAATATTTACGACTTTTTGGGTTTAGGATTGTTATTTAAAAAATGAGAAAAGAACAAGCAAAGCAAAAATATTATGCATCTGTACATTATATTA
Organism: Pachypanchax playfairii; assembly: GCA_006937955.1. Taxonomy (NCBI): domain Eukaryota; kingdom Metazoa; phylum Chordata; class Actinopteri; order Cyprinodontiformes; family Aplocheilidae; genus Pachypanchax; species Pachypanchax playfairii. Next base: position 5,754,003 of record SSNP01000004.1, on the reverse strand, counting down.
TGAATTAGACTATGTATTGTTACATATACAGATAAATGGTCCTGTTGACTAGAACTTCACAGCCTAAAGTCACATTCACACCTTCTTTGGCACACAGTTAACATTATGGAGAGCTCTGCAAACTGAAAGGCTCAGTTTCTGTTCCTTCTTTAGAAAATTTAAACATTACTCACACAACACCCCATTTGCACACAGACAAACATGCACACACACACACATGCACACGCACACACATTACTGCATTAGGACTCTTTGACACTCTTTGACATGGAGACTGAAAACTGAACCGCTGACTCTGCATTGAATGGTTCACCACAATGATTTCTAAGATACAGTTGTTAATTGGTTTAATAAATATTTTATTTTAGGTTAGAATACTGATTTGGGTGTTACTGATAAACAGAATTGCACATTGATCCTTTATGTACACTAAATAGAGCTCAGAGTCCAATGCAATCAGAACATTAGCCCATAGACAGCAGTGTTGAGCCTTGTACTCACAGGAGTATCAAACTGATATTTTCTCCTGCACAATTTTAGCAGTTTCATTGCAGAAAATAAGACGTTTTTGCAAGTATGGATTCACTTTTTGCAACAATTGGATCCTACACTCAGTGGGACTTTAAAAGTCTGCTGCTCTTTGTTGTTATTTTCATCATTGCTGCAGACTATATTAAAACCCGTCGACCTGTTGGCTTTCCTCCAGGACCTCAACCTCTTCCAATTGTGGGCAACATATTCACTGTAGACCAAAAAAGGTCCCATGAGAGGCTAACAGAGGTACCAAGGAACCTTAAACTTTAAGAGTTTATATCTGAGTTCATTCTGTTTTAATCTTTATGTGTCATGTTCTCCATTCTTTTCTGAATTCTCCACTTAGCTGGCAAAGACATATGGAGATGTGTACAGCTTACGGTTTGGTCAAAAATGGTCCGTGGTAGTAAATGGGTTTGAGGCTGTGAAAGAAGCTCTGGTAACAAAAGGAGACAGCTTGGTTGATCGTCCACATTTCCCTTTACAGGATGATATAGGAGGTGGACTAGGTATGAAGACTGCACTTACACACAGGCACAAACTTGCATAATTCAGTTTCCTGGTTCTGGAAAACAGAATAAAAATCTGCTAGTTTCAAATTAAAGATTTATCGGTTGTATTCTGTGTTGCAAAATGTGTCTACATGTGACAGGATTTGCCAATTTCATTATTGATTTACGACTTGCACTTCCAGTATGAATTGTTAACTCTGTGTGCACGCTTGTGTGGACTTTTAGAACATCTGCAAGATTTCTCTCAATCTTTTTGCCTTGTTTTATTTCTTCAAAGCCTATAATTCAACACTGTGTTCTGGAAATGTGGCTGTTTTCTGATTTTTAGAAACAATCAAAAACTAAATGACATCTCCAACCAATTTCTTCTTTTCTGTCTTGTAGTTGTTCCGAAAAAACAGTTGTTCATTTTTAGAAGATGACTACAACCTCTTAGAGTTAAATACAGTGACTTTAGCTCTTTCTCAATGTCTGAACTGTCAACTGATGCAGACATTTGATTTATCACATAGATACATATCATACTATATTTATTTATATAGCACTTTCTACACAATCATACGGTTGACCAAAGCGCTTAACAGTAAGACACAAATATACAGTCATACACATATATACAGTCATACTGTAAATCTTTTAAAAAATGTTTTCTTTTACCTTAAATCTTCTCGTCTGTTTTTGGACAGAAACAACTTGTGTGATATAGTTTGTACATTCTGATGGTCGTAGACAACGCATTAAAGAAACCGACTGGTTTGTTCCACGTGATGTATTTCCCATCAGGTGTGATATTCAGTAATGGGAACATCTGGAAACAGCAGAGGCGTTTCGCACTTTCAACCCTCAGATATTTTGGATTTGGAAGGAAGTCTCTTGAACCTGTCATTTTAGATGAATTTGCACACTGTGCAGAAGAGTTCAAAGGCTACAAAGGTAAAAAAGTAACAAAGAGAAACACATTAATTGTTAAGAATGGCAGCTTACATAATATGTTCTGCTTGATTTTGGAGCTAAGCCATTTAATCCCCATCTCATCATCAACAATGCTGTTTCCAATATCATCTGCCACCTGGTTTACGGACATCGATTTGAGTACAGTGACAAGAATTTCATGAAACTGATGCTGTTTTTTGACAAAGCGCTCTATATTGAAGCCTCCATTTGGGCTCAGGTACTATATTTTGAAACTATTTTTTAAATCCTGATGTTGATCATACTGATATTTGATGTCTGCAATTGGTCTACATGGGCTCATTTTACAAGGGCAACAGGTTAAGGTTAAATATTAGTGAATTCAAGAAGGTTGAGATGAAATTAAGATAACAGAACATAATAACCAATGTTGTAAAATGTTGGTTTATGGCAGCAAAATTTAGTGATCTGTTTTTTTTACTCTACTACTTTACTTTGTCAACGCTCACAAGGGCAGTGACAGTAAGACCTGGAGAGGTGTGATTGAGAGGAACGGTACCCCGATCTGAACTTGAGCGGTGGTTTGTTGTTGGACCTCTGTGCTCTCGTCGTGGATTGTCCATAACAAACACCGTGTTCAGAGCTGTTGACCTTGACTTGTGATGTTGAGAATTGGTGACCTCCTCAATGCCACCGACATGTCTTCCAGCCACCAAAGTTGAGTTTGAGGACTCTGGGGGGGCTCTCCAATCTCTGGGGCTGAAGTGACTGATGTGGTTTAAAAGCGTCTTGGTGGTAAAGCTCTGAGGGTGGATGAGACTTGCACTGAATTTTCAAGGCTCTGGATGTTGTGGGGTTGTTCATGGTTTACACGCCTCTACAACATCGCATGGACGTCGGGGGCATTTCCTCTGGATTGGTAGACTGGGGTGGTGGTCCCCCTCTTCAAAAAGGGGAACCATAGGGTGTACTTCAACTATAGGGGGATCACACTTGTAAGCCTCTCTGGAAAGGTTTATTCAGGGGTTCTGGAGAGGAGGGTCCATTGGATAGTCTAGGCTCGGATTCAGGAGGAACAATGTGGTTTTCATCCTGGCGGTGGAACACTGGACAAGCTCTACATCCTAAGTGGGGAGGGATTATGGGAGTTCACCTAATTGGTCTACATGTATTATGTGGATTTGGAAAAGGCATTATACCGTGTCCCTCGAGAATTCCTGTGGGGGTTGCTCTGGGGGTATGGTGTACCAGGCCCTTTAATACGGGCTGTTAGGTCCCTGTATGATCTATGTCAGAGCTTGGTCCACATTGCCTGTGTTGAACTTGTTTACAGTGAGGGTTGGACTCCGCCAAGGTTGTCCTTTGTCAAAGATTCTGTTCATAACTTTTATGGACAGAATTTTTAGGCACAGCTGAGCTTTTGAGGGGATCCAGTTTGGGGGCCTCAGGATTGCATCTCAGCTATTTGCAGATGATGTGCTTCTGTTGGCTGCATCAGACAGTGATCTCCAACTTGGCTGCATCGGACAGTGATCAGATACAAGTGGCTGAAATGAGTTTTCTCCACAGGGTGTCTGGGCTTTCCCTTAGATACAAGGAGAGAAACTAGGTCATCCAGGAGGGACGCAGAGTAGAGCCACGGCTCCTCCACATCAAGAGGAGTCAATTGAGATGGCTCGGGCATCTGATCATGCCTCCCGGACGTCTCCCTGGTGAGGTGTTCTGGGCATGTCCCACCTGAAGGAGGCCCAGGGGAAGACCCAGGATACACTGGAAGGACTATGTCTCTCGGCTGTCCCGGAAATGCCTCGGGATTCCCCTGGAGGAGTTGGCCAATGTGGCTGAGTAGAGGGAAGTCTGAGCTTCCCTGATTATGCTGCTTCCTCTGCGACCCACTCCCAATAAGCGGAAGATGCTACATGAACGGAGGCACCAGAACCAAAATATGTAATCTGATATTGAGTTGATATGTAGTTGAGAGACTAGCTATTAGCATTTTATGCCTGCATTAATCTCTGTGACTAACATTTGTATCTGTGAAGTCTAATACACTTTGTGGTGACTAGCAGCTTTCCAGGGTAATACATTTTTGTATTCAACTCCCCTGTGCAGCTCTACAACGCTTTCACTTTGTTGATGAGATGTCTGCCTGGTCCACATCAAACCGTCAAACAGATCTGGAAGGATGTGAAGAACTTCATACGAGACGAGCTAAATGAACACAAGAAGAACTGGGATCCCTCACAGCAAAGAGACTACATTGATTGTTACCTGAATGAGATTCAAACGGTAACAGACACTAAACACAGAGCTGAATTGTGTTTCTCATGAAAATCATACACTTTTTTAATGATGAATCATGATGTCATGGCAGTTTATGAAACATGAGATTATTTATATGTGTAAGAACATTATTCTTTTTTCTGTACTACAAATCTTAGCTGATCACTACAGATACACTCTACAGGAAATATTTGGGGCAAATAATAGTTTTTTAAATGCTTTTTTAATGTGAGATTGCAACATAATATCTACATGTAGTACATCCATGTTGTACCCTCTATAATCTTTGTTGCATTGGTACATGGCAACACACCTGAAGTCAAAAAGTGAGCAAAGACACACTTTTGGCCTTTGTACAATTTGCTATGGCTTTTGATGCTTTTCTGATTTGCTATGACCATAGTGGCACATTTTAACGTGTGTATTTTTAATGTATATTTTCAGAGTAAAGGGCAGGATGACAACACTTTTGATGAAGAAAACTTGATTATGTGTGTTCTGGACCTGTTTGTGGCGGGTTCAGAGACCACTTCTACCACCCTGCGCTGGGCCTTTCTCTACATGGTAAAATATCCTGAGATCCAAGGTGAAAACTTTTACAGGATGACAACTGTTCTACTTCTCACTGAATCCTGTCAGCATCAACAATATTTAGTGTTTTCATTCCCAAAAAAAAACTCAAAAGTTATGTTGTGTACAGAGAAGGTCCAAGCTGAAATAGACCGGGTCATTGGACAGTCCAGACAACCATCCATGGAGGATCGTGCAAAACTACCTTACACAGACGCCGTACTCCATGAGATCCAAAGACTAGGCAACATAGTACCTCTCAGTTTACCACATGCCACTAACAAAGAAGTGCAGCTGGGAGGCTACACCATCCCAAAGGTATTTTTTTAAAGCAAAATAAATTAATTTTATAATGCAGCCCACTGTGTGTATGTTTCTATGTTTTCCCAGGGAACAATGTTAATTCCAAATTTAACGTCAGTGATGCTTGACAAGAATGAGTGGGAGACGCCTTCCACCTTCAATCCAGGACACTTTCTGAATGAAGAAGGAAAGTTTGTGAAGCGAGCTGCTTTCATACCCTTTTCTGCAGGTGAGAAGCAAGACATCCAGATGTTATAGGTTTATTATTTAGGTTTCTTTACCAATGATTCATTAAAGACAGACAAAAAGACAAAATAATTAAAAAAATTCTAGAAATCTTTATTTCTTTTTTAGAGCTATCAAATCAATTACTGATTATTGCAATGCCCTCCTTACAGGGAAGCGTCTGTGTCTTGGAGAGAATCTGGCCAGGATGGAGCTTTTCCTCCTTTTCACCTCCTTCATGCAGCACTTCACTTTCTCAATGCCTGCAGGAAAGGAAGCTGTGATGGATTACCGCCTTGGAATCACTCTAGCCCCAAAACCATATGAAATCTGTGCAACCTCTCGTTAAGATCCGCTTTGATATTACTGATGATTTAATGCACGCCGCAGGAACAGTTCAAATCCCTAATTTCAACTCATGTAGTCACAACTGTTCAATTATTCTTGCATGTAATCTTTACATTTGTTTTCAAAGACTTGCTCCTGCACTGTTAAACTGGGTCTTGTCCTGTTTTCATCTTCATTCAGGTGCATTTGAACACAATACAGAAGATATCAGGTCGGATCTTAGAGAAACTATTTACTGTTAGTTTTCTGCTGCGTTTGGATCCGTTTCTGTTGAGCCAATTCAGTTGTTCAAGTTTTGATTTGTGGGTCTCACGTCTGGTGATACTGCTCAGTTGTTTTTCAATTGATTACTTTGCGTACATTTTCTGCAAATGGATTCTCATCTTTGCACTTTTTCTCAAGAAGGCACCAAATTCGAATGCAAAACAAAACAAATGCAGCATATCAACATATGCTTCATAGAAACCGATACAAAAACTATAGATATGCTAAACAGAGATAAGTTCTGTCAGTTCCACCTGCTTCAGAGATGCTAGTGAATCTTATGCTGCTCAGGCTCAATGAACTCATTAAAAAGGTAGGTAAAATAATTGACCAGAAGATGGAGACATATTGTGTTATTAGTGCATGAAACAATCCTACTTTAAAGAGGCACTTCTATTAAAAACATTTTTTCTGAGGTTTCTGTTGAATATTTTAGCTCCACAGGTGTTCTTACCTTCATAGTGGGTGTGAAAACAGGTCAACAACTTCTCTTTCAGTTTTAATCTCTCAAACTACGCAGGTGGTGATAAAACCCGAGTTCTCCCGAGTACGAACGGCCTGTATCTGTTTCATCACAACTCCTTTGTTCGTTAGTTTTCGGCAGCTCCTGCAGTTGAAACCACGCCTAGCATGCTGCTGGCTAAAAGATGTTAGCATAACGTAGCAAACAGAAAGACACAAAGTCTGACGTTTCCATTCACAGCGGGGCAGGAAACAGTATACCTTTCTCTCATAGGCTGGTTTGTTAGCCAATCAGAGTCCAGCAAATTCGAACAACGAATATTAACGAGCTGCTGACAAAGCAGCCTGACGGAAGGAGCCGGAACCAGCCGAATTTTAACGCAGACAGATTGAAAGGTCTGTTAATCAGTGTTTCCTGACGTTTTCTAGACATAAAATGTTTCATATTACTGGTTAATACTTAAGAAATAATCACAAAGTCGTGAAATACGTATGAAATGGTCTCTTTAACTAATCCACTATAGACCTGATACAGGACATGAGACCCCATTCAGACCCAGCACTAACAGGCCCTGGTGAATTTGATCACAGTTCTGAGCTTGTTTGCTCACAGTAAAATCCATCCTGAGGGGTCAGAGCTCATGACAGTCATGAATCAAACATCATTTTAATAACAATCAACATCTATTTGAAGTGTAAAGTTCATCTTCATGATAAAATATTTATTCCCTTCTGGTCAGCAGACAAACTTGATACTGTTCAAAACTGAAAAACAAAAGTTTAAAACAAAATGAATAAATGACACAAATAAAACATATTATTTAGCCTTTAGCTAATATAAAACCCATCACCTTGAGATGTGGTCACCTGGTTTGAAAGCAGAACTTCTGCTTGTCTTTCATCCATATTCATGTAGAAAGAATCAGGTCTGTTCTGGTGAAACAGGGTGATCAGATTTGTTGTGGCTTTCACAAACATGAACTGTGATACTGCAAGAAAATCCAACTTACTAAAAAGGCTTCAAACATCGTGCTGCCCATGACTCGCTGCACATGTTCTTCAATCCCTGAGAATGAGCGGACAAAGTGCTGCAAGAACAAACACACCAGGTGCTCATGTCATTAAGTGTGAGTGAAAGACATAAACGCAGGCAGGACTCAAGGACAAGAAGATGATCAAATAAAACACTTGAGATACAAAAACAAAAGGCTGACAAGTCAGGAAAAAGTGACTTACATAAAGCCCGAGCACAAACAGAAAAAATGGATAAGGCACATGAGACGGTGTTAAGAGGACAATCCGACACACTGAATGAGAATAAGAGACCTGCGTTAATGCTGAGGGTGGAGAAACCGGTGAGGAACATTAACCAGACAGCGTAAACAGAGGAGCAGAGAATAACTACATCCAAATGACCAGAGAGAACAAAACACAATGAACTGGGGATGTAAAAAAGGTAGAACAAAACAAAAACAGAAAAAACAGAGAACAGCAATACACATGAGAACTGAATGAGAATAAATAGACCAAAAAAAAAAAGTCAACATGAAAAAAACACACGTTGAAACAAACACAAATGAAACAAGCAACAACAAAAGCCCACCATAAATAACAAGAACAGAACAACACTAAGATGAAGAGGAAAAAAGAAAATCTCCTCCAAAATAAAATCACAGGAATGGAACAGTAAACAATGGAATTACCTGGAACATGATATACTTTACTGCAAAATAAAACAGTTTTTTCATTAAAAAAATCACTTTTACTGCATTTCTAACTGGAAACCTCTTGTGTTTACTATTTGGAAATACACACATGAACTTGTGTGTGTGTGTGATTTTTGCATGAAGTAGACACCATGTACCTCCAAGGCTAGGCTGGCTTTTATTTGGACATCAGCGTGTTGTCGGTTGCCCATTGCATGCAGAAGTTGCTGGATCACTCCAAGAGACAGAAGCTGATAAGAAATCTCTGGATCTTTTTCAGACAGCAACCTTTAATACATCAAGCATAAACAAATATTATGCAGTATCAAAACAAGTGCAAATAAATGTGGACAAACAACATGTCATATGTGGAAAAGGAGATGTTTTATTATTTCATAGAAAAAATGAGCTCATTTTGAATCTGACGGCAGCAACATATCTAAAGAAGTTGTAACACAAGGAATAAAACGCTGAACAAGTAATTGGAACAATTTACAATAAAAACAACTGAAGGGATATTTGATAACTAACATGGTTAACTGGCAGCAGCTCAGGAACGTGAGTAGGAGAGATTCAGAGAGGTAGAGTCTCTCAGACGTAAAGATGAGCAAAGGTTCCTCAGTCAGAGGAAAACTGACACAACAGCAGCTGATTTCCTTACTTCCCAGATGTTTACAGACAGATGTTAAAATAAGAAGAGATGCTACAACTTTTTTTAGATGAGTTGCCTTCATCAAATTTAAAATTAGCTCATATTTTCTATTAGGGGCGGCTGTGGCTCAGTGGTTAGAGCGGTCGTCCTCCAATTTGAAGGTTGGTGGATCGATCCCGGCTTCCACCACCACATGTCGAAGTGTCCTTGGGCAAGACACTGAACCCCATGTTGCCCCCCGATCTGCGTATCGGGTTGTGTGAGTGTTAGCCCCTACCCTCTCCCCCCGGTTTACATATCGGGTTGTGTGAATGGGTGAATGCAAAACCTTGTAGTGTGAAAGCGCTTTGAGTGGTCTGAATGACTAGAAAAGCGCTATACAAATACAGGACATTTACCATTTATGACATTGTAGAATATCTCAGTTTCAACATCTTTTCATTTTTTACATCCAGTTATACAGTTTACCAAGTCTTTTGAAACTGGGATTGTGCAATACCGTATTGTTTTAGCTGCAGCAGCTTGTTGCACAAAGACAGAGAGAGATCCAGTCGTTTCAATCCACTCATCTCCTAATGCATGTTAAACAGAACAAGTGAGAATTGTAACAGGTTTAGTATTTAAAGAAAAACACAATAAATAACACCTTCTGTAGGTACTTCCTCTGTGTTTGGTCTCAGGAGAGTTACTAGTCCTGACAGCAACAGCCCCTTTATATCATAATGCTTCAGCTCCAAGATCATATTTATAGCTGTTAAAACATGAAGAGAAACTCAGTGAGTGAATCATTTATTTAAAGGATGTTATGGTGTTGTCAAAAAATGATCTGTGTGTGCTGTACTGACCTTCATCATGGATCTCTAAGTGCTGGGACCTGAGCGTGTCCAGGAGAGGCTTCACAATTCTGTGGTCAGCTGTTTTTAGATTCCGCTGAAAGAGGAAATCGTTTGAAAATCGCCACCATGATTTTGCATCTGATTGCACGTGAAGAGTTTGGAAATCTCTGCGATGCCTGTGCACCGTTTACCTGCACAGATCGTAAGGTGTGCAGGACTATCCGTTGGGATTTTGGTGAGGTATAAGTCATTAGGTCAATCAGGCTTTTGTAGATTTGCTCTTGATATTTGGGATTTCCGAAGGACAGGGACTTCAACAGCTCACCTGCTAACTCTTGGGTATCATTGGTGTTTAACATGTCCAGACACTCTGAAATGACCTTCACACCTGCAACAATACACAAGCTGACAAAGGTGGGGCAGTGCAAAAGGCCAATAAAACTCTCCAAGAAAAACAAAGTGTTTTATGACATGCAAATATGCAGCAATAGACATAGCAATGATCAAACACACAATTTACCACAACTTTCACAGATAAACTCCTTATAGCTGCAGCCAGCATTTGACACAGTGATTAGAAGACGAAGGGCTTCGGCCTTTTCCTCCTCTTTAGTCTGAGAGAGGCTCAAAATCTCCAAGAGAGTGAGGATCCCTCCATCATCCAGGAACTCCTTCAGGTACTGATCACTGAAAGTAAATATGAAATGCCTCACAGAGATGGGATTTTTACAGATTGTGGTGTAATATTCACTTCACTCACTGGTTGGAAGCAGACAGGAAAATCCCTATTGCTTTCAGCTGGAGTTCCAAGTAAGGCCCACACATGTAACTGTATAATCTGTAAAGGACTGTCAGGTAAATCTGTGTGACCCAGCACAGAATACACAAACCATCACCAAGTAGCTGGCAAGTATAAAGAACAGAAGGAATGACATCATTTCTATTTATTTACCTCTCCATCCACTAATGTCCTTCACTGATGCTCATTTATTTACACTTAAAAACACTCTTAAATGCACACATCATCAGTTTACATATCAAAAATAAGCAGTTAGAGCAAATATTGGTTCATTCTCAATATATTCAATAGCAGCATCCAATTTAAGAGATGTTTTGCAAGACCAGATAGGGTGTGAGCTCGTGTGTAGATTAAATGTTAGTAATTAAATCCAGAGGTGCGTTCCGTTGAAAAGCTGCAGGTAAACGTGCTGCACTCATGACTCAAACACTCACGACGTGTTAATCCGCCGCTGAAAGTAGGATACGTGAGTTTCATCCATGTAGTGAGTCGAGCCAGGAAGAGACTGGCGACCTGTGCGAACTTCAGCTCCAGTTCAAACTGCGTCTTTCTCGAGTTTTGACGCAGAAAAGTGCTCAACATGCGGCTGCGGACCGTGCTGTCACCTTGGTCCCATTGTCGGATAAAACTGAGAACCTTACCGATGTTACCCGGTTCTTCTTTTACCGACATCTTTTCCCTGTTTCTGCACTTTAGCAATGGTTAGCAAAGACCTGCTAGCTTCTCCCCAGCAAGCTAACCGTTGCCTAGCGACGTCTAAGCAATCTATCTATCTATCTATCTATCTATCTATCTATCTATCTATCTATCTATCTATCTATCTATCTATCTATCTATCTATCTATCTATCTATCTATCTATCTATCTATCTATCTATTATATGACTTCACATTCTTTGTATATTGACAACACAACATGAAAATCCATTTAATGCATATAATCCTACCATAAGTTATGATGCATCACACAAACATGTTCTTTTCTTTAGAGAAGACACGCCTTTTCTTGGGAGTGACAGTTTATGGGAACTTTAATTTGATTCTCATGTCACATCATGTTCAGTTTGCGTTTCAAAAGGTCTGAGAGACCTCACCAGCATCCGCTGACTTCAGGTGAGTTATTACCTTTTTTTTGGTGACATTTCCTGACTGCTGATGTGTTGTGTGGTTAGTATTTGGAAATTATTCTGTATTTTTTGTGTATGTGTAATTTCTCACACATATTTACAGCTTGACAGTGTTTCAATATGTTTATGGTGACCAAATGTTTTAGATTCTATTGAATTTCTAATCTTGAACTGTTTTATCTGAAAAAGTGAATAGATCTCTAAAAACGTTCCTGTTTTTGTTTCTTTTTCACAGAACAGCTCTGCTAAAATGAATGAAAGAACTTTAATTATATGTGCCTTTCTTCTGAGGATCAGTTCTACCAGTGGTGAGTAAACTCATTCATTTTTAAATTAAAGTACGAGAATTTTATATGTAACAGACATATACATGTCTGTACACGTATACATGTCTCTTCCTCAGGATCAAGTCTAATCCCTAATAAAAGTCATCCTGATTCACTTCACCACATGTTTTAATTTATTTCAGGGAACTCTGAATGTATTTATATGAATCTAATTTTAAACTTGATGTTGATGGTTTGGATAGCAACTCTTTTAATGCTGTTATGAAGGTTATGAGGACGGTTTCATTAGACTTGTGGGAGGTCGAGATAGCACAGAGGGTCGTGTGGAGATCTTTCATGACGGCTCATGGGGGACCGTCTGCGATGACAGCTGGGACATGAACGATGCTAACGTAGTGTGCCGGCAGCTACATTACCCAGCTGCAAAAGAAGCTCCACAATCTGCTGCTTTTGGTCAAGGTAATACAAAAAACTCTGATTGTGCTGTGTGAAACTCTTGGCTCTAATAAACTGTGTTTAGTGATGACTCTGAGCTTTTATTTTGGTTAATGTCTAAAAAGAATTTGAATCATTTGGTTTAGGGACAGGAAACATCTGGATGGATGATTTAGGCTGCAGTGGAACAGAGATAATACTGAGTCAGTGTACGTTTCGTGGATGGGGAACCCATAACTGAGTCCATTCCGAGGATGCTGGTGTCAGGTGTGAAAACGGTAAGAAAAATGATGCATTTGTAGTTGAAGAATCAACACTAAAACCCTAAATCATCATCACACAATGTGCACAACTCTATCAGGACCGGAGCATCATGACACAGACGTCAGCCAGGAGTATGATTTGGCCCATAATGCATCTCTTTCCCATCAGCTGGGAGAGCTGTTTGACTCTGGATATAACTGTGACTTGAACATCCCGGTACTTGTGGACAACAACACCATGGAAACAATTCGAGCTCACAGAATCCTCCTTTCTTTGAACCCAGACCTCAAAGCATCACACGCCGACTTCAGCAGGCTCAGCATCCATGTTGCTTCTGACTGCATTCCATATGCCAACACATTTATCAGGTTAAATGTTTACAAAAACTTGCAATCAAAGATTTTCCTAAATTAAAACTGATTAAAAATGTTTTTGTTTCAGGTACTTCTACACAAGAGAAATGAAAATCACTCTACCTTCTGCTTATTGCATTCTGAAGATGGCTTATGACTGGGGCCTGACAGAGCTTCAGAGTGAGGCTGCTGCTATTTACAGATTGTTTTTACCAGAAGATTCCAGTTTCCAGAGTCCGAGCTCTTTCTGTCAGTTTGCACTTCATGTTGGTGAAGAAGATCTGAGAGACGTCTGTCTTCGCTACCTTGCTTGGAACTGTGAGGCACTGATCCGTTCCCCAGCTTGGGTCAAACTTCCTCTCAGTCTTGTCAAAACCCTTCTGTCACGCTCGGACCTCGTGGTGCGTAATGAAACCGTCATCTTACATGGGCTGGAAAAATGGGCAGCTGCTCAGGAAAACGCGACCATTCCTGAGGTTCTTCTGAGGCTCGTCCGCTTTCCAATGATGCCGGCTCAAGACTTAAACCAAGTTGATGGTTCACAGTATCACACCAGCAAGCTGCAGGGGTTTCAGTTCAATGCTCTGCCCATCAGCATGCTGCTCACTGACCTGACAGAGGAACGCAACATCTACACACCCAGGATTTACACCGGCAGACCCTGGAGCTTCACGTTTAGCTCTCAGGAGGTCAGAGCTTACAACCATTCTGGCATCTACACTGTTCAGGGCCAAAGTACCAACAATCTGACGTCTGATTTCCAAACGCCTGTCCACAACAGCGCCTACTTTACATTTCACAGCATCAGCTGGACAGCAGCTGTTTTTACCAGTGAGGGTGACTGTACAGGAGGAAGTGTCACCTGCACGTCTTTACCAGCTGTTAGTTTAAAGATTAAAGAAAAGCAGAGTCATTTACCCAGTGGGGTGGAGGCGCGTATTCGTTACAGAAATAAGCTTGTTCTTATGTGTGAAGGGAGGTATGTTTCTCATGTTGGGGAGTTTAACTCTGTTGATAGTGACAGTCCTATATTCATTCCCAATGATACAGAACAAATCTACCCGTGCCAGTCAAACATGTTCTCCTATCAAGTGGTGGTGTGTCCTGAGTTCTCACTTTAGTTTAGGCAGTTTCAAGAAAACTCTGTAAAGGAAGTGGATCATATTATCTGATATACACTGTGAGTGTTTAAGAACATAAATGGTTTCAGAAAATACTTTCCAAAGAACTTCTACACTGACTCTCAGATTAGGGCTAATGAAAGTTACTTTCATTTGTTTCTGAGAAAATACTGACGTGAGTGACTGTCTGAGTTATTGTTACTATACTGATTAGAAACAATCGGTCTTGCAGGTCTTTTGTTCAGTTCTCATGATTGTTTTTCAGTGTAGCTGTTCCTTTAAAAAAAACTTTTTTGGAACCAGAATCCTCCAAATGTTTGATATTTTGACTTGAATGTCACAGAATTTAATTATGTCTCTGCAGGAATTATTAACATGTTCTTGGATTGTTACTATTGGTTAAAAATCTCATGAAATGGAGAAAGCGAGAACAATAAAAGGCATGGATTTCAGTTCATCGGATACACAGAGTTATTGTAAAAAGGTGTTATTTTTAACTCTTTTACAGGCACTACACAGAAAAAAATCAAGGTGCAGTTGTAAAATATTATATTATATTATATTATATTATATTATATTATATTATATTATATTATATTATATTATATTATATTATATTATATTATATTATATTATATTGCCATTAGAGGGCGCACGTGAGAAACCTGAGTCAGAGAAAACGCTCTGCCGGGAGTTTGCTGCCCCCTGCCGGCTGTCTCCAGTAAACGTTCGTGTCAGGAATAATCAAGTCTCATCTCGAGAAGCTAAACAATATATCACTGTTCAAACTCGTATTTTAACACCATATAAATCATATGTATCTGCTACATCGTGTTTCAAACACCGAGATGACTCACAGTCTTCGGGATTCACTTTTTATTCTGCGGCAAATACAAATAGCGGCTGTTTCACGTGCACGAGGAGACGACACTTGATTTTTTTTCCGAAGGAAACGTTGATTTATCGCTTCGTTGAGGTTTTATTTCCTTTTACAAAAACAGATACATTTTATTTCGCTTCACCAGACTTCGGGATGATATCAGTTGCTTTGTTTTCGGTAATGATAACGGAATTAAATAATGGTAAATAAACCGGCTTGGCACGTCTCGAGACGAGCCCCGTCGGAGGAACACTGGGAGAGTGACAAGGACGGGGAGAGGGAGAAAAGAAAGGGGAGGGGAACTGACATTAAAGCAACACAACAAGGAAACTACACTGCAGAGCCACACAGACGCCTTCATTTTATGTTTTTGAATAATAGCCGGAGCTAGTGAGGCGAAGTGTTTCAGAATAAAGCCCGAAGCTCCGGCTCACGTAGCCTTCAAAGTGTCCTGGAAAGGAGCAGCTTCGGACCGGGTTGGATTTAAAGGCGCTCCGTCGCTTTCAGAGACATGGGTGAGAATAATAAAAGAGGGTTTTAATTGTGATTCAGAGTGAAATTAAAGAGGAGGGGGGAGAAGCATACAGGCCTCTTCTTGCGGACAGAGCCGTGCTCATAATGGGAGGTGGAAACAAAAGCCGGCAGAGTTTATTAATACATTTCCCATTTAGATGAGCTTTTTATCATTTCAAACTTTTGAGGATGTATTTTGAAGCGATGACATTGATGTTATTGTTGTAGCGTCCTGCAGGTAAAGATGCTGGCTGCCATTACTGTGCAGCTTTCACTTTAACATGTGTAACTTTAAATGTGTACACACGTTTTTTTCAATCTTCCTGTACTTATTAAGTTTGTGCTTCAACATTTAAGCTATAAATTCTTTGAAATAAGTTGATTTGGTGACCCTCCTGTGTTTAAATGTCTCAGGCTCAGAACCACCAAGCTCCCCACAGGTGGTGGAGGATGGAGGTGAGGAGGATGAGGAGGAGCTGAGCGGGGGTGAGGAGGCAGACTACAGGACCACTTCAGGTCGGGGCTCTCTGCTGACCCGGAGAGGCATCACACTGAGAGTGCTGCTGAAGGACGGCCTGGTGGAGCCTGGGGACGGCGTGCTGGCCATCCATTACCTGGTATCACAAACACATGCCGTGTTATAAGCGTTATTATTTACTAAAATGCTTTGATCTGCAACACAACAAAACAATTACTGGTTTCTTTCTCTCTCTCTCTCTCTCTCTCTCTCTCTCTCTCTCTCTCTCACTCAGGGAAAGAATTTTGTAGGAGACCTACTGAATGATGGGAAAATCCGATGGGTGGAGACAGGGCAGATCTTTAACTCCCCCAGCGCCTGGGCAACACACTGTAAGCGTCTGGTCAACCCGGCTAAGAAATCGGGCTGCGGCTGGGCGTCTGTGCGCTACCGAGGGCAGAAACTGGCCCAGTACAAAACCACCTGGCTGCACAAGTACCAGCCCAGCGCAGACATGGTGAGAGTCTCAGATTCTACACGGACAAACATCATGATCCAAATGTACAAATTTAATACAAATACATAAAGCTTTTAGAAGTCCAAGTTTTAATCTGTAATGTAGCGCTAAATCTTTCTAACAGATGTTAGAAGGCTTTTAGTTTTTGCAGCTTGCGGTTATAACACACAGGGTCAACATCTGGTCTGAGGGCAAGAACTTGGATTATTTTCATCTGGCCTTCAAATAAAGTTACAAAATGTAAAACTACTAAACTAAAACTCTCTGTGAGGTAAGTTGGGTCACTCGTGCTGACTGAGAGAGACTAAAGATAAATGAAAGAAAGAGATCCATCTATAAATCCATAACGAAGCGCAAACATCTATAAAAACAGAATCGCTTATGTCGGTTCTGAGGGAACGTTTGGTAAGGAATTAAAATTGTGCTCGTCACTGAAATGAACTTGACTTTTCGGGATGGTTTTGCTGAAACAGCGGTTTATTCCAGTGTAGTAACATTGTTGACATGTTTTGTTTTTTTCTTGCTGTTGCGCCTACAGAGCCTGGTGAGTGAGGAGGATGAGGATGAAGATGAGGAAGAAGGGAAGACAGCTGTGCAGGCAGATGAAAAAAACAAGAACAACAAACCTGGACTACACGGTCTCTCCACCTTTCTCTGTTCTCCTCTCTTCCTTTCTCCTCTCAGATGTTCCTGACGTTTATCTCCTCCTCTGTTACAGACGTGATGGTCTCTCGTCGAACCGACAGGGAGCGGGTTCCTGTCAGATATTGCACTTTGGGCACCAGAGATGCTGCCAGGTACTTCCTGTTTAACAGTTTATTTCCTCTGAATGTGAGATGACTGGAAACACACTCGACTTTCCATCCTCAGAGATCCACACACACTGGTGGAGCTGTCAGCCTTCTCAGCCATCAATAGGTTCCAGCCGTTCAATGTAGCCGTCTCCAGTAACGTTCTGCTGCTAATGGTACGTGTTGACTTGTGTTAAAAGGATTATAGTTGGATGTTTATCAGAAGTTCAGCAGCAACTCTCTACTTGTTTGGTCTTTATAGGACTTCCATTGTCACCTGACCACCAGTGAGGTGGTGGGATACCTCGGGGGACGCTGGGATACCAACACACAGCGTGAGTGTGACTTTAACCTGAAGAGGAAAGACAAGGAGTTCAAACTATCGTCACGTTTATCGTTTCCTTTCTGTTTGGGGTTTTCAGTGTTGACTGTTTTACGGGCTTTTCCCTGTCGGACCAGGCTGGCTGACAGAGACTCGGCCTCTGCTGTTGAAGAGGAGGTAACGCACGGACAGTCAATCTGTGATCCACATTAAGTGAACGCACGCACTAGAATACCAAACACAATTTTTTTATCAAAACATGTGACCAGTTCACAGACAGGAAACGATCTAACTTTGCAAAATAAAAGACAAACACATCAACAGTTTTCTTTGACTGTGTTCCAGATTTGTCAGAACCTGTTTATGCGTGGGCTGTCGTTAGTGGGCTGGTACCACAGTCACCCGCGGGGTCCGGCCCTGCCTTCGCTGCAGGACATCGACTCTCAGATGGATCATCAGCTGAGGCTGCAGGGCTCAAATAACGGCTTCCAGCCCTGTCTGGGCATCATCTGCGGTAAGGAGTTTCTTTAGATCTGGTGAGACGCGCACCTTCAAAAAGATTTAAGATGAATCAGACAAATGTGTTAAAAGTTAGTAAATGACCTGACGTGTAAATTCCTGATGAACTAAAACCGTAAGAAATGGAACTAAAGTGCAAACAGCTCAGCAGAGATTCTCCTGAACTGAACAAGATGATTCATAAAGACACTGAACAGTGTAGATTATAGAGCATCACTACTACAGAAACTAATGAC
>SSNP01000004.1:5651573-5735766 GCA_006937955.1 Pachypanchax playfairii | reverse complement strand
TATATTATATTATATTATATTATATTATATTATATTATATTATATTATATTGCCATTAGAGGGCGCACGTGAGAAACCTGAGTCAGAGAAAACGCTCTGCCGGGAGTTTGCTGCCCCCTGCCGGCTGTCTCCAGTAAACGTTCGTGTCAGGAATAATCAAGTCTCATCTCGAGAAGCTAAACAATATATCACTGTTCAAACTCGTATTTTAACACCATATAAATCATATGTATCTGCTACATCGTGTTTCAAACACCGAGATGACTCACAGTCTTCGGGATTCACTTTTTATTCTGCGGCAAATACAAATAGCGGCTGTTTCACGTGCACGAGGAGACGACACTTGATTTTTTTTCCGAAGGAAACGTTGATTTATCGCTTCGTTGAGGTTTTATTTCCTTTTACAAAAACAGATACATTTTATTTCGCTTCACCAGACTTCGGGATGATATCAGTTGCTTTGTTTTCGGTAATGATAACGGAATTAAATAATGGTAAATAAACCGGCTTGGCACGTCTCGAGACGAGCCCCGTCGGAGGAACACTGGGAGAGTGACAAGGACGGGGAGAGGGAGAAAAGAAAGGGGAGGGGAACTGACATTAAAGCAACACAACAAGGAAACTACACTGCAGAGCCACACAGACGCCTTCATTTTATGTTTTTGAATAATAGCCGGAGCTAGTGAGGCGAAGTGTTTCAGAATAAAGCCCGAAGCTCCGGCTCACGTAGCCTTCAAAGTGTCCTGGAAAGGAGCAGCTTCGGACCGGGTTGGATTTAAAGGCGCTCCGTCGCTTTCAGAGACATGGGTGAGAATAATAAAAGAGGGTTTTAATTGTGATTCAGAGTGAAATTAAAGAGGAGGGGGGAGAAGCATACAGGCCTCTTCTTGCGGACAGAGCCGTGCTCATAATGGGAGGTGGAAACAAAAGCCGGCAGAGTTTATTAATACATTTCCCATTTAGATGAGCTTTTTATCATTTCAAACTTTTGAGGATGTATTTTGAAGCGATGACATTGATGTTATTGTTGTAGCGTCCTGCAGGTAAAGATGCTGGCTGCCATTACTGTGCAGCTTTCACTTTAACATGTGTAACTTTAAATGTGTACACACGTTTTTTTCAATCTTCCTGTACTTATTAAGTTTGTGCTTCAACATTTAAGCTATAAATTCTTTGAAATAAGTTGATTTGGTGACCCTCCTGTGTTTAAATGTCTCAGGCTCAGAACCACCAAGCTCCCCACAGGTGGTGGAGGATGGAGGTGAGGAGGATGAGGAGGAGCTGAGCGGGGGTGAGGAGGCAGACTACAGGACCACTTCAGGTCGGGGCTCTCTGCTGACCCGGAGAGGCATCACACTGAGAGTGCTGCTGAAGGACGGCCTGGTGGAGCCTGGGGACGGCGTGCTGGCCATCCATTACCTGGTATCACAAACACATGCCGTGTTATAAGCGTTATTATTTACTAAAATGCTTTGATCTGCAACACAACAAAACAATTACTGGTTTCTTTCTCTCTCTCTCTCTCTCTCTCTCTCTCTCTCTCTCTCTCTCACTCAGGGAAAGAATTTTGTAGGAGACCTACTGAATGATGGGAAAATCCGATGGGTGGAGACAGGGCAGATCTTTAACTCCCCCAGCGCCTGGGCAACACACTGTAAGCGTCTGGTCAACCCGGCTAAGAAATCGGGCTGCGGCTGGGCGTCTGTGCGCTACCGAGGGCAGAAACTGGCCCAGTACAAAACCACCTGGCTGCACAAGTACCAGCCCAGCGCAGACATGGTGAGAGTCTCAGATTCTACACGGACAAACATCATGATCCAAATGTACAAATTTAATACAAATACATAAAGCTTTTAGAAGTCCAAGTTTTAATCTGTAATGTAGCGCTAAATCTTTCTAACAGATGTTAGAAGGCTTTTAGTTTTTGCAGCTTGCGGTTATAACACACAGGGTCAACATCTGGTCTGAGGGCAAGAACTTGGATTATTTTCATCTGGCCTTCAAATAAAGTTACAAAATGTAAAACTACTAAACTAAAACTCTCTGTGAGGTAAGTTGGGTCACTCGTGCTGACTGAGAGAGACTAAAGATAAATGAAAGAAAGAGATCCATCTATAAATCCATAACGAAGCGCAAACATCTATAAAAACAGAATCGCTTATGTCGGTTCTGAGGGAACGTTTGGTAAGGAATTAAAATTGTGCTCGTCACTGAAATGAACTTGACTTTTCGGGATGGTTTTGCTGAAACAGCGGTTTATTCCAGTGTAGTAACATTGTTGACATGTTTTGTTTTTTTCTTGCTGTTGCGCCTACAGAGCCTGGTGAGTGAGGAGGATGAGGATGAAGATGAGGAAGAAGGGAAGACAGCTGTGCAGGCAGATGAAAAAAACAAGAACAACAAACCTGGACTACACGGTCTCTCCACCTTTCTCTGTTCTCCTCTCTTCCTTTCTCCTCTCAGATGTTCCTGACGTTTATCTCCTCCTCTGTTACAGACGTGATGGTCTCTCGTCGAACCGACAGGGAGCGGGTTCCTGTCAGATATTGCACTTTGGGCACCAGAGATGCTGCCAGGTACTTCCTGTTTAACAGTTTATTTCCTCTGAATGTGAGATGACTGGAAACACACTCGACTTTCCATCCTCAGAGATCCACACACACTGGTGGAGCTGTCAGCCTTCTCAGCCATCAATAGGTTCCAGCCGTTCAATGTAGCCGTCTCCAGTAACGTTCTGCTGCTAATGGTACGTGTTGACTTGTGTTAAAAGGATTATAGTTGGATGTTTATCAGAAGTTCAGCAGCAACTCTCTACTTGTTTGGTCTTTATAGGACTTCCATTGTCACCTGACCACCAGTGAGGTGGTGGGATACCTCGGGGGACGCTGGGATACCAACACACAGCGTGAGTGTGACTTTAACCTGAAGAGGAAAGACAAGGAGTTCAAACTATCGTCACGTTTATCGTTTCCTTTCTGTTTGGGGTTTTCAGTGTTGACTGTTTTACGGGCTTTTCCCTGTCGGACCAGGCTGGCTGACAGAGACTCGGCCTCTGCTGTTGAAGAGGAGGTAACGCACGGACAGTCAATCTGTGATCCACATTAAGTGAACGCACGCACTAGAATACCAAACACAATTTTTTTATCAAAACATGTGACCAGTTCACAGACAGGAAACGATCTAACTTTGCAAAATAAAAGACAAACACATCAACAGTTTTCTTTGACTGTGTTCCAGATTTGTCAGAACCTGTTTATGCGTGGGCTGTCGTTAGTGGGCTGGTACCACAGTCACCCGCGGGGTCCGGCCCTGCCTTCGCTGCAGGACATCGACTCTCAGATGGATCATCAGCTGAGGCTGCAGGGCTCAAATAACGGCTTCCAGCCCTGTCTGGGCATCATCTGCGGTAAGGAGTTTCTTTAGATCTGGTGAGACGCGCACCTTCAAAAAGATTTAAGATGAATCAGACAAATGTGTTAAAAGTTAGTAAATGACCTGACGTGTAAATTCCTGATGAACTAAAACCGTAAGAAATGGAACTAAAGTGCAAACAGCTCAGCAGAGATTCTCCTGAACTGAACAAGATGATTCATAAAGACACTGAACAGTGTAGATTATAGAGCATCACTACTACAGAAACTAATGACCTGCACTTTATCTGTCAGCTGGCTTAATTACTGTCTCACCACATGTATAATAACACATGTTGGGAGGAAATACAAGCTGTTCTAACTTATGTTAGTGTTAAAAGTTTTGCAGAAACATAAATAAATGTAAAACTGCTGCAACACATGTAGATAAAAGGCTAAAGGAAATGAATGAAACAATGAACCCTGGTTCCAGCTGTGATTCATTTAGTTTTTAACTATTTCAGGTCCTTATTACCATGGAAACCAAGGCGTGGCATCTACAATAACTCCATTCTGGGTCGTACCACCACCTGAGGTCAAGATACAGAACAAACTTTTCTCTTTCTTCTGATTCTTTAATGGATTTGTCAGTTTAGTTTTGTGCATCGTGTTTCTCAACGTCATCTTCCTGTTTGCAGCAACGGCCTAACGACTACGGGATCCCGGTGGCGGTGGAGGTCACCTACGTGCAGGACAACTTTCTCACCAGCGATGTTCTAAATGAGATGGTGCTGAATGAGCAGCTCAAGTCCAGTAAAACTACTGCAGATGTATTTTTGAGAACATGACGTGATGTTTATAATGTTCCCGTTTCTTCCACAGATGCTGCTGGTTGAATATTACAGAGCAGCTCCCGACCTCGTCCAGTTCAACCAGTACTGGTGCCCCGACACCACCATGATGGACAAGATCAAGGTAAGAGGACTTAGTTTCTTTATACCTGTATGTATGTTCCTCCATCTCCCAGCTGATGGAACTTACCTGCCTCCACAGGGCTCTCTGAGCTGCCACGCCCCCAAAGACCAGGCCTACTCGCAGATCTTAGAGCATGTCTACAGTCAGCTGAGCAGCATGCACTGAGACCCGCTCTGCACACGCGACGCCACCTCGCGCCAGTCACTTCATTTCAAAATCTACTTTGGAGATTCTCCTTGTAAAACATCTACAGATGCCTTGAAGCATTTCAGAGGACACTATGTAGTAACATTCCATACATTAAAGTAAATAATAAATCAGCCAGCCTGGATGACCTTTGACACATGGACCTATGTGCCTATCTGTGGCGGTATCTGACTACATATCGACAGATACGGACTATTTAAACTGTTAATGTCTTGTTTCTGCCTTTATAGTCTCAACCAATGGAATAGGAGTCGTGGGAAAAACGTGAATAGTGCAAAATTAACATTTACACTATAACATATGCAAAGATATTTGTGTTTGAACTGTAGGTTTTCTTCCTGTTTGTGCTCTTTAACTCGGATTTTAAGGGTTGTGATGAAAGTAAAGCAGTTAGTTTAAAGTACCAGGTGTGTGTTTGTGTGTGACACTGTGTTGTGTCCTTCGACTGTCCCCTGCTTTAGGACAGATATTTGCTTCCTCTTGACCTTTACTGTATTTATTATTAACTGTGGACTGTGATACACATGTATGAGGACAGAGCAATGCCTTAAGCCTGCTGATTATTAACCTGCAAAGTATTCAAATAAACACACTGGAACTATTTAAACATGGCTGTCTGTTATTTGTTCATCTTATCACAAGAAAGGATCTGATATAACAAAATATTTTGGAATTTCTGTAGTTTTTTAATTTCCAGTAAGAAGGAAGGGAACAAGAAAGAAGCACATAAAATAACGTGACAATAACAAAAAATAAAAATATTGCAGTTAAATTCTGTTTTCATACCAAAAGTAAAAAGGCAGCTGAAATCTAAAACATACAAGGTGTAATATAGGTCTACATGCAGAGATTAGGTTCAACGTTTTAAGGTCTTGTTTATATAAAATATTACTACAAAGATCCATAGTGCTTTAATGGTGTAAAAGGATTTAAGACTGATACAAAGCCCTTTAACAAAAGTAATAAATGGGTGTTTTTTGTTAAAGAAACAGATTTGAATGTAAAAAAAACAAGTTTCCACTGGTGGTCTGCTCACATCAGTCTAAACATGTCCAGGAAACTGCTTGTAGTGTCGTCAATATGCAGAAATGTGCACACATGCATTTCATTTTAATACATAAAAGTGTACAGAAATGAATTAAAAAGCAGGTTTAGGTTCCTTTCTTTTCCAAAGGCACTAAAACAAAAGCATTAACATTAACGACAGAGCACCTGTTATTGCTCTTAGCCCTGATCTATAGTCAGACATGTAAACATGAGGATCAAACTCAGGAATAGGAGGCGCAGGGTGCCGTGTGGAGTGGAGGATAAGATACTGCAAAATAAGCGCATATTCAACACTCACAACTTCACCTTTTTTTTTTTCCAGCCCTTACAAGTGAAAATCAGTTAAACAAAAGGTGTATTTTTGGTAACAGTGGCTTTCCAAATCCCTTTTAAAACAAGCTCCTCCCCTCATGCTGTGCAGCGAACGTTTAATGTGACGGTCCAGAAACAAGAAGCCAGCCTCGTCTGAACGACGTGTCCGTCAGGCTCATGTCAATCAAATTAAAGTCCCCGTGAGTGATCAGAGTGACCGGATCAGACTGGAAAGAGTTTCACATTCTCCGAGACACACAGTAACAGCAGGGACCGATAGTGATGAATATAAAAGACTAACATGCTGCCAGCAGCATTATCTATTCAGGCACTGCGTGATCTTAACTGGTGCCTGGAACAGGGCTTAAAAACAGAAAACACGTTTCATATAGCACAATAAAACAGCACGGAAACTACATGAATATATGGCTGTTAAGAATCATTAGCAGTTTCATAAACAGAAGCATTAAACAATATGTTTATATTGCAATTTGTAGGTCTTTTTGGCTCTTTTTCCTCTACTGAACAGTCGAGCAGGTTACAGACAACTATTGTTGTTTTTAAGCAACAGATATCCACCTGCATCAAGTTACAAAAAGGTGCAACGTCTGCGTTTACCTTTGGGTCTGGGTATAAAGTTGAAGTACATACATATTCTGTAACAAACTGTAAAAACTATGTAGCTGACATTTATTTTTAAACCCACTGAAACTAAGGGGAACCTGTATTTTTAAGCTTTAACTAGACATTTGTTTTCAAAATAAAATTTAAAACTAACCATTAAAATGATCTAAGTAATAAATCAGACCATAATTCTGGTCAACTGCCCCCCCATATAACTAATTTCACTATTTCTAATCACGTTTGCATCAAGATGGATGTAATTCTTGCTGAAGCCACCAGAGGGCATCAGGGCTTCTGTTCAGTCAGCAGGTGGCTTACTTTTATTTTGAAATCATTCAGTCCAGTTTACAGACACTTGCTGGGGTTCGAGGTGGTCCTGTTAGTCTAACAGAACCATTTTAACCGCCTGCTTGAGTTGTATGAAATGCAGTGAGACAAAAAGCTCGAGGATCTGTCACCTCGACAACCGGAAGAACAGAATTTAAAACAAATTCTCTTTTTCTGAGTGTCCGTGATGAAAGTTATTGCTTCAATGAGTCATCAGTTTAAGAAATCCTTCTTACTGTCAGATGAAGGACAGACCTGTTTTGTCCTAGTTCTTGGAATCATCTTACTTTTCCATAAACCAGGTGGATATTCTGGTTTGAAACCATATCCAGATCTGATGTTGACAATAGTGCTCGTTTGTGATGATGATGGAGCCAATAGTGAAAATGAAACCTTTGTGGACCATCTCTTGTCTTCACTTGTCTTTCTCCTCACTGGTTTCTGCTCCTTCTCTCCTCCTCCTCCTCCTCTCTGTCAGTCTCCTTGCAGCTCTTGATGTTAGTGTGGCAGCGGGACAAGGACCTCGACGTAGTTGAGAGGGAAGAATCCCGACTGGCCGTTCAACATGCCCTCATACCAGTTCTCATCGATCTGATTGGTCAGGGTGATGATGTCGCCCTCGCGGAAGCCCAGCTCTCCCTCGTTTTCTGGCTCGAAGTCGTAAAGCGCCTTGCAGCTCGGCTGCTCCGGTGCTGAGGAGAACGAGTAAAAACACAAAGCGGAATATCAAAACACAAAGAGGCAACTCAAAATATAAAGAAGCTGCACAACGTTACAGTTTACAAAAATTACATTAACACAACACAGCTCTGGCATGTAGACACACACAGTGTTTGGACATTTTATTGCAACAACAGCTTTATGAATTCTGGTAAAACATCCACAAACTGAGACATCCTCCGAGACCACGTCCTCGCCGCGCTGCCCTCTGTAACCGCTCACACATCAGCTGAGATCTACACGCACACAAACTCGGCTTTTTGCTGCCAAACAATTTTCTCATTGTATCACATTCCCCCCAACAAACTGCAGGCTGGGGGGGGGGCTTTGGTCCCACATTCTCACTGACTCACTGCTGTATCACATCACAGGAACAGAAAAATAACACTGATAATAACATAATACTCTGCAGTGCACGGGGGGGTAAAAGAAGATGCGTGACACAACGAATGGATCAAATCGTTCAGTTTCCTTTAAATTAGAACGCAAACACGTAAATCCATCAATAAATATCTGAGTAGATCTCTTAAAGTGATGCTGCACAGAACAGTGAAGATCCATAAACAAATAACAGAAATCCTAAAAAAAAATAAAAACAACACAGAAGAATAACCAGATAAACAGTCATACAGATGCTAGTTTGGATCTTTTCTCTCTCCTTCCACTCCGCAGCCTCAGTCAGATGATACTCTGATACTCTACTGTTAGTTAGGACATGCAGTCACATGTTGTTTGAGATTATTCAGTTTTAAAACTCCCATCATGCAAGTTTCCACATGTTAGGTCATGCTTAGGTGTATTCACATCAAGCACTGCACCAAACACTAACATGAATGTGAGCTTAACGAGATACAGATGTCAGCAACAGCTGTGGAGCTAAAAGAAAGTCGAACTGATTGATTTGATTGTTGTTGTTTTTAAATTGACTTTTTGGAAACCATGATGAAATTGAGACTTTGGTAAAGGGACAGGAAATGGAGTTCAAGCATCAAACCACATGCTTCTTATTAATGTACATAATTTGAACCACCTATGCAAAAGCTGCAACTTCCTGCACTGAACGTCAGATGATGTGCACAAGCATGCGCTGGATATTTGCACGACCACAACAAATTGAACAAATTGCCCACACGCATTCTGTGACTCACACGGTCCTGGTTTCCGAAAGGACAATGCAGCAAAGAGAAACGACGGATCTGCTGATGTCAAAGGAAAGAGGAACAAGGTCAGCTGGAGAAACGCCAGCTACGTAACAGGGTGGGACACAAACACAATCACCTCCTTCACATACGAAACACTTGCTCCATTTTCACTCAGTTAACAGCTGATTGGAGTCATTTTGCCATGATCTCTGACTCGAGTCGCATTCAAACCTGAATCTAAAAACATGTCATCAGTTTTAGGGGTTTTTCCTCTTTGTGGTTCTTTCTGGTTGAGGATTTTTGAACAATTGTGTTTGTAACGTTTCAGAAAGGGGGAGGGGTTTCATGAGGGCACACTGCGAGAAACAGATGGGTGTTTTGTTCTGGTATCGAATGTCTCTCCAACAAATAGTATATTAAAGTAACTGAAAAGATAAATGAATGATAGAAAATAGATCTATCTGGTTTATTTTTTTATCAGATCATTACCTGTACAAGGTTAGTTTGAATGCGTTTACCTGTGCTGCGTGATGGAGGAGGGGCCATCGATGATGAGTAACCACCATTCGAATGGTTGTTGTCTCCAAAGTCAAAGATGGGTTTGGGTTTAGGTGTGTATTCACGTCTCGGTCGAGACTGAGCCTCATTCATCCTGTTCAAGAGGATTTACAAATCAGATTTTAAGTTTAAGGTCAACCTGCACGCTAACGATGGAGCTGCATGATCAGAGGGACGAGTGTGGAGCTGCTGGTGTTTGTGTGTCTTTACGTTTTACCCACCGCTCACGCAGTTTGTCAGAAAGCTCCTCCAACACCTGGACAGCCTGTCTGTGATACTGCAGCTGGGACTCCACCAGGGATGAAAGCTGGCTCACCTGCTCTATCTACACACACAAATATAAAGATATAAATACATAAAATCAATAACATTTATTACACTGAGGAGCATCATGAAGCCAACGTGCAGTGATTTAGATACTTAACTAAATAAAACCTCTTTCTGTTTCAAGTTGTGCTTAAAGACTATGTAGAAAATAAAATAATCCAGATGTTGCACAAGATCAACCTAACCTTATTAAGAATGTATTTTAATAATATTTAATATCACAACAAAGTTTTGACGGGGGCTGAACTAACAGGCTCATGATGAGCAGCATGATGTGTGGTAAAACATGCACCAACCCCCCCCCCCACCCCCAACAACAACTCATCTGGAAAGTTGCGCTCTGTGTTTAGTGGGTGTATTTGTCTGTCAGGGGCGGTAACTCCTCTGATTGATCTGATTGGCCGGATTTTCAACTCAAATCCGGTGAAATAAGAATAGCAGTGCACGTGATGTGGGATTAACGTGGAAGCTAACCGATTTTCGTTTTGGTAAATTCAAACATGTAACTTAATACAGTTAATGTCAGAGGACAAAGAAATTTACATTATATTAATCCCTCGTGGGGAAACTTAGCTCTGCATTTGACCCATCCTCACCTTACGGTGAGGAGCAGAGGGCAGCCATCTTGAACAGCACCAGGGGGTTAGTTTTGGGGTTCAGTATGATACTTCGAGAGACTACAGCCGCCCCGCAGCGGGTTCAGTATCTTGCCCAAGGATACTTCAAAGTAGCTTGCTGGCACCGGGGATCGAACCTGCCATCTTTCGAACAAAGGGTGATCGCCCTTCCGCTAGACTACCCCGCCCGCTCAATGTCCCTCCAACCAACAAATCGTCTGTTTCCTTCTTCTACTACATCTGAATCCATATCACGTGCACGCTCTTCTGCTACCGTCATCAGGTTTGATCTGAAAATCTGACCAATCAGAGGAGTTACTGCCCCTGACTGACAAATACACCCATGGTACCATGAATATCTACAGAACAGGAGAAATAACAGCATGTATGTCATCGTTTATCACATGATTTATCCAATCAAACTATATTCTAGAGGACAGAAATTAAACTGACCCTTGACAAGTTGTTAAAATATATCACATAAAGAAAACACATTAAAAATGAATAATTCAAATGTGTGTTTATCTCCAGAACGATCTAGAGGAACAGCTGTTTTCATTTCAGAGACAAACACGCGCCAGGAATTAAATTATTCCTTTAAAAGAAAAGACACGCCTCCGTCTCATTAAGCTTTAAGAAGTCCTCACATCTGTCTCCAGCAGGTTGTACATGCTGGTCTCAGCCACATCCTTCGATTCATGAAACTTCTCCAGAGCCTGTCGGACCTCCTCGTCTGGGATTTTGCCCTGACGCTTCTTCTTGTAGTCATAATCAAGTCGACGGCCTTCCAGCTTCTTCAGATGGTGCTGATGGAGTCAGGGACATGTTCAGATTATTTTATCTACTTTACATTTGATTCATAGTGTCAGACACGTTTTAAAGGCCTCACAGCTGGTAAAATCTGAACGTTGGGAGAACTTTGGTCACACGTACCTGTATCTCCCTCAGGTCCTTGTCATACAGTCCTTGTAATGGATCAATAAAGTTCTGTTTCACATCAATGTCCAGAGAGTCCTTCACTTCTGCTAATCTCTTCATGGCCTCTCCTACGTCGACTAGAGCTGCACCTGAATCACAAATGCACATAATAAAACTTCAGTGACAACTTTTATTATTGTTGCACAAAATAATGTACACGCCAAGTATAAAACACTGGAGACAAACAGAAGGAATGTAGCAGACGC
The DNA here is from genome assembly GCA_006937955.1 of Pachypanchax playfairii. Taxonomy (NCBI): domain Eukaryota; kingdom Metazoa; phylum Chordata; class Actinopteri; order Cyprinodontiformes; family Aplocheilidae; genus Pachypanchax; species Pachypanchax playfairii. The sequence continues at coordinate 5,724,376 of SSNP01000004.1, read as the reverse complement.
TACGTAAGCAGACTGGCAATGAGTTTCTATTTAATCAGACATGTACGCTCAAGCACCTCCCCTCAGGACACATCACAGAACACAATAACACACATCTCACCAAAGTTAGTGTCCTCTCCGAGTTCCCGTCCATACTTGGCCATGCACTCTCCCAGCAGCCCCTCGGCTTGAGGATAACCCGGGTTCTTGACCTGACCCCGGATCTTAGACATGGTGTTTAACATGGACAGTTTGGCTCGAGACGCTGTGGAAGTGAGATGAAGTGGAAGTCATTTAAAACTTAAAAAAGAAAACAAAAAAAGAGTTTAAATAATTCAGATACGCAGATGCTAACAGGTGGAATCCACACCTGGATTAGGTTGGAGGTACTCTGAGGTTTTTGAGATCACTTCTACTACAGCTTTACTGGTCACATCGACTTTCTGCCAAACACAAGTCAGAAACAGAGACACTGTTTAGAAACCAAGAAACTGAAAGTATGTAAAGAAATCTTCTGATATAAGAATTCATTTTTAGATTACAGATTACATGGTTTACAGTGAATTTTTCTGTCACAAAATTATTTAGTCTATAACATGTGAGATAACTGGGATCCAGAGTCCAAAAATATTCCCTCTCTGATGTCTTCAGCTTGCTTGTTTAGTTAAACGAACGATTCAAAACCCAAAGATAAAAGCTACACAGAAAACACTGACATTAAAGAAGCAGCAGGAAGTCCCGTTTAAGGTGTTTATGGGAAACGTTTCCTGGTTTTCATGAGTTTGTATTTAAATACTTGAGGAAAATGTCCAACATGGAATAGCTGAACTACTGACAGAATAGAATGTCTTTGATTTTCATGGAAAAGATAAATGTGAATTTCACAGAAAGAGTTGTTTGTTTGTGCAATGGGTAAAAATCATCCAATCCAGCCACTGATTTACAGGCTCTCTGATGCCTCTTACCCGTTCCAAGTCTCTGAAGTCATCGTCAAGTTTGGTTCCTTCTGCTCCGCCCACTTTCTCACTCACCATCTGCAGAGAGGGAGATAATATGAAGGAGGAGGAGGAGGAAAGACAAAACATGGTGCTAATTCAGTAATGCTGCTGCACCATGAGGTTTGAGTTTGAGTGAGACAAACAGAAACACGACTTGAGTTTAGAACTGCCAACTCTAATTTTTGACTATGTGAAGCACGGAGGAACATACTGTCTGTGGTATGTAACGTGTTCTACCAAAAAAAAAATAACAACTGCTCTGTTCAAGTTCACAATGTCACATCATTTGTTTTCCATCACTTCTTCAGGATCAATCCCTCCAGCAGGTCTGGGATCAGCCCTCCAGGAAGAATGTGCCCAAAATACAGCAAACAAAGACCAGGAGCCGTCTTAATCAGATGCCTGAAAGATCCCAGATGATTCTTTGCAACATGGAGGAGCAGGTCATAATAAAACTCCACTAAGATGCCATGAAACTGTTGCATTATCAATGTTTTAAAAACTTTGGTGTAAATATTAACTGCTTTGCTCCTCAGAAGAATTCAAACTGTCAAAAGACTTAAGAAAAACCAGAGCGAGCCACGAGAAGAGGACAAACTATTTAACCTCCTCACAACCTTTTGTTTTCACCAGGGTTTGTTACTGTAGTCTGTCTGTTAGCCAGATAACTAAAAATGTTACAAATGGATTTTGATTACATTTTCAGGAAAGGTCAGAAATGGCTCAAGAAAGAAGTGAGTAGATTTTGGGGAAGATCTGGATCACCGTCTGGATCTAGAGATTTTTTTAAGGATTCTTGATCATTGTGAGATCCGGCTGTTTTGAATATATCTGCATGTAACTCTACAATAAATGATCCAGGTGTTAGATGATAAAAACATATACGGTTAGTTTCCAAAAAGGTTCTACATGATACCAAGGACTGATCTGAATCAAGAATTGATCTGGTTTGTTACTGAAGTCCAGATACTATGATCCAGAAAAGTAAAAAAATGGGGAACATTGGGATTTTTAATCACTGCAAGAACAAATGATGGTATAAACCTGCAACAAACACTAAAAGATAGTTGAGACACTGTGGAATCAGACGTGTGTAACAGATTTGATGTTCCTTCAAAAGTTCTGGAGCTCGATCCAGAAGAAAACCACCATCAGTGATTATCTATCAGTGATTTAGCCAATTGCTAAAGGTGTTTTCATGGTCAATTAATCTGATCATGCCAATAGAACAAAGGTGAGACTCTGATTTTTGGTGTAAATCACAATATGGAGGAACTGAGGTGCTCGGTGGAGGTCTGAACTCTACGACTGATTTTCTAGTTTATTTATAGATTTTTTTTTGGGACTACCTGACATCACCACAAATATTTGCAGACAGTGACCAAACAGTTTCCTGGACATATCGAGTACAAATGTTAGGACACATTGTTCCCTTTTCTTCATTTCATTCAATTGTCTGTAAGAGATGAACCTCAGATTTTTTTCACCTCCTAAATGACTCATAACAAATGTTAGTGACCTCAATGTGGTAAGAAACACAACCCGGATCCTCGACTCTCACGCAGTTTCACCATCGCACATTAAATAAAAATATTATACCCGTGGTACTTCACTCAGTCTTCAAATTAAAGAGTAAGTTCTGCTGCAGCTCTGAAACTTTTACTGAACTGTCTTCAAACTGTCCTCCTGTGTCTCCGCTGGGTGCACTCAGACCCGTGACAGGAGGCCTTGAGGGATTTGGGTCACAAGTCAAAATGCAGATGAAATTCTGCAGACTTCTCTACATTAAAACTTCCTGTAAAAAGAACTGGATTTCTTTCAGGTATTTTACTCTTTAGGAGAAGCTGTTTTAATAAAAAACAGCAGGAGAGAGATTAAGTTTGCTACACTTTAAGTCTTGTTTGGAGAGATTTGTTGGGCACCAAGCAAAATGGTGTGAGATTACTATTGACATGCACGCAAAAGCCATGAAGATACTGTCCACAAAAAATTGAGTTGTGGTATAAACAACACAAAGAGCTACAGACAGGGATCAGTGTGCAGAAATGTTGCCGTTTGACTTCAGACCACAAAGAACGTACAGCTGATTTCAAACGAGCATGATCAGATAATGAGGGAAACCAAATCAAGTCCAGTAGGTTCGAACTCCCACACAAGCAAATGAGCAGTGGCTACAGCGCAAGTTGAGTGCACGCCAAGGCTATAAATAAACCTCTGATTCTGTCAAGTTTGAAAGGCAGAACTGTGACAGGAAAAGCAGCTCACATGTGGAACCAGACTCCAGGTAACGGAGACAATGTGGGATTAAAGCTCGAAATACACACACAAAATAAACAGTTAAAGAATAAGGCTGGATATTAGCAGGAAACGTCCTCCAAACATCTTATGATGTTTTATATACAGTACAGACCAAAAGTTTGGACACACACAAAAAAAAAGTTTGGTTCGTATATGTCTCAGACTCCCAGCAGGAGATTTAATTTGGATCTAAATAATATTACACTTCTCTGAAAGAGAATATCAAATCCTAAATGTAATAACGATGTCTCAACAGGTTCACTAAACAACTGCAATAATCTCACAATCATCACAGTGCTCCCTCAGTCATCCTACAACCTGTTAGGAATGGAGCTTCATAAAGAACAGAATAAAATCTGAGGATTAAATTACAAATATTATTCCCGTGAATCAGTTTAATCCCAAATCAGTCTGCCACTAAACTCTAATCTAGATTAATCCTTCCAGATTAACTCCCAGTATGATCTAAACATTACAACAAAGTGCTTGTAATGTGTGGATGGTTAGTTTATATCCAGACATTAACTTAATAAAAATGAAATAACTGGTATGAACTGAAGAAAAATGGATGATATAACTGGATGTTTATAATCCAGATGTAATTTTTAAGTAACAGAGACATCAACACAAAGAATGCAACAATTTTTCTGTAATGTTAACTGTTTGCTTTGGAAACAGCAGAACAGAGAAAGGAGGACGTGACAGATATGATTCCCCACATCCGACTTCCTGCAGTCTCCAGTGAGTAAAATCTGAGCTATGTGGAGAGTTATTGACTCTGGTGGAGTTTTGGCAAGAAAAACAGCTGCAATGCAGTGAAATAAAAAAGGAAGAAAAGCACACTGTGTCCACCTCTTTTACTGTATCAGTCCTTTTCTATGCACTTATCCATTTCATTTATCCTTTTCTGAAATATAGATGATTACAATCTGGATCAACAGCTTCAAAATCACGTTTTTATTTTCCCCACGAGGGATTCGAGTGAGTTCCTGACAGGAAGAAGGGGCAGAAACCAAATGTGTTTCCTGCTTAGATCAGCAGAGAGGCGAAAAAAGAGGAAAATTTACTAGAGAAAACATTTTCTTGTTACTTTCCAGTCCTATGACTCAAATATGGACCTAATTAAAAACATTCACACCAAGATTTTGTAGCGTGCAGGCATCTCCGAGGCAGTAAATTGAAGAGTTTCAATGTTTTTCTGATTAACTAAACCAAAGATCCAGCTGGGAAATAGTTGGCTTCATTTCCAAAAAGAGTGAAAACTTAAACCTAAACAAAAAACACGGACATTCCCGTGAATTCTTCAATCATGGTTGAGTGACTGCTGTTTTTTTCCATACTTCAGTAATTCTGACTCATCCATAAACAAACAGAGATCATGTTTTCCCACAAAATGTGAAGTTCAATCTGAATTTATACATTTAAATCACTTACATTCAAAAATAACATCTCACAGTTATTAAAGCTGTTTTATTTAACTTAAACCTCAGAGATGCATTTCAATTGTTTTACATTCGCTGTTAAAGAATATTTAGACCAACTAAAAGTGATGTCAACTTCTTATAAACTGACACAAGTTGTCAACATGTTACCAGCTACCGTTATATAAACGAAGCTTGTTAGCACGTCATGCTAAATTGTGCTAGCTGCTAACGGTAATGTAAGAAAAGTTTTGCAAACCTGGCTGGCTTTATAAAATTGTTTCTTCAAACCCGCTACAGACATTTTGAACCCCGGGGCTGCCCTCGTCTTCCAGCTGAGATGTAAATAAGACACGATAATCCAAAAGTTAATGATAGCGTTTGTCTAAAAAAATGGGCCAGTGCAGAAAAAAAACAGCTTCGGTGAAATCATAGGTCTGCACAGCCGTCACTCCGAGCGGGGAGACGCCAACAGACCACGGCCACGTCGAGAGTGATAAAGTGCATAAAGTGACGGAACAAAAGGATAGAAACACATCTGAATGATTACTCTGTGACTTGAACTCAAAACGCAACCAGATAAATTATTACAAATCTAGCCCAGCCACAAAAATTCCAATTTTTCATGAAGGAGGCACAAGTTGGTACACACTGCCCCCTGTTGGATTTACCAGGTAATTACAAGCTTCATGTTTTGTTGCGTTCAAGGACATTTTGGCTCACTGACGTTTTACAAACATATATAAACAAACACAAACCAAAAATGAACTAAAACATGATAAAATGAGTATATATTTGTAAAGTTTTGCTTTACATATGTAACATTTTCGTCAAGTTTATCTAATATGTATTTTTGTGTATATTTACTTAAACTTAAACGCCTTAAATAATGAAAAGTCCAATATTCGTGGTACATTGAGTGAGGCATTTTACAGAACAGATGTTTGTTCTCTTAATGTCTTTATCTTTATCGTTTCTGACTGACACACATCTTTTTTTTAACAGCTAACACACTTTGAGTATGGAGCATTATTTTTTAACGTTCTTGGTTCTTGATTTTTCTCACTGTTTTAAAATAATTTACCTCTACGTACATTAGATTCATGAAGAAAAATATAATTTACTGCTACAACAATGTTTAAAACTCAGAAGAAGTTAAACAAATAATGTTCTGAACATCATCTGGAATGGTAAACAAAACAGAAACAGAGTTCAAGTCCATTTAAATCATTTATGTCCAAGCTGTGAAGTCTTTTTGTTAGAAATATAAAAATAAACAAGAACATACGAGAGGGTAAGCCACAACAGTTTTTAATTTTACTTGTAAAAAGCCTTTTTTATTACATTCTTGAATCCACGTATCACCATTGTGCAATACCACTTCACTGAGTTAAAACCTCTTGGGCTTGACATAAATTATATCAGTATTAAACTCTATCTGGATTTAATCATATCCTAAAATAGAGTGTAAATCTCATAAACAGAAGGATCATGACAAAAAGAGAAACTTTTAGGGAGACATTTTTTTTAAAAACGCTCTTTAAAAAAAATAGAATTACATCTCTCTGAGACAAAAAAGACACTAAACTGATGAGAAAAAAAAAACAGTACAACAGTAAAGGATAAAAATTAAGAAACAAAAGATCACAACAAAACCGACATATAATTCAGAGATTAAAATGAATCTTTTATATTTACTTTTTAAAATCTATGACCTAAACTAAAAATAAAAGTCTTGTAGTAATATTAATATGAGACAGGGTAAAAGCTTTGATACTTCTTTAATCAAACATTCACGAGAACATGTACTGTACACAGTGATCAAGGTTTAAAGGTCTTTTATGTTGGTGCAAGGTGTCTTGCTAGCTTGACTAACTGCAGATGCTGTAGGACAGAGAGCCCAGCTATCTCCCTGAGTGACTCTAAAGGGAAATGCGAATGCAGATCATAAGTATTGAAGCCTACAAAATTATTTATAATCCAGTATATTTAACATTCTCAGGCTCCAAAAACAAAGTATGCTGCAATCTGTAGGTGCTTTCTGTTTGTTTTATTTGGTAAATTATGTTACGAATACTATTAGCTGTTAAGTTATAGTGCTGGAGTGAAAACTTTGACTGTAATACATTGCAACTATAAGGCCCAATGTACTGAAAACAATGGGAAGGACATTATTGCACAATCCCACAATGCCACTATCTTAAGTACCGAGATGAGGGTTAACGCTCCCTTCATGCAGAAGTTATGGTGAACAGCACTGTCCCAGCAGCGCAAAGCTTAAATATTACTGATATCCAACACCTTTAAATCTTTGCTCTATAGAGTGATTATTTTCTCATGGCCTGTTTTTTTTGTGTGTGTGTTGCTAATAGAACAAGATCTTATCGTTTTACAGAAATCTAATACATCCTTCTTGTTTGAATACAAAGTTTCTATCCTAACACACTGACGGGCATCTCCAGAGACGCAACTTAAGATAAATCTATACACATCCAGGGCTTCCTGAACCTAAAGGCGCAAAGTGCTCTGAAAAGACAGAACAACACTTAGAGAACCGTGTTTCACATTCTAGTTTTTGCCCCCGGTGTTCAATTTTGCCACTAAGAGTTATGTTTTAAAGAGAGTATGAAGTCTGAGGTACTAACTCAGGGGGGTAGCTGATGGCTCTGTCAACCCTGTGCTTTGCCATCTAATGTTTGGAGCAGGTGAGGTAGTTTGGGAGTGGGGGGGAGAAAGGAATCGAGGTTATCGTTCTCCTATCAGAACACATAAGCAACCCAACCGCCGGTTGAGCAGGCGGTGATGATAAGATCTCAGAGTGTCTTAGGGAGCTTAAATAACACCATCATCCACCCTTTCACCTTCTGTTTGCCGTCCCTTCATTTCAACCAAAGCTGGATTTCTTCAACAGCTGTATTTATTCACAAGTCTTTTGAGCGCGCATGTTGACATGATGTGGGAGTTTCAGGCGACTGCACTTATCATCAGCTTCCCAGTATATAACCTCTTTATCAGATTTTATCTAAGCTTCGCAGCTGTTCACCTGCGTAGCTCTGAAAAACCTTTGCAAGGGAGCTGTTTTGGATCCTAAGTGATAAATAAACACATTTTGGTTTCATTTCTGCTACAAGTTCTTTCAAAAAAAAAAAAAAAAAATCTCTAACAGGATGACCCAAAAACACGAGCACAGCACAGCCCTCCTTTCTTCACATACTTATTCTACACATAGATGTTTTACATATATAAAAAAAAGTACATCTGAAAATACTTTCTGTACTTCTCTCACTTTTTAAGTGGCATTTGTAAAAAGGGAAAAGGGATTTGGATTGAGGTCACTGATTGCATAAAAAAAGAAAAAAAACTACAACTCACAGTTTACTGACATTAGTATTTGAGGGTGTGTTAGTTAAAATATCTTGCGTGATTTCAGCATAAGTGCTCTGTCTTGTGCTCTTGTGTTTGTAGAACATCTGAACATGATTTACACAGTAAAAAAAAAAAAAAAAAGCTTCTCTGCTTTTGATTTTGATCATGGTCCCTTTAAACAGTTTGATCTCGTGTTACAAAACTGCAGGTGCTACAAGAAACTCCAAATGAAACAAAATCTGTTTCCAGACCACAAACAGAAACAGGTGTAACTACAAATCTCTCAAACTGGGTGAGGACTGTATTATTATACGTTTGTACATTCTATATTAAGCTCGAGGCTGCGCTGGATGGTAACAGGAAGAGGGCGTTACATTCAAGAATCTCATACAGACGCTGTGAGAAGGATAAAACTAGAATTTAAATCTGATGAGCAGTTTAAGGTGTTTTATAGAAAAATATTTTTTGGGAATTCAAATATTGCAGACTACTCTTTACTTCTTTAAAAAGGAGGTTACGTGCACTGATGATGCTGCAGCAGAGCAGTGAAAGCAACTCCACAGGGTGTGGACCACACAGGTGAGAGGAGTGTGTGTGCGCGCTAAAGTGTAACGTGCAGGATTGTCATTGGGGTGCTTTTTGCCTCAGATGGCTGCAACATTTATGTATATATATATATATATATATATATATATATATATATATATATATATAGATACATACATATATGTACACACACACACACTGGGTGTTGCTATGTTAACCATGCTGTTTAAACTGAACAGCTAATCTATCCTTCTGTGGAATCCGGGAAGGTGATTTCACTGCCGAAAACCTCCCTGTACAACGGAGGGAAGGTATACGCCGTCTCCGGGTGAACCAGGCGGAAAAACTCCAGCTTATCAATGTGAAGGTTGCATATGGACCTCATCATGGGAAGCTTAGACACCATCTAGAATCAAAGTTCAGAAATGGAGGCCAAATTAGTCAAGAAAATACAAACAAGCATTGTGTTTCTGCATGTAAGGTTTGTGTTTGTACCTTGGCGAGCTTCTCCTCTGATGCGCCTTCTTTCTGCAGACAGCGTTGTAGACCAACATAAACCTTCTCCTGCAACTTCTGGATCTTCTGAACATCTGTGAGCCACGGTCGATCTGAAGGAGAAGGCAGCGGGGTTGTATGTCAATTTGAGGGCTTGTAACTTTACATCATTTCGAATTATATGAAAACATTATATAACTTGACTTGAAATATATATGACTTCAATTCCATCAACTCATCTTGTCTGCAGGACCTGTAACAGATCTCACCTGGTGACAGCAACACAGCTGCACTGAAGAGAGCCATCTCTTCTTCAGACATCTGTATACGACTCAGGCTTTTCGCAAAGTCATACACTGCATTCACAAGGTCATCACAGCCTGGTGGTGGGGGGGGGGATTAAAAAAGGAAAAGAAAGGCCTCATTAAGCCAGAAAGCACTGACTGTAATTATTGGAAAAGATGAGAAAGAGACAAAAACCTGAATCACCTACACCTACAAAAGAAATAGAGACTGGATGGTCTGACTCACCGAGAGCTTTGAAAAGCTGAGGAGTGGCAAACTTTCCATCAAAGAGCAATGTATTATTGATGGGGTTATAGGCCCGGCACATACGGATCAGAAGAACATCCATGCAGCCTATTCAGACACAGATACACTCGTTAAATAATCTAGGAACAAATATACATTCAGAGGATCTACGTCAATTATAATGAAAAAGAAAAAAAATAATAATATGGACAGTAGCTTTTATACAAATGTTATGTAAATCAGCATCAGAAACAGTTTAATTGCCAAGTATTATTTGCGTAGTACGAGGAATTTGTTGTGGGTGAAGAAGGAATGAGATATACGTGTGATCACTTTAACAAAAAACCCGTTTGATGATAATTTCCTGTTAAACGAAGGGAATAACCGCGATGGTTATCATCCTGGAAGCTAATCTTACACTAACTCAATAGGTGAAAAAAAACTAGGGAAACTTTTTTTTTTTTAATAAAGAGGTTCCTCAAAAACTAAATCAAGAAAGGACAGAAGCTACAGCTCTGCCTAGTAACAGATTTGGTTTTTTTTTACTTTTACTAAAACTCCATTTGCAGGATAAATAAAACCCTGTTTCTGCTCTGACTGATGTATCTGGTGTTTTATATTTGTTAGATTGTAGTTAACGTAGTTATATAGACTAGTTACATGATTTTTAGTTACATCACTCATCTGTTATGACATCTGGATTGTATTTTATTCTGCGGTGCGTTTATCTTGTGGTTGTATGTGTGTCATGTTTCCAGTGAAGACACTTTGTTTAGGGTTTTTTTTCCAGTTCGTCTCGTCCTATTAATTATTTGGCTGAGAAAATTTTGATGGTTGATACTTTATGTAAACTGCTGCACACCTTTTCTTAAACTAAAGCATTATTACAGTGCACACTTGATTGACAGCTTTTTAATTGAGCCTCGTTAGTGTGGTATGCTTTAACCTTTTGGAAAGCAGCCATTATTAATATTGCAAGCATGTTAGGAGATGTTTACCACAGCACAGTTTGTTGGGTGTGTTTTAGAACAATATTGGAAACAATTAAAATGCACAAAAGTTTTTGGCTCAAGCTAAAGGCCCTTTCCATTAGCACTAGCTTTCAGTGTTTTGATGGAGAGACCACTGCAAAAAAGTCATTGCATCATAACTGATAAGTAAACTATTACACCTTGCACCTTGACTCTACAAGTACGTGATGCTAGAAGTCTGAAAACTCTTCCAGACGCTTCAAACTAACATGACAACAACTGTCTTTGCCACAAATAAGAGTTTGACTAGTGATTATCAAACAAACACACAGTATTGGCTGTGTGAAAAGAGGAGAACTGATCGTAGCCTGCAGGGTGTCTAAATTGGTCTCATGCACTGACCTGCTTTGAGAAGAATAATCTGGTCGTTCTGACAGAAGTCCATGAAGCCGGAGATGCGCTTGGCAAATTCTACTACATACTGGATAGCGTTAGTGATGTGAAAAGCACACTGTTGCCACATCACCTCAGCTGACTGGAAGAGAAAAGGAGACAAAGAAAGGTTGTGAGAGGACTGCAGCTCCTGATAAACAAGCCATGTTTCTTTGTTGTGAACTCCAACAGAGAGCAGACCTCAACCGAGCAGCTTATTTTTCCCCATAATGCAATCTCGCAATAGTAAAGAACCATTTGAAAACATCCTGGATCCAGACGGTGATCCAGATCACTCCCAAAATCCAACCGATTGGTCCTTTTGCCATTCCCAGCCTATCCTGAAAATTTCATCCAGATCCGTTGATTACATTTTGAGTTATCTTGCTAAGAAACATGCAAATCAATTAACAAACTAAGCTAACATAAGTCACTAAATACAGGAATGTAAGTCAAGTGCTAAAACAAAACAAGCACACCTCGGTGGAAGATGCACCGTCCATGTTTTATATCGTCACTGATTGAATCTGATGACTGATTTATGCTTAAATCATTCATCTGGGTAAAAGTAAGCTCCAAGGCAGGGGAAGGTGGAGTTCAGATCACAGTGTAATAAACAACAGGTGTAAGTTGAACCTTCACCTTGGTCTGGTATGACCGTGTCTCTTCTGGGCTGTACAGGTTCCACGCCAGTCGCTTTAGCTCCTCTGTGCTGTACTGGCTGGTCTCAATATGGGACTTGATCACACTCTGGGTCATATGCTCTGAATGGAGTAAACATCTTTTTATTTATCTTGCAGTATGATCATGTGCAGCATTTTCAGCTAATAGATGTTACTACTGACCTATTTCCAGCAAGGAACAGCCCTCTGGCAGTGGGTTGAGAATCGCATGTGAGAAGAGTCCAGAATCATGTAACAGCTGGTATTCATGTTTAATGCTGTGACTGACATCAACAAAGTCCAAGCCGGTTTGTTCTGGTGAGCTCTGAGAGGATGAACCGCTACCTGCACTTCCTCCCAGCATGTCCAGGTTACAGTACTCTCCCCCTGCGTCCTCCGGAGTCAGCGGCAGGTCAAACAGCAGGCCTTCCGGCAGGGTCGTGATGTCGTCCAGGTCGCTGAGGGCGGCGCTGGAGCTTCTTCTGTAAGTGCAGTTGTGATCTGCCATGTCGCCGTTCTCCTCGTAAGCACCGACTCCAGCGCACTCCTGGGACTGCTGGTGTTTCTGGACTTCTGCGTACAGACTATCACGCTGCTTTTTGGACATGCGACCAAACTTGACGGCTACAGCAGGAGAGTAAAGACATCAATTTTTTCCAACTCTAACAAAATCTGTAACAAACAACTGTCTGAGATAAACAAGTATAAAAGAAAATCAAAGTTTTGGAAACGCAGTTATTTAAATATACAAAAACTAATTGAACTCACCATCACGGCTCATGCCCAGAGCGAGACATTTCTGCAGCCTGCAGTGCTGACAGCGATTACGGTTGGTTCGGTCGATCAGGCAGTTTCTTTGTCGTGAGCAAGAGTACATAGCATTGTTCTGCTGGCTGCGTCGAAAGAAACCCTAAAAAAATACAAATAAACAACAAAGACGTTGAGAATTTGAATGTAAACTAAGTGTTACCAATAATTAGACTGAGGTAATACCTGGTTTATGTTTCCCAGAGGTGTCTTTCTTCTGTTTACATCTATTATTTATGAACTAGCCAGTAACTTACCTTGCAGCCTTCACAGGTGATGACTCCATAGTGGATGCCTGATGATTTGTCTCCACAGATTTTACAAGGTATCACTTCAATTTGAGCTAAAAGAAAGAATAATAAAAAAAAATTGTTATTAAGTGAAAAATTGGAAGAAATTAAAAAAAAAATCATCTGGACAGTTTGTCAAACAACCATCAAAGATCTTATTGGCTAACTGTGATGGTTATTTTACTTGATTTTCTTTTTTTATAATAAAGACATGATGAAGTAAATCTAATTAAATATTTTGTGAACTAGGCGAGTTTCCAAACACGGTGATTCATGGGAATTTTTAGCCGCCACTCATAGAACATTCAACATTTGCTTTCGGGGCTTTCGCACTGACTTGGTGCTGCTGTCAATAAATCCCTTCAACCATATCTAACTGCATGGCAGTTTGTTATAAATCAATATTTACTCTGGACTGTCACAATTTTTAACTCTGCCTGGCATGAGATTCTTCTTGCTGTATTTACATTTATTTGACTTTTCTCAGAATAAACAAAAAGCCTTTGATGGCATTCAGTTGTTTTTCGTGCATCACAGTATTTGCATAATGAGGGAAATTTGCATTATGTTACAAGCTTGTGAGGAAACCAGAGGAGTGTGAAGAACGCAAACCGAACTGTGTATACATTATACATCTTGTGCTCATTGTAGAAGCCTGAGCCCTCTTAATCAAGAACAGCTTGTTCTTTTCATTATGTTGTTTATCTAAGCAGCCGGGCCTCCTCAGACCCAGAATAGCAGGTCAATTGCATTAGCCGAAGCCCGGGGTTATAAAGTTTCACCAGTCTCTCTCTCTCTCTCTCTCTCTCTCTCTCTCTCTCTAACGCTCCTCATTCAGGATGAGCAAAATGTTACCGAATGAATTCTGCCATGCTGAGACTTTCTGGTCCTTCAACTGTAATCAGATGCTCTTGTGTAATCTTAAAACACTGGGACCTTGGCCCAGCTTTGAAATCTTTGGATAACACTCTGAAGATTGCAACATATTGAAATTATTTAAGAATAAAATGAAAAGAAAGTGTGTTGCACAAGCTTTAGCATACATTTCCTGACTGAAACAAAAAAAAAAAAAAAAACACAGTCTGAGTTCATGTATTTATAGACAAGAACATCTTTGAAAATATTTTATGTTTCTCTAGCTTCACCTGCACCTCATCCAAAATAATATAAATATTAGTAAAAAAAGTGAAAAATAGTTATAAACAATCATATTATACATGTATACCAGACAGTTACACTGTATGGTGTTTGTCAGCATGAAGCAAATGATGTTTGCATGAATTCCAGAGAATCCAAAACATTTGAGCAAAGGTATAAAATGTAGGTTTTGTTTTGATAAAGAGTCTGGGGGTCCAGCTCAGACGTCCGACACTGACGATGCCTTTGTTTGTGACCCACAAAGCACCGTGTATAAAAAATGTATTTGTCTAGAACTGCAGGCTGTGCCAACAATCACTAAAACCTTTTTGTTGGGTCACACGAGGGTATTAGGTAACCTGCTAAATCACAAAATAGGATTTCACTGGTTTTCACAGCTCTTCAGGAAATTGCTGTTGTTTAATGGCGCTTTCATAAAAATCTTCAAACCTAATAAATCGTGAGTCGGCCTGCGCGGGGAAAGATGTGCGTCACAGACTGAGTGAAAGCCCGAGAGGTTGCTGACGGATGTGCTCTTATCATTTTAGCTTAGGTATAAAAATTTCAACAGTAATTTTAAAATGACTATTTTTTGCATCATGGATGGTAAATTTAGTCCTTTGATAGAAAATGTCTGAACAAACAAAATAAAGCTGAAGAGTTTAAATAAATAAAGGCCAACAGGGAGAAAAAAAATCCTTTTCTCTATCACTCCCCTCCCCTCTGAGTCTCCCCTCTGCCTCCCCTGTTATATAACTCCCATCTGGTGCATTCCATGAACACACTCATTCAGAGGTGGTTGTCTTGGCAACAATGTGGCAGTCCTTCCTCAGCTTTCTGTGCTCGGATTGGCTTCTGAGTGGGAGATTTCGCCTGCGAATCGCTGCCTCACTTGCCAGTCAGCTGCGTGGTAGAGCCAAAACCAGCAAACAGGAATTGCTCCACTGACACAGTTTCCATTGAGTGGAAGGAGGGGGTGGGGCTTGTGATGGCAACCTCACAAGAAACCAAAGCTGGTTTCTTGCAAGTTTTAAGGGGGAACTAAATCTGACTCAGCTTTTAAGTAAAGAAGCGGGTGGCTAGATGTCTTTGTTTGGATTGAAACAGCAACAATGTGAGATTCAATTAAAGAAAGAAACAACGTGATCTGTAGAGAGTGGGATGAATGAAACAACGCTGGAGATTTTCCAAGTGGTGCAACATCAGGAAATATTTGCACAACATTTAGTACAGTGAGCTGCAGGCGAAGGAATGCGCATACTTCATAGTAGCTCTTCAACTTGTTGCAGCATATCAACTACAGTATATGTGTGTAATTTCAGCTGCGAGCCAGACCATGAATCTATTTTTACTCTGGTGAAATTAGCCATCCAGAATTTTGCCTTGCAGTTTGGGTCTATTGGATAACAAAATGTTGCAGAATTCATAACAAGACTCTAAAGTGTTCCCCATTTAACATAAATAACAGCATGCAGGGCTCTTATGTAAAGTGTCTTGGACATTTACTACAGTGTGGTTTGAGAGTATAAGTCTCTTTAGGCATGTTGCATTGCCGTCTGGGTTTTAACTCTTATTGAACCTTAAAAAACTTCCAATTATCTGTGTTCCTGGAAAAAAAATACAACTTTTGCATGTTTTTTTAAAGGTCAGATGCACAAGTAAAGATCTATGTTTAAATCCAGGTTTCTGTATGTTCTAAACCCAAAATAATCCTAACCTGTGAGTCAGTTTAGATTAATCCTGTGCTGAAAAGCGAAATCCTGGTTTAAATGGCATCTGATTTGCTTAATATCATCCAATTTTCACTACTTACTAACAAAGAAAAAAAAATGCAAGTTAAAATAATTTACAGACATTCTGGATGGAATTTTAGGCATCTGTAGAATATATAACAGAAACAATTAAATGAAATAACCTGAAGCTAAAGATATCTATTTTACATCCCCTTCAAAAAGCTGAAGCACTGAAATAAAACCTTATCTGTGTCAGGAGGACATTTTGATGCCTGTTGGTCAACACTTCCTGCATCAGCTCAGCTCTGCCACTAAGACTTTGTCCTCTCGTCCCAGCTAACCAAACAGAGTCCAGTGTCTTATTTAACTTGTACTTTACATTTACCTGACCATAAATTTATGAGGGCTTCTGGGGGCCTCTATAGGAGAACAGCAAATACAATTGTGCAACTTACTACAAGGATAGGTTTTCAACAGAAGGGCTTGATGCAGCAATATTTTACTAAATTTCATTTGAGTTTGTCCTTTTATTCTGCACACATGAGAACACAAGATTCCACTGCCACCTGTTTTTTTGACACATCCGTGCAATTTTCCTCAAACCAAAACCTAACAAGGCCTCTGCAATCTGATGAATCCAGTTCATGTTGCATGTATTTTTTACACCAAACTGCAGATCCAGATTTTACACTAAAACAAACAACATTCACGATCCCCTTGACTCAAAAGTTTATCTGTTTTACTGTCACCATCTTTGTGCATACTTTAAAAGAAGATAAAACCTATCGAAATGGCACCACATTTAAGACACGCTGGAGGCTAAACCGCTGTTTAAGAGAGAAACATGTTCAGATAATCGCTTTCTAAAGTCATAATACGAGATGAGACACGGATACATGAGAAGATTATAGATTTGGGAAGTTGTGTGAAGAGTTAAAGCTTTACATAAGAGTAACCGAATCAGTTTTCGGAGAGAAAGGGCACCTTGACACAAACTATAACTTGCTGTTAACGTCCTCAAGGCTGCTCTCTGAACAGATAGAGGCTTTGAGGCTGAGCTCCACACGGCGATGTCCTTGGAGAGCAGAGAGGAAACTATCCTCTTCAGAACTACCACAGCTTTTTGACAGTGGCCTTACGGCGCTCCTGTAAGATCCCTTAGTTTTTTATTCATTCTCTGCATCTCACTTGCATCTTTGTGCAATAGTTCAGAAAAAAAAAACAATTATTTTAAATTAACGAGCAGATTTATTGAGTCATACAGATTGCATTTTTTCGCTTCATATGGTGTAAAATATGCAAAATGTTTTAAAAAACCAGACGGACAAGTTTGACTGTAATGATATACTCTCTAGGTAATGTTAGTAACCTTAGCCGTCAGAGGAAGCCAAGCTCAACCGAATCCTGCTGTGTTTTAAGGTTAGATTGAGCTTGCTGTGCCCATATCCTGTCTGTACCAGCGGTGCACGATGATTTAACACTAAACCAACTTGTGAATATCTCAATATCTAAAATAAAGGTTATAGCACAATAAATATAATCAACATAGAGCAGCATTTCATGTGAAAGGGACACTTCCTGATCCATTCCTTCCTTTACTGTGACACTAAGATAATAATATATTCAGAAAAACGTAATAACTAGCAATATTGATTTATAAGTAATGACGACATACATTGACCCTCCACACTTTCACACAAACATACACTCTTGCTGTAATCTTCAATGACAGATCTAGGTCAATGGAACAACACCTCTCTCTGCACACTGGCCACCATACTGCTGATACAGACAATAAAAACACACTGGCTGTTCAACTAACAGTCTAAGTTAAAACACCAACATTAAAACCCACTTATGTGCACCTTAAAGCATATAAAAACCAACCAACAACAACAAATCAAACAGAAAATCTTAAAAAGTAAGACAGAAAAATGATGTCTGATCACACAGATGGAAGTTACTTTAATTTGAGGTAATGAAGCTGAAAAGTTTTCTATGTAAACAGACTGTCATTTCATAATAAGAACCCCTGCCAGCAGATTTTAATGCGACTTGACAGCGCATGAATCACTCCGCTCACTGCCTCCCATCTCAGTCTTACATAACAGGAGTCAGTGGATTACTGATTAAAAAAAGTAGCCAAAACAAGACTTTAATGGAAAAACAGGACAAATGCACCGTGCATAAAACGTTACACGCATATTTATTGTAATTTCATGTCATTTTTAAAAAGTCCCCTTTTTATTTGACCTATTTATTTACTTGTAAAATCTATATCTATTCTACCAGATTGTAGAAGCGCACCGTGCTTGGTGGCTGACGGCGCGCGCCCTGCAGTTGACGCACTTCGGACTCTGTGCCAAACCTTCCCCGCAAAAACCAAAAAAAGTTGCTCTGTATACAAACTCCAGACAGAATCCGGTTGCAGCGATGTAAAACCCAGTGAACTCACCTCTCATTTCGACGGTGAAGTCTAGTCAGCTGTTTGGGACATGCAGTATCTCCACGCGCAAACGAAGCAGAAAAACACAGACGGACAATTACTGATCTTATTCGCTCCAAATCGGAGCAGCTGGAAATTGTCACAATAATGAATCCGGCTCATATGGATTCTTTAAACTTTCTTCACGCACGCTGATCTTAAATTAAAAAAGAGAATAAAAGCTTCGTGTAGATTTTAATATATATTATATATTGTTATTTAGCGTCTTCCTTCAGCTCCGAATAGCTTTTGATGCATCTGTTCAGAAAGAGGTGGCAGCTCTTCTTCTCCTTCTGACTCCTTCCAGCTCCGCAGCTCGTTCTAACCCAGTTTCGGCGCGTGGACTACACATGATCCTCACCCCGCTGTCCGCCCGCCTCGTGCCCCGTGAGCTGACGAGCGCGCCGCCCCCCCGCGCGCTTGAAGGAGGCGCTCGCGTGCGTGGGAAAGTGTGGCAGTGTGTCAGTCACTCAGCGTGGGAACTATTAAACAATAATAAGGTTTTATTGCATTTTATTTTTACTTTGATTATTGCGTGCAGGATGACAGATAAACAACACAAACTAATTATTTTGGTAATAAAACAATGAAACATAGCCTAAAGAGACACGCCACAAAAACAAACAACAAACACAAACTGGACTTAATTAGTAATAATTATAGGTACGCATGACTAACTTACTTGGCAATGAAAGATATAGACAAATACAGTTTGCTGCAATATCTCAGAGCCAAATTATCATTTTGTCACTTTATGAAAGCAAAAACAACTAATAGATAAATGTTTTTACGAAACAACCCCCCCACACACGCACACACACACGCACACAATATATAATGACGTAAAACACTGTTTAAAGACTTATGGAATACTGTGAGGATTATATATTCTTCGTATCAAACAATGTTGACAAAATTCACCATGAGTTAGTTCTATCCTGTTCATATTTAGCAGAGAAGTCATGTCCTCAGGTTTCCTTTAGCTTGATGCAGGATTGAGAGAACTAGTAATTATATCACAGGATTAACTCACTCTAATCTTCACAGAGGCATTAGGCAGGGACACTGGTTGTTTTGCTGCTTTTTGTTTTGCTTGAGATAAGTCACCCGAATATTTTCAACACAAAAATGTACAAAGACACATTAATTAGAACTTAGAATATTCAGATATTTGACCCTTGTATGGCCAGTTGTCTTAGCTTATTTATTGTTTTATTGAATGAAGAAAGTTTATTTATGTACAAGAAAAAAAACAAACTGATTTTTCAATTGGTCTAACCAAAAGGGTTTAGGTTAAAGCAAAAGCTCATAACAAACACCTTATAATTATACTGTTTTTATAAAGTCTCTTAAAGCCGACTAGAGTGCAGCATAATGTTATTTGGACAGATGTTCCACATGTTTACTCCTTTAACAGACACAATGATGTTTTAATACTGTTCAAGTTTTTGGTCTGTTAAATAATACAGTTCCTCTCCAGTTCTAGCTGGATTCCTTCATTTTGAGGTTCATGTTGAGGCAGAACTTTGTTCTTTGCTTTGTACAGGATTTTTACTGTAATATAATCCACTAAATCACTGAATCTCAGAATGTTTATGCATTCATTGGCTCACAATAAGGTTTATTATTGATGATTCTTTGGGCTCTTTTGCAAGGAAAATATTCAATTAGTATTTCCCCAGACCTCAGTACAATATATCAAATATTTTATGGAGCTATTATTGAACATTATAAGGGGATTCAGGTGATAAATATACAGTATATAAACAAAACAATTAGAAATGAGAATATATGTTATAACACACTCATTAACATCCTTAACATGATCTCTATAGTTTGAGTTGTATAAACAGAGACATTGAGAAACACACACACACACACACACACACACACACACACACACACACACACACACACACACACACACACACACACACACACACACACACACACACACACACACACACACACACCCACAAGTGTGTTTTGGTATCCTTATGGGGACCGTCCATTGACTTCCATTGATTTTAGTAACTAGATTTATACCTAACCCAAACCCTTTTCCTAACCTTAACCATTACTGATCTATAACTAACCCTAAGACTAACTAAAACTCTATTCACACCATACCTATAAACCTAACCCCTAACCCTAAAAAGGGGAGTCACCCTCATGGGGACCAGGCTTCGGTCCCCACAAGAACCCTCGGACCCCAGAAAGATAGTAAAAGTCAGGAAACGGGTCCCCAGGAGGTCAGAAATACAAACCCACACACACACACACACACACACACACACACACACACACACATACACACACACACACACACAGATAATGTTGCATTATTAGAATCGAATCACAGGGAAGGAAGAAGGAAGAGCTGCAAAGACAAACCGGGGGACATCATCGGTATCTAATGGGTCAGTCTTCAGTGATCGTGTAGTCTGGGACAAGAACTTCTCAAAAAGTGACAATGATTGCAACAATGCAAAAAAGACAAAACAAAGCTCCCAGCTGAGCTTCTCAACGTGATGAAAAGACCAGTAGTCCATTCCTGCGGTTACGTTCATGAGCAACACTGCCCTGGTGTCTCACATACTAAAATAAAAAAGGAAAAAAAATGGGGCTCATGAGGTCTTTATACAGGGATGGAACAATAAGCAGCTGTGTGCCAGAGGTTGTACAACAACAGCACCAAAGAAGGTAACAGATAACCGAAACACACTGCCGACCTGCTACAGCTGTCTAAGACGAACACTACAGGGGCAACTGATGATGTGCATTTATTACAACAAGCTGGATGTCTCAGCCTACAACGCATTTACAATCTGGGTGGCCATCAGGCTGGAATCAAAGGAAGCTCCAGAAACTTTTCCTTGAGAAGCTCAAGACTTTGTTTACACTGCAGATCCACAGAAGACACCACATGTGTAGAACCTCAGAGTCTCTGGTCGCAGAGACGCTGGCTGTCACACCTCCATGCCCCAGTATTCTTTATAGCAAATACTTAATACCACGTGTAAATATTTAATTTTCCTTTTATTCTCCATATTAAATAAATAACAAATTAAGTATTAATTAAGTCAATTGGCTGAAGGAGGCGCTCGCGTGCGTGGGAAAGTGTGGCAGTGTGTCAGTCACTCAGCGTGGGAACTATTAAACAATAATAAGGTTTTATTGCATTTTCCTTTTACTTTGATTATTGCGTGCAGGATGACAGATAAACAACACAAACAAATTATTTTGGTAATAAAACAATGACACATAGCCTAAAGAGACACGCCACAAAAACAAACACCGAACACAAACTGGACTTAATTAGTAATAGTTACTGTTTAAAGACTTATGGAATACTGTAAGAATGATTAATTAAGTCAATAGCTTACAAAATAAAACTTTAGCTTTGTTTTTCAAATCTCAAATATCTCAGTTTGATCTATTGTGTTACCAAGTGAAGACAACAGAAAAACAAACAAAGTTTGCACCTCATCTATCTTAAAGTTAGTGACACTCCAACATGCAAGTTATGATTTCAGCGTATTTTCTTGTCCATGCACTTAAAAACACTGTCAAAACCCATCTGGCACACGGCAGCTTGATAAAAGTCCAACCTGCTGATAACAGTTCTGATGAAAATAATTGATTTAAAGGCATGGGAGAAATGACGAGTGTATCATGTAACTTAGGCAGTTATGAAATGGGGAGAAGAGCGAGATTATGGTAAGTAGGTTAGTAGAACAACACAGAGCTTTCACACCCCTCCCCCTCTTGTCTTTTTGGAGAACATGCGCAGTCAGTCCCTTTCATGTCTTTTTCCACAATGGACACTTTTGTGTCCTGATGCGTATGTAATCCTTCATCACCTCCCATGTATGCTTTGTAATTAAACTATCCTTAAATACTCCAGCGATGATGTGCACACAGGGACTTTTGTCTGTTCTTCTGCTTCTTATAATTTGTGCAGTTCCTCAAAAGTAAACATGAAAAATGTGTAAATCACGTGCAAAAACACGCCATTAAATTAGAGGATGTTGTAGAACATTTATATTATGTTTCCAGAACAAGATTCTGTTTCTTTTTTGCTGTTATAAACTTCATCTTCCTCTTGTTTATGTTCGTATAACATATTCACTCTGATTCTTTCCTGTTGCATCTACTTGCTCATGTTATGTCTAACGTTATGTCCTGATACGCCATGAAACAGCCATCCGGTAATTGTCTGCCACGTCACCGACCTCCTGACCCTCAATCTTATGTAACCATGGCAATACCCAAATTAGAACATGGAGCATGGAAAGAAGCAGGCGCTTAGAGCTTCACATACAGGCACGTAGTTCTCAACCAGCTTTCCAGATTAAGGCAGATGAGCGTGCGCGTGGGTGTGTTTGTTTGCGTGCACTTGCTTATGGCCTGTGTGTTGTTGGACAAAGAAAGAAGAAACCAAAGAAAAAAAATGCAACACTTTCGTGCTTAAAAGATAATTAGTAGTGAGAATGATCCTCTTGCATTTCAAAGGAATTTTTGCACTTTTAAAAATTGAATGGAATGACAAGTTAATAGTCCAAACAGGCCTTTGCCCCACACTGCATAAAGCCCAGTATGCTGAGAGGATTATTTTAGGATCCAGGCTCTGGCTTTGATAATCCTCTCTCCTCTCCTCTCCCTCATCCTGCTAAACCCGCTCCCTTCTCCTCTTTCAAACGCCCTCTAATCTCTCTCTCACTTGGACTCTCTGTGCATCTGTAATCTGGTTTGTAGCCATCTTTCACCTGAACCAAGTTTGAATCAATAGGTCAGTGGGCCAGACTGGACTCCACCTTTTCCTCCTGATTCAGCTGGATGTACTCTTTCTATAGTCGTCTCCTCAGAGGGAGGGAAGACCCTGCTGCTGTTTGATTAAAGGCCTTCACAGACAGTTTGTATCACATTTTACCTTCACGAGTTAATTTCTTCATCCGTTTTGAAATTTATATTGTTTGGATTGTAAATAATCCAAATCTGACCTTTTGACTCAATTTGAAGTTCCTTAAAGGTCTGCAGGGAACTTCCTGTATGTTCTCCATGTGCAAGCAAAAAGCAAATTACTCCAAGTTGTGCACTTCGTACATCTTCAAGCTCACTGGCAACTTTTTTATGAACAACTTGCTATTTCAGGGTTAGGCTCATTTTGTCTGAATTCTTCATGATTCAACAAGGTGTTAACACAGTTCTCAGAGATTTTGGGTTTATAGTGACATGATGAAATCACACAGTTGCTGCAGATTCTATTACATTCCAACTGGGTTCTGGACTGAGATTTGGTAAATGTGGACACCACTGGAGTTCAGTGAACTTGAGCTTTGTGACACGGTGCATTATACTGCTGGAAGTAACCATCAGAAGATACAATGGGTGGTCAGCAACAGTACTCAGGGCTTCAATGTTCAGTGTTTCCACCCATTGGATACTTTCTTTATCCAGAACATTCTCTGCGAACCCAAAAGATGCTCTAAGTTACTGTCATGTGATTGGCTGATTTGCTATTTGTATTAACAAGAACCTGCAACCTGCACAGCGTGCAACCCCACCTGTCACTCAGTGACCACGAGAGATAAGCTCCAGCTCCCCACAACCCTGAACAGGATCAAGCAAGTGTAGAAAACTGATTGATGTATATACGTAAATGTAACATACATTTGTACATTTCAGTTCGACCGCAGTTGCTGAAAAAACAGCAACAATGCTGTAATAGAAACTGTTTCCACGCCTAAATGTGAAAGAGCTTTGAAGATGCCGCCTTAGATTTTCTTTTTTATCCTCTTCCAAAAACTCCATCAACTACTAACAATGTGGCAGGTTGAACTAGACGGGCAGGATGATCTAATCAAAGGAACCTACCGCGCCGCCCTTCAGCTCAAATCTGACTTGGCATTCGTCCTCTCTGTGCAGCTGTTGACACCAGAGAAGGCTGAATTTATTCCCCTTAGCTGCACATTAGTTTCACATCCTGTCATCAGGATGTCATGCTGTTTATTTAGTCTGGACAAGCAATATTTGTACAGCATCCAATTAAAGCTGACATTCAGCGTGGCGTTTCTGTCCACTGCCCTTCCGTTCACATACTGTTTACTATCAATATTTCTCTTCTTCTATGATCTAAATCTCAACAAGAGGCATCATTTCTCTCGACATTTTCAGAGTTATTGCAGGGATTTGACAAAAGGATGAAGAAACAAACAGCCTAACAGATAATACAGAGACCCAGATGAGATTATAGTAGAGATTATGCTTGTAAGATTTTTATAAAATGAAGTCTCAAAGGAATATTAATTAAGAATGGATCAGAACAAGGCACTGCAGCCCGCTGAGGCTTGTATTTATCATCTCAGGGTGATTTTATTACTGACCCTTATAAATATAGACTTAAACACAGAACTGAAACAGCTACAAGATATTATTCTTTAACCTTAATGTAACTACAAGCTTTATCATTATTAATCATTTATTTCATCTTCTTTATTGTTAAAAAAATGCCATTGCTTTTCACATTTCCATCAGTTTAACACGTACAAAAAAAGATTTTAGCATTCGCACTTTTTCAAACACGCTCAACTTTGTCAACATGTTTATCGTCTGCACATCTTTCTATTTGTTTAGAACAGCTGATGCATGTTTGATAAACTGTGAACAGTCTTCAATGGATTTTCCCTGGAAACTGTTTTATTAACGACAGAAATATGAACAGCTGAGCTTAGATCTATGGGGTTTATCTCGTGTTTTGTGCAATCAATTAGTGTTTAATGTGCGTTTAACTTTTTTAGCATCTCAGGATTTAAAGTAGAAGCTACAAAAGTCTGATTGCAGAAGAAACTAAAGGAGGTACTGAAAAGCACAAGAAAGGAAGCGAAGTTGATGAAGCAACAGTCTGAAGATGATACTGAAAAGAGATCTGCTGTTTCTACCACTTGCTTCCATGACAACAGCCTTGCAGGGAGCCCCCTACCCCTTGACCCCCACAACTTGACTGTAATGAATCATCCGTCCTGGACGTGTGGTAACACCACAACACATTCACGACGAGAACTCACACACGAATACGTGACAAAACATGCGTGAAAACATATTGTACGCGGACTTGTGTAACTGTTCTGAATAGTCTTTCCAGGAACTCCTTTATGTCTCTAATATATGAAAATAAATACATAAACAAGAGTAATAACAGCTCTACGGGCTGATGACAACTTCTCACACTTGAAAAAAAACTGTGCGTTTACAAACGTGCAGTCTGTGTGTCTCTCTTCACCTGAGTCTGTGTTTTGCATGTCAACCTACATCCTTGAGACCCAAACAAGCATGTGTGCATGTTTTTGTGAACACAGCATGTGATTCACTTTCATGACAGCTGCTCTGCTGAAACAAGAAACGGAACAGATGCAATTTAATACAAAATCCTGGATCCAGGTCCATTTTAGGATACTTTATATTTCCTCTCCAAGAAGAAACTTTACCTTCGCTACATGCATTTTACTGCTTTTTGCAGAATGATCGAGATTTGCATATTTGAACGTATTAAAACAAGGTTTTAATATGAGATTAAAGCAGTAATTTGAAACATTTTTACCTTTGGTCTAATGAATGTTGCATCACATTTAGAATGTCTAAATAAATAATGATTTGTGATTTTTTTTCCCCCTCCACATTGATTTCTGTAATTATTAAGATGGTCTGAATCAAATCGTCTGAACGCCTGAGAGTCTTGTTTCCACATCGATGCTTTAATGCTACAAATCCAATTAGGACACATATAATAACATAACAGCTGCTGAAACCAGATGAGTACTTTCATTTTATTATTCTAAATTATTTAATTGTCCTGCCATTACTGAGGCAAAGCCAGGAGGTTTAAAATCTCTTTTACAGCTCTGGTTGCCATGGTGATGATGACTGTGGTTTAATACTATTTGTAGTCTAAAGAATCAATATATATATTTCAGAAAACCTGATTCGTTTTTCTTGCCTTTTTTTTTAAACAAGAAAAAATGTCTGTGCTCATTAGCTCAAGTGACTCAATTCTATTTTAATTAACGTTTCAATAATTATTGGACTTCTTCAAAATACAGCAAATGCTAGTACAATCTGTACATGTTCACAAAACTTTATGAAGCAAATTAAGATACATTCAAGAATAAAGCTGCAATTAAATGTAACTTGTTACTTTTAGAAATCTAAAGTTTCAAAAGTTGTCATTCTCCAAAGTTTTATAGTAAATAAATCATTTTATCGTTGGTAAAATAAAGATTAAAAACATCCAGACAAAGTTTTCCTATAGCTTTCAACTCTGAAAAGATTTAGATGTTTAAAGGAAGCAAACAAACATGTTCCTAAACTTCCTATTTAAGACTGAAAGTTGTGACTCAGTGTCCTACATTTCTCCTCCTGCACTGTATTAAGATGGTGGGTTATGTACGGGCCACTGTGCTGTTTAGGATTTACTTATCCTTGATAAATCAGCACGATAGGCAATGTATTTCTAACCTACTTACCAAAGCACGACCCGTGTATGTACATGAACCCACAAGCAGGAATGAGCTTCAGGTAGAAACTTAACAAACCAGACAGGAACGTTTTCACACCCTGATGGCTGCAGCACTGAAACGTTAAAGTCTTCCACCTTTTTCCAGCTGAGTTGTTCAAACATGATGTTTTAAAATTCATTTACTCTTAGCAAATATAATTTTTCCATCTTTGTTTAATTTCACAGCATTGTAAAGAAGACACTCCATGTTTATGTTTGCTGGAACGTTTTCAATGTTCCTCATGTCTCTGGTATTTATATCCTTGTTTACTGCATCAAAAAAAAATTAGGACTAATTAGTCCTTTTTCTGTTTCCTTAAATGAACAAAAACTTCACATTTTTATGCAGTTTAACGTCACGAATCCCATCTAGAGAGACATGTTGTTGTTTATGCATATTACTCTCTTGTTATTTTTATTTATATAAAGTCATGCATCCGTTTTAATGATAATCTGTTAAAGGGAAACAACGACCCCTGGCGGTCAGTTATGTGTAACGTCCTTGCATAACGCATCTGGCCGTTCTTGGGACACAGCTGCAAACAGATGTAAATAAGACTTCATAGAGTTCAGTGATTATAATGAAAGAATTATAATGCCGCTCGTGTGTGTGCGTGTTTGAGAACTCACGCATTAATGTTCTCTTTAAGCCAGATTAATCAGCTGAACACAATCACAGCAGCTTCTGTTACACAACTTCCCTGACAGAGGAGATGCTGTGCAGAGGTGCAGACAGCTTCGGCATCATGATAAGAGTGTTTTTTTTCTGACATGTTACATACATTTAAAGACATAAGAGGTAAAAAGGAAAGGCTACATGCAATAATCTGAATGTTGGATGAATACAATCTGAAAATTTGTTCTGTTACTGACTCTTTTTTCATGTCACTGTGTAAATAAACCAAAACATTGAAGTAAATAAGCATTTGGAATCTAACCTTGTAAGAAGTAACAATTTTAGAACGTTAGAATAAACATTTTTGGGTGATTTATGTGCAGATGACAAACAAAAAGACTCCACTGTTCATTTATATCATTATAAGGTAAATACATATCTTGAAATTAGTTACATTACATAGAATATTATAATATTACCAACACACACACCACTGTTGAAAGAACAACAACCAAGCTTTATTATTGTTTTGCAAAGTGCTGCATCATTTTTAAAAACACAAATCATGTTTTGTGTATTGTGCAAAAGGATTCATTTACTTTTATACCACATGGTAGTTTTGGATGTAGCAGTAGTCCCATCATTTCTTCTGCTGAATAAACAATCACCTGCTTCTTTTGGCTTTGAAGTCAGTCATGAAAACACTCACCACCAACAACATTCAAATACAAGAAAAAGTATCTCAAGATAGTTTAAAGGTACAGTATATTTAGATTGCGGTACATTGTTCTTTAGCTAAATTGCCAGACGTGTGTTTATTATTTTCTGCAGTAATCCTGAGAAATATCCTGGAACTTCAATTTGATTTCTGGCCATTTTTAGTACAAGTGAGACATGAAATGAGCCAGAAATAATATCAAAGCAACAGATTATTGTTTCTACCCCGTGAGTTTCCAGTTTACTTTGAGTAAACAAAATATTGTTTTTATTCAAGCAAAACATCCGCTATTGGTTTCTTCAGGAAGAAACTAGCTGTAAAAACGGTTGACCTGGAATTATTTTATTGCCTGTAGCAGTAGGAAAAAACCTGCAAATTTTGAAAATATACATATCAAACTAAAATGACATTATAATCCTGTTTGACATGAATTTATATGTTAAGCTTGGAGAGGCACCACTGTAAGTGCATCAAGTCTTATAAACTGATACACACACGGGCACTGAGTTCAGTTTGGTGTGTAGGATTTCTCATTACATAACAAAGTATCAGTAAACAAACCCTAATTACTGTGACCTGATGCAAATTGTGCCAGAAGTTGTTAATAATAGATCAAACTTGATCCTGGCACAAGTTCAGCTGACCCAGATGAGTTTTTTTTTTTTTTGTAATTTATGAATCTAACACACTTTTTTTCCTTTATGTGTCAACAGACCAGAGACAACCCAGAGGAAAAACCTGAGACACTTAATTAATGTATTTGCGGGAGCAAATTCAATTTGTAAAAATGTGCCGAAGCACGTCGACCTCAGTAACAAGGACACGAACAGGAAACAAAGACGTCGCTGTGCTGCAGTCTGTTTCACAGAGTTTGTGATTGGTCCACATCTTGTGATTGCAACTTGTGATCAGTTGTGCAAGCTCCAGATCAGGAAGGCAAAGAATGGATTATGGTCAGTCCCATGGCGAAGCAGAGGTGTTTAAAACTTGTGCTGGTAAACAATGTTGTCAACATTTTAATAAAAGTCATTTAATCTGTGCAGTGTGGGGCAACTTGTCACACTCAGAAAGCTGCAAGATGTTTCACTCGTCTCATCTTCGGTCCTAAATGTCCATCATAAATTTCTTTTGGTTTTCAATTCTATCCTTCTTTTATCCTTCTACCAGGTCCTTCTGCTAGTCTGCCAGGATCAGTTTGTCCCAAGATAAATTACATTCATCAACCCAATAAAAAGATTTACAGTAGATACATAATTAATGACTTCTATATTTGTTGTTGTTGCACCTAGAAAACAAAAGAGACATAATAAGGATCTAAACCCACGTTCTCTGAGTGAAGGCAGGCAGAGCTTTGCATCAGTGCTGTTGGTGTTGTATTCAGTCAAGGTGAGGCTGATAGAATAGTAAGTCAAGGAACTAGATAAGACTATCTCAGACTTATCTGCAGTGGCTCAGAGGAGGTTCATTTTACATTTAACCCTTTGTTTTACAGCATTTCAGCACCACAGCTGTTCTGATCAGGACCTGTTCGGACACACTAATGCAAAAACGTAGTCCCAAAACATGAAAACTTACAGAGACATGCACAGATCCTTATTTTACCACTTTATTAGAGACTCTACATCATCTAAAATCAAGTCCAATCATAGTCTATTTCTTTGTGAAACTCCAACACAGAGTTTTTACACTGAACAAGGAGTAAAAAAGAAATAAAAATCCTTTTTTGAAACATTAAAGGGACATTTAAAATCTTTTAAAGTGGGTTCTGTTGACAGGTTAATATCTTACCTAATGTAATTATCTATTTAAACAACAGTTTAGAGAAATAAATGTTGGTTCTAACAGCTAGTTTGAGTTATTAGCTGTTTGCAAACGCTAACAGCTAACTGGCTAACACAGAGCAGTCTCCTATACAAAATATCTGAATATTTCTCCTAAAATAACCACATTGTTTAAAATAATACAGCAGTTTAAACACTCTTAAAAGAGTGTTTGTGTGAACTATGGTGAAATCTTTGAGATTTGAGCTCCCTTTAACAACTAGTAGCTATAGCTATTTAGCTATTAGCTGTTTCTTGAAACTGAAGTCATTAAAGAGCTACAACAGGTAAGATACTAATTGCTCACAAACTTTCTACAGAACCTTACTTTAAAATATTTGACCCATCCTTTTAAATTCAAAGTATGACCACAGTAAACATGTGAAAGTAAAGAATATTTTCACCAATTTAACATGAAAGTCTCAATATGTCTGAATGTGTTTTGATGTTTTCGGTTTTTGAGGACTTGGATAAAAGGAAAATGACACATCAATCTCAAAGTTTTGAAATGAAGGGGAACAACAAAGCACAAACACTGAGAATTCACTCAAACTCTAATGGCGAACTGAACATCTCACCAAAATACATCTACAGTTTTACTGACCTCTGAACCTGGTTTCCAGGAGGCCGTCTCGTCAAGCCATTCACAAAGTACAAAACCACCTTTTGTGTAGGAGCAAAAAAAAAAAAAAAAATCAGGACAGTCTTAGAAACGAACAAAAGATAAAAAGACTGAGGTAAAAATGGAGGCTGCATTGAAGAAGGAAAATAAAAACTGGGTAACAGACGGAACAATAATCTGTTCTGCTGCTCCAATAAACTCTGACATTTCAAACTGACCACTTTTCAGTTGTGTCACACAGGAAGTTTAGTCATAACATAAAAAAACTGAATTACAATGTTTATGTACATAGGCTGCCCCACATAAACTGTGACAAAAGCTGAAAATCAATAAAGGCAGTGACTCATTAGATGTAATGAAAAAGGAACAAAAGTACAGAAGTCAATTGTGTCCAAACGTGGACAGATTTTTCACCAACACTAAAATCTTCCATTAGTTAATTCATTACAGATGATTAGATTTGAGAAAATAATGGGACTTTTTTTTTTTGCTTACCATGAACACCTCAGTGTACTAATGATACAGAAACCATTGGAAATGGAAAATCATTATTCTCTAATCTTTCTTTTGTTTATTCATAGTACAGGTGGAGAGGTCCTAGAAACTTTTCAAATGGCGCTTTTCCACTAGGGTCAGTTTGGAACGGTACGATACGGTTCAGACCCGTTCTGGCGTGTTTCCATTACCTATTTCAGGACTGAGCCGACCCTTTTTCGGACAGCGAACAAACACGCCCATGGACTGATTGGTCCAGTAAAGTGATGTCAGTCACACACCTACCTTCGTAGTGCTAGCCACTGATTGGCCTGGCTGTGTGTATGTGAAGTGATGTCACAGAATCGCACCTTCAACAAGACCAATCCAAGTACAAAAATAACTTGACGTCCGCGATTATTGTTTCCCGCTTTTAATGCACACGTCCACGTTTGTTTACTACTTGTTTCGATTACGAATAACTTCGGGGAGCTTTCGCGCCACTTGCTAAGCTGAGCCCACCCATGTCCTCACCCGCATCTACATTCCCGAGATGGTAATGGAAACACAACTGTCCCATTCTATAATGTACTGACCTGACATGTACCGTTTCAAACTGACCTATAGTGGAAAAGCACCAAAAGTGTGTTTTAGGTGAAAATCAACCATTTATTGTTATTTTATCATATCACAGTCTCCATATAGTAATGAACACCTTCCTGGAAATATCAGCACTGGTTTGTGTGTGTGTGTGTAAACTGTCCTAATCTATAGATTGTCAAAAACTTTATGATTTGTCTCATTCGGAATAATCCAAACCCGGTTCTACAATTTTTGGATGACGTGCAGCAGACGTGTTTGACACTGAAACAGATGGACTTTATCAAACTATTTATGTAACTTTTAATAGAGATTATCACAGCAAGAATACGAAGGGGGTTAAAAATGCAGGTCTGTATCATCTGTTAATGTTTTTTGTTTTGTTCTGTATGCTGCTCTCAAACCGTACATGAAATGATTAAACATATGTTAGCCAGGCGTGTTTGACAGTGGTACACTGAGATGCAGAAACAAAAACAAACACTGAGATCTCAGTGTTGTTTGTGTTCAAGACGTTTATGTCCTGCCCACTCTGTTTGCTCAGGGCACAGCTGCAGACCTCCCTCACTTGCCAATTAGGCCCACATGTTTAGCCCCGTACCCTGCTGATTTTCCAATTACACCTACGCAGTCACACATGCAAGTGAATGTAATTATGTCTGCACACCCTCCGCCACTCACAGATGCACATATCACATACAGCTGCTGATGCAAAGCTGTACAACTCCAGTTACAAGTCAGTCAAATGGAGGATTTTATTTTTAAAAACATTGAATTTCTTAGGATTATTGTTTTGGAGAAGGTAATTATTCCATCCACTCCTGTTTTATCCTGATATATTTTAGTTACAGCAGTGTATCTTTAGCAAATGAATCCACAGTTCTCTTCAAATGCTTTCTTCTTATATGAAACTTTAACTTGGCCTCTGCAAGTTCTTAATCACGTTATATAATGACAAATAGTTATCTTCTTACAGACTTCTGCAGTTTTACAAGCTTCAGATATTCTAAATATATATATTTTTTACAAGGCAGCTACTTATCTTAAAGATTATGTTTGAAAAATCACAGTTTATACGAAGCTTTGAAATTCTCAGCAACATCGTGCCTCTGTACGCAAAATTGTTGGCTAGCAAAACAAAAAGTGAAAACAATTGCAAAACAACCAGAGACTTTTCCTTCAGTTCATTAAATTTCTAAATGTTTACGTATCTGTATAGATCAATGTCTATATCTAAAAGAAATACATGGGTCTCAATCTGAGAGTGTGAATGAAAGACCCCAAAATACACCCAGCTACTATTCACCTTCTATTTAGCAGCTTTCCTCAATGTGACCTTCAACAATCAGGATTTAAATAATCTTTAATGCAAAAACATTTATATATGTTTGTACGTTCAAAAGATAAGCTAAAAAAATACAAGTTAAAATAGTCAGAATCCACAGGAGGAAATACTTCAGTTTTAATTCTTCCTGTTGAGTTGATTTTCTCTAAATGTCCACCTGAGGTCTCTCTGCTTCCACCAAAACCATCAGAGTCATTGCACCTGTCTCTCAACCCATCTAACCACTGAAATCTCCTTCCGCCACTCTCTTTATTGCACGTTTCAATTACACTGGTTTTAATGTCATTATCTCCATGTTATTGCTTTGCTTTTTGTGTCTTCATTGCACAATTCTCAATTGCTAAAAACAATCCATCCAGACATTGAGTGCAACATGTTTAAATCATTTAGATTTATAATATATATATATAAAACTATCAAGCAGGATGGTAAAGCTGGAGGAGACAGATAAATACATGCATACATGGAGAACATCCGTTTCTTCAGAAGTGTACACTGCCCTCTACAGGCCATGATTGACATTGCAAGGACTGGAATTTTTATTAAAAAATAAACTGAGAGTTTAAGTTAGGCAATTTGCTCTTGTGTGCTTTTCTATATAACAGATATCAACTCAGATTCAGGTGATTGTGTGTGACTTATTGTGAAAGATCAAAAACACAATCAAGTTTAACATCAATTACATTTATACTACTGATCACAAGTTAATCCGTCATTACCACAGGGTTTTTGTTCAGTCATGCTGTGCCTCCATTGTCTGTCCAGGACAAACTACAGGGTGAATCCCTGCATGAGTTTTTGCAGGTAAATTAGAGCTTACTTTGGTAATTGTTATAGTGTAGTAGTATTGTGTCTGATTGTCACTGGCCCTCAAATTGCACCCTGAAGGCAACATTAACTAAAATATTTAAAATGTCTGAGAGTCATTCACTAGGTTCAATTTTGTATATGCTGCTTGTTTATTAGAAAATGTATTTGGAGTATCCAAACAGTGAAATAAAGAGCTGGCAGTGTTTAATGCGCAGCTGTGGAGAAGAGACTCAAATTAAGGGAAGTACCCAGTGGCAACGATTCAGCCTAATTATTAATCACATTCATCATAATGAGTGGGTGTTTCTGCAGGGGATGGATGGATGGATGGATGGATGGATGGATGGATGGATGGATGGATGGATGGATGGATGGATGGATGGATGGATGGATGGATGGATGGATGGATGGATGGATGGATGGATGGATGGATGGAAGGACGGACGGATGATCTGGTGTTTTGTTTTGACATGTTGTGGGTGTAAACAAGCTGTAAATCATCCCACAGGTGGAACATACAGTCAGTCTCTCAGCTCCTATCATTCGATCGCGGCAGCACCGGAGGGCTTCACTCCCATAAAACATCAGTGAATGAGAAGCCTTGACAGATCCTCTCAGCCCAGCACCGCTCAACAGATGTGAAATGGCCTGATAGACTCCCCAGAGAAAAAAGGAACTGGGTGGGGAGGAAGGAGAGAGACAGAGGACAGGAGGTGAGAACGAGAGGAGGTAGTGACACTATTCTGAAACAGCCTCCTCCAGGGAACAATGAGCAGATAGGAACATTTATAAAAATGATTTTGTAAATATTAAAGTGTCAATTCTGAGTTTCTGACTGTTGCTGAGCATCACCGTCGAAGCTTGGAGCTGCTTAAAGCTTTCTGAACCAGCAAAAGATTTATTATAACAAATAAGGAATATCTAATCATTAAAAAAAAAATCCAGCACTGTAACTTAAGCCAGATATAAACACATTTATTGAAGAGTTTGCTGATTTATTTGCACTGCAACACTTATTTTGAAATTTTAATTTGATTCTAAATCAGAAAAACTGAAATAGATTATACTGAAATAAAATATTTCCAATTAGAAAACAAACTTATTTTTTCAATACTCATAAAATATTTATGGTCAAGATTCCTTCATTTGAAAAGCTTTATTCCTTGAATGAGAACTAGAATACACAAGACTCATGGGACTTTTAATTTAGGAAGAAATAAAAAGCTCTGACTTGATCCAGCAGCTAGAATATAAGTTAGATTTTAGAGATTTAATTCATTTTGAAGTAGCAAATATTTTTTAATTCATGAGCTTGCAGATTTCTTTGTCTTTGCTGAAATGTTTTGGAAGGTGTTTAAGACGATTCATGTTTCTCCCGCTTCATTTTAAAGATACATTTGACAAACATCAATCAGAGGATTGATACCAAACTCTCTGTTTGTTGAATTCACATCTTACAGCCCTCTGCATCATCTTCATGATCCTAAATAACTTTATTATCCACACATTGTGGAAATTATTGATCAAAATGCAGTTCTCAGTCATACAGCTGTGTTTAGCTCTGAGTTTTTATGTTCCACCAAATAACTCAATCTGATTAAAATAAAGAAAAAAACATTTAGTGTTAAAACTTGGCTTTGAAAAAGGAAAATACTGTCGAATAGATCAATGTTTAGGAATTAAAAACAATCCTTTTTGTAGAGAGTGATTACTTGTTGTTACTGTCAATGTCACAGTCTGTTAAGCTACAAAGAACCTTTAGGGTTTAAGTTTTAGTACAAATTTCAAATCTTAGTTTTTTAACTATGTAACAGATTTGGAAGATTTTGCAAAGTCCTAGGAATTCACGTAAATTTAAAAAATAAAACTCAAGGAAAAACGTGGTAAACATACTGTGCTAGTTCCCTTAGTGCATCTTAATTACATTCCACTCAGTAATCATCATGTTAACTGAGTGTAAATCAACCAACTTGGAAGCAAAGCAGTCAGAAATAACGACTTAGAAAAGAAACGTCTGAGTTGTTTATTAGAGTAAGAAAGTTTACACAGAGCAAAGTCTCCATGCGGAGTGACAGGCAGAGCTCAAGGACACTGTGGAGAACGGTGAACAACTGCTGGAGTGTGTCCGTGTTTATCTGCGTGTGTGTTGTGTGTGCGTTCGGTAAGAGTATGCCTGTGCTGTGCACTTGTCAGAGGGTGCATGCACATGTTGTGTTTCTTTTGCGTGACAACAAACAGATTTCTTTGCAGACACAAGCACACACACCTGCATGTACTGTACAAATTCACACATCGCTATTTCTGTACACACACAGAGGCTGTGTAGTCATGCAGCTACTGCACTGAAATTACATGTAAGCATTTAGGTTATGTACACGTAGTAAGGACATGTGTTGTCATCTGACGACAGCTATTCCCAAAGACCCCCCCGGGCTGATGAGGAGGGGGTGGTGGGGGTCCCACAGGACAGTAGGGTCCTTCACAGTAGCAGGACACTCCAGTCCGCCTTATAGGTTGAATCAACACTTTCCACTTTTTCTGCATCCAAATAAAAGGACACAACACTTGGGTGCTCACAGTTCAATACAACAATAATCATGATAGTCATCAGTTACAATTTCATTGTCATCATCAACTTCAGCACATCAGAGGGTTTCCAAATCATACACTGTAATAGACCCAAATTTTTACCACAGAAACAAACAATATAGAAAAACAAAAATGATCAAAAAAATTAGTGCTGACTAAATACATATACGACTTTACAAGGCTGTAAATGTGACTTTAAATTTCATGTTTGTGCTTATTTCTCTCGTACGGTGGCTTGGAGGGGACCGGTGTCATTTTTTTCTTTTCATGGCATCAAGCAGGGGCAAATGGCAGTTGTTAGCTGGGAGAGGAGGGGAGCAGCACATGCTGCAGGGTCACTGCAAAAAAAACAACCCCAATACTAAAAAATAAACATATGGACACAACAGGATAAATAAAAATAATTAAAAAAACAGAGTGTGTCACTGAAAGAAGATGCACAGCATAAAAAGACAAAAATGTGTGTACATGCAAGCCTGGAAGCAATGCTACTTTTGACCAAAATATAAAAAAAAAGCAATTTATTGCATGAGAAGCTTCAAAAAAATCTTTGAAAAAATGGATTTGATGTGAATAAAAGTGGAAGTTACTTTTATTTCTGAGTGTGACTCATTAAATCAACCAGAAAACCTTTAATAGTGGCGAACAAAATGAAAACATGACCCAGGTTTTCTTTCCTTTTCCTTTTTTTTTTACAGATCGTCTGTTCACAATCAAAAGGGGCTCGAAGAAACAAGACAAAGTGCAGCTGTTAAAAGCAGAGTTTTGGGAATTGTATGAAGTATGTATAAAACCAGGGAGGAAGATGGTTTTGATAAACAGACTCGCCCCCGTGAGGTTGTTCCTGAATTCTTCAGCTGCCTTGTAATGTTGAACTAAGGTAATCAAATTGTGTAGTCGGCGAGATAACATCATGATGTACTGAATCTTTCCTCGAAACAGTTGGAGTCAGCCCGTGTCAGGCCTGAAGCTCAGTTTCTGCCTTTAATTCAATTACGCTCTCAATTTGTTAAATGTCCTGCACGTGTGTAGGCGGGTGTGTGTGTGCGGCTGGTGGTTAGTGAAGGGTCAGACAGAGCTGGTTGAACGAGTAGTTCCTTCTCAGTCAGGGCTGATGTGTCTGCTATAATCTTCTCAGGGCCATATTAAAGGGCCGGGCATGTACTTTGCTTAATCAGGCATGTTTAGTGAAACACCAGACGAGATGCGGAGCGAGGACACGGCTGGGTGGGCACGCCGGCAAAGATAGAGAGGCCTCGTTCACACACAGAAACACGCAGCACCCAGGCCATGACAGAGATGATGGCGGGGGGGTTGCAGGACATAGATGAGAGACTTGGCTCCATATCCTCAATACTAATGACCTGTTTCAGGGTGGAATGTGTAAAGAATACACTGTACTAATGTGGCGAGGCAGTAATACATTAACATCATGCTCGCCTGTCTGACTTCCTCCTCTGTTCTTGAATGGCTTTCACAGTTTTCTCCCATATATTATCACTGGCTGTATTTTACTTTGAGTTGTTTAACTTTCATGAGTTTGTTGCTCTTTATTAAAAACTGTCAGCTAGTATTGAATATCATATCAGATGTTTAGCGTGTTTACATTTCTGCAGTTAGATTTTGACAGATGTGGCTGCTTTTATGTCACTGATTACTTTTTTCTTTTTACTGTGACATTGTAAAAAGTTGCATCTGGAAAAGTTATGAACAATTAAATTCTTTTCAAACAACCTCTATTTGAAAAATTACAGATTAGTTCTGAATGACTCAAGGTAGGAGTTGATCAGATTATCTGCTATTTTAGAAACCTATTACACAGGAATTTTATATCAAATTCTATGAAAATAAAAGTATAACGAAACAAAAATATAAATGCTTTTAAATGAATGTTTGCATGCATCACTATAAAGTTTTTTTAGACATTTTTAATCATCTGGTTTAGATGGATGTGACTAGCTGTTTGTCAGTCTGATTAGAACTAAACTCTATTTCTCCAAACTGAGGCTGTTCAACGAATTATCTCCAACAGGTGAGATTATAAACTGCTTTTTAACCTCTACGCACATGGTGCATCCAAAAAAACTGCTTAACATATTGGAAGTTAGATTTAACACCTCACAAAATAGCCTGTTTTGTTCGAGTCAGATAGAAATGGAGGTCTTTCAGTACTCTTTACAACAGCTATGGCTTTTTTCTGGCACCTTTTTAATTGGAAGGTCATTTAATTTCAAAGTGCAGCAATCAACACAGTCGCCTCACAAATCAATATGGCTCAAGGTTTGACTTTCTCTGTAAAGTTTGGACTCAACCAATAGCTTCACCAATGGTTGTTTTAGACAAAAATATCACTATTTTCTTTGTTATTTTTATTATCAGTCAGTCAAAGAAAAAAAGAAGCAGACAGGCTTCTTTTCTAATGAATGAACCAACCCTCCATCAAAATTTGGCATTTTTAGTGTCGAAGTTTGTAGTTTGGAGGGTTTTGTTTCCTGCAGTGAAGGGGATTCTGGAAAGTGTAATAAAAAAGAGGAAGAAGAGGAGAGTGTCGCTTGAAGTGAGCAGCCAGTTGGCAGGCTTATCCCATCATGTGAGCCAGACCACTTCTTTTATTTGGAATAGATTCCTGTCCTTTTAACTCAATAAAGCTAGTACATGTAAAGGATGGATGGTTTATTATAGGATACTACGACAGCGTTAGTTGTACATGAAAGTTAAGGAGAGAGATAATCTGCTGTCAGAAGATCTTCATCCACAAAATGAAAAATCTGTAAACACAGTAATTCTGAAAAGTCTTAAAATACTTCAAACACTTTTTTTTTTTGATTCAGGGAGGAGGGCATCATGGTACCTGGATGAATATGAGCAAGTTCAATAAATATACAGAGGCATAGAAGTTATAAATGTTCAAAATAAAAAAAAAGTTATTCAATAGTTTTCATATCAGGTTTATGAGATATTTTTAAATTACATCATCTTGTAACATTCACTTCTGTAAGTTTGGCTGGAGAATTCGTCTCTAGCTTCTTATTTTGATTAACCAATCTTTAAAAAACACCCTCAACAGCAGTGAAAGCAATTCTGCAGAATCCTTCATTTCAATAACATTTTATGTGCAATATAATGTTTTAATGACATTATACAGCACAGACTGTTCTCACGCACAACTCTGTTTTTGTTATATGTGAAAACGTTGGGCAGATGCTAATGGACAAGGCTGAAAAGAAAAGAAAAGTGAGAATGAGATTAAAATGGATCAAAGCTGCTTTTTTTGCACATTGCTGTATACAAGCCCTAAGAGACTCTCATACACAAGCCAACAGACACGCACAAAACACCACCTTTATGAAACCATGACCCAGGTGAATTAAAGCTGAGCATATCTACATTTAAATCAAGAACCGATGAGAGGCGACAGAAACAGAAAACAGGAAAATATCAGACAATGTAGTGAAAGAAAAACTCCACACCCAAGTATACCCATGACCATCTGTTGTCTTTATCCACTTTTTGTTGAGAAATACACTGAAAATAAGGACAAAGCCACCAGCGATGAGTGCTGTGGCAGTTAGCTTTGTCCCAAAACTGACCCCCCCCGCCCTCACTTCAGCCCCCAGCTCCTCCCTGTACTGGTCAAGAAGTGATTCACCCTACTGAGAGATATGCTTGAATTTGATTGGTCTATTTTACACAACGGGATGAAGCTGCTGTCCTCCTCATTGGTATTCTGGGAGGTTGCGGTGGTGGGCTTGGTCCCGGACTCCTAACGGTTATTTGTTGCAGCAGTTTCTTCCTGTTTCTGGGGCACAAAGAGGCTCAGTGTCGTGCAGAGGAGACTGAATAGAGCTCCCAAGTGGCCGGCATTGCAGCCTCGCTCAGACCGTCAAACGGCCAGAGCTCACGTTCCCTTCTTCAAATGCGCTTCGGAGCCCAGGGAGGCCTCAGGTCAGGTCAGTCAGACGCAAACGTACAGAGAGGCAGTGAGAAATAAGAACTGAAGGGACATACTGTCCTTTTCCCAGAAACATGTCCTATCTCACATCTATAAGCTTTAGTCACCATTGCTATAAAGATGAATTTTATAAAAATATTAAATTAAATTGGCTTTCTCTTCATTGTCATTTGATTTTTAGCTAATTATTGCTTCCTTTTACTTCATCATGGCTCTGTACAAGCCGGAGCCCTAACTGGTCAAACTTTCAAACTTTTGATTGGTAAAAACACAAACGCTTCAAGTAGACGCAATAAAATCTCTTCTTTATAGACAATGTTTTCACCAACTTCATTGTATAGCCTAACTTCACAGTTAACACAGAACGCTGGTTGGGGTTGTTGTGGCCACACACACATCCATACTGCATGAGTTTTTTTTTTTTTTTTTTAAACTTTTGTTTGTTTTCTTTTGGAGAGTCTTTATTCTCTGGCACAGCTACAATAGTTTCATGTCATCTGAAAT
Organism: Pachypanchax playfairii; assembly: GCA_006937955.1. Classification (NCBI taxonomy): domain Eukaryota; kingdom Metazoa; phylum Chordata; class Actinopteri; order Cyprinodontiformes; family Aplocheilidae; genus Pachypanchax; species Pachypanchax playfairii. The sequence continues at coordinate 5,683,621 of SSNP01000004.1, read as the reverse complement.
CCAAGTTAAAGCACATTGTTGTCTGAAAACAAACAAGAAATAAAATTTCACTTCCAAAAGAAGATCCATAGTGTCAAAATGAGTTAACAAAAACTGTAGGCGGAGGACTTTTATGTTTGACGCTGCAAGCAAAAGCCTTATTTCAGAAAATCTCCAAACTGTCTTTGGAAGATTCTTCTTGTCATGACCCCTCTCCTCACTTTGCCGTTCGTCCTGTGGTGATCTGTGAGCAGCGTCACTGACAGAACAGAGGAGAACACCGCAGATTAGAAATTGAGAAAATTCTCTTTTCTTCCTTTCTCAGTTCTTTTTTCTTTCAGTCTCTCTCTTCAATAAACTGAATGAACATTAAAATGATAGTGAGAGAGGGCAGAAAGGGGTATGGTTGGACCAGGACAGTGAGTCTGCAGACTTATTTAGTTTTCTGTTAGGGAGAATGGGTTTCCAGTGAGAGCTTGGTGTCAAGACTCACCTACTTCACCTCACTGGCCACTGGGAGCATGCTCTCCCATGTTCTTCCCCAGAAGGTGGCTGAATTCAGCCAGATCTCCCAGGCCTCGAGGCCCGTGCATGTCGGGCCGGATAAGCCCCTGGCGCTGGGCGTGGTAGGGTACCCCATTGTTGCTGTTGTAGTTAAGGGCCTCATGACTCCAACGAGGCTCCCCGTAGTCAATGTGTGGAGTGGGTGCAGAGACCACCCTGCGACGGTCGGGAGAATCCTGAGGTGTTGCGGGGTAGATGTACTCCCCTGCTGAGTTCCTCATGTTGCCAGATGGACGGCTGATGCCGTGCTCCCCCCTTTGGGTGGCAAGGATCAGGTAACGCTGGCGATCCGTGTGGGGGGGCAGCACCACCTCCCCTGGATCCTCTATCCGGACTATCCCTCCACCTCCTCCCCCTCCGTGCAGAAACTTGGAACTGAGGTAAATGACAGCGTTGTTGGGCATGGGAGTCCCTACAGAAGTGAGGAAGGTTTGGCTCTGGTCCCAGTCGGTTTCTGATAGACGCATGACCCTCTTTTGCTGCAGCGGGGTCTGTTCAGGAGTAGGCAGTAAGCCTGGGTCCATCTCTCCTTTAGGCCAACCATTGGGCATCACAAAGAGGTTATCTGCCTGTGAACGCCGTCTCTCGCCTCCGCTGTTTCTTGTTACACTCATCACTGACCCGCTACGACCCTGCCCCAGCATGGTCTGCTCTTTGTCATTCTTTCGGCGGCTACCATTGGCTCCAGAGCCACGGGAGTGGCGGTGGCGGTGACTCATGATCCAGCAGACGGTGAGACCAGAGAGGATGGCTCCTGTGGAGAAGGCTGAAACTGCAGACACCACCAGCAGGTTTACTGACACCAGGCCATCAGGTTCTTCGATGAAACTCTCCTGGAACAGCATTCCTACACAGAGAGATACAATCATGCACAGAAAGAGGGCCATCAGTCAACTGGTGCAACCATCTAAATGACATAAGTATTTCCTGCATCAGACATGTGGGAGTTAACGAACGGCCAAACAAAATGACTTATTTTCTCTGTGGGTGGGAATGTGGATATGCTTTCCAGCCAAGGTAGCTGTGGTTAATTGGCTTCATTACATTAAGTGGATGGTGATTTTAATGGCTATAATAACTGTCTTCCTGATAGAGAATCGCTCTCAACCATAACATGTTTCACAACATTAGTTTTACAGGGAGAGAAGCCAGTAGCATTAATGGTGAGCAATAAACAAATGTTTTCATGCTATAAAAAGGAGCTCAATTTATATTTTACAAATTGAGTGAGGACACACACGTTTGCCCCATTGCTTAAACATCACATCACTCACAAACATGCTGTATCTCCATAAATTAATTACATTTGAAAAGACAGATTCTTTTATTTAAAATACAAAATACTTTTCAAAAAAATACTGAGGTATAAAATGATTTGCAAACCTCTGAACTTTTTTAGCTTTAGACCAATAAATGGCATAACAGCATCTTTACTGTGGATCCAGATGGAAAAACAATGTTTAAAATCGGATGAGAATCTTTTAAAATGATTGATAGATTCTGAAAACCTGAAAAGAATTATAATTACAAAGTATAAAGAAAGCCATTGTATCAATATCGAAGCTGTTCAGGTCAGTTTAGTGAAATGACAATGATTTTACACGTATTGTACTTGAAAAACTGTAAGACAGCTGCCTTTAACCGAACATGGGGACTATCAATAAAAAGTTTTCACTGTGAGCTCAGCAGTGTGACACTGCACAACATTAATCTCTATAAACAGAGTGTGTGAAAATAACTCTATACCACAACTGAATTTTGCTGATGGTTGCAACAATTGAAATGTGAAAGTAAATAAATATATAAATAAAAGCCTGATGCACACTTTTGATCAAATGAGTTAAACCGAGTGTGTTTTGGGTACCGTACTTTGGTGTTTAAGTGTCTGCATCAAACATGCGTTTGTAAGTGGTAAAATGACTGCTTGGGAGACATATTAACCCATTAAAAAAGCTTTAATTGGTTATTGATAGGGCTGCACGGTGGTACAGTAGGTAGCACTGTTGCATTGCAGCAAAAAAGTCCTGGGTTTGAAGCCAGGCCAGGACTTTTCCGCATGGAGTTTGCATGTTCTCCCTGTGCGTGCATGGGTTTTCTCTGGGGACTCCGTCTTCCTCCCACAGACCAAAAATACAGTGGGGCAAAAAAGTATTTAGTCAGCCACCAATTGTGTAAGTTCTCCCACTTAAAAAGATCAGAGAGGCCTGTAATTTTCATCATAGGTATACCTCAACTATGAGAGACAAAATGAGGGAAAAAAATCCAGAAAATCACATTGTCTGATTTTTAAAGAATTTATTTGCAAATTATGGTGGAAAATAAGTATTTGGTCAATAACAAAAGTTAATCTCAATACTTTGTTATATAGCCTTTGTTGGCAATGACAGAGGTCAAACGTTTTCTGTAAGTCTTCACAAGGTTTTCACACACTGTTGCTGGTATTTTGGCCCATTCCTCCATGCAGATCTCCTCTAGAGCAGTGATGTTTTGGGGCTGACGCTGGGCAACACGGACTTTCAACTCCCTCCAGAGATTTTCTATGGGGTTGAGATCTGGAGACTGGCTAGGCCACTCCAGGACCTTGAAATGCTTCTTACGAAGCCACTCCTTCGTTGCCCGGGCGGTGTGTTTGGGATCATTGTCATGCTGAAAGACCCAGCCACGTCTCATTTTCAATGCCCTTGCTGATGGAAGGAGGTTTTCACTCAAAATCTTACGATACATGGCCCCATTCATTCTTTCCTTTACACGGATCAGTCGTCCTGGTCCCCTTGCAGAAAAACAGCCCCAAAGCATGATGTTTCCACCCCCATGCTTTACAGTAGGTATGGTGTTCTTTGGATCCAACTCAGCATTCTTTCCCCTCCAAACACGACAAGTTGAGTTTCTACCAAAAAGTTCTATTTTGGTTTCATCTGACCATATGATGTTCTCCCAATCCTCTTCTGGATCATCCAAATGCTCTCTAGCAAACCGCAGATGGGCCTGGACGTGTCCTGGCTTCAGCAGGGGGACACGTCTGGCACTGCAGGATTTGAGTCCCTGGCGGCGTAGTGTGTTACTGATGGTAGCCTTTGTTACTTTGGTCCCAGCTCTCTGCAGGTCATTCACTAGGTCCCTCCGTGTGGTTCTGGGATTTTTGCTCACCGTTCTTGTGATCATTTTGACCCCACGGGGTGAGATCTTGCGTGGAGCCCCAGATCGAGGGAGATTATCAGTGGTCTTGTATGTCTTCCATTTTCTAATAATTGCTCCCACAGTTGATTTCTTCACACCAAGCTGCTTACCTATTGCAGATTCAGTCTTCCCAGCCTGGTGAAGGTCTACAATTTTGTTTCTGGTGTCCTTTGACAGCTCTTTGGTCTTGGCCATAGTGGAGTTTGGAGCGTGACTGTTTGAGGTTGTGGACAGGTGTCTTTTATACTGATAACGAGTTCACACAGGTGCCATTAATACAGGTAACGAGTGGAGGACCGAGGAGCCTCTTAAAGAAGTTACAGGTCTGTGAAAGCCAGAAATTTTACTTGTTTGTAGGTGACCAAATACTTATTTTCCACCATAATTTGCAAATAAATTCTTTAAAAATCAGACAATGTGATTTTCTGGATTTTTTTTCCTCATTTTGTCTCTCATAGTTGAGGTATACCTATGATGAAAATTACAGGCCTCTCTGATCTTTTTAAGTGGGAGAACTTACACAATTGGTGGCTGACTAAATACTTTTTTGCCCCACTGTATGCTCGAGTTCAAATGGAAACTCTACGTTGTCCCTAAGTTTGTGTGAATGGCTGTCCGTCTATATGTGGCCTTGTAATGGACTTGCAATCTGTCCAGGGTTTAACCCCGGTATACCCAATGACTGCTGGAGATAAACACCAGCTCCCAAAACCCTTAACAGTAGAAATAGAGTCAAGAAAATGACCGACTGCTTAATGATAATACAAAAAATATACATTTACACATTTTATTATGTACATATAACAATAAGAATTATAAATTTGGCACCTGCCGCCTGTAGTATTTACAGTACATCCTCTACCAGGAGGCAGGCAGTTAGCTGGTTTTATAGAAAGTACTAATCCTGTTAAAGAGGTAAAGATCTTAGAAACTTAAAGGCTAGAAATAGGAGTATCAAATAGGATTAATTTATATTATAGTGATACCGCAACATGGCAGCAATCAAAGTATGCAACTACAATCATTATTCTCTGTTAAATCCAATAAAACATTTTTTGAGCGTGTAAAAAGCAACATAATCCACTTAAACAGCAGCTGATACCTTAGAATGTGGATAAATGCAGTTTATGTCTAAATTCTGAATAAGTTTGATACAAAACATTTGAAGTTGCTTTTCCTGTCATCTCATTTTGGTTTTCTTCTGGTTCTATATGCTATAAAACATGTGGATGGCTGAACATATGGCTCTGTGTTTAAATTGCACTATATCTGCAAATGAAACTGCAGTATTCTGTATTATCATTTGAATAAGTACATATAATGAACTCCCTTCTTGTGGAATGGTGATGAATTACTGAACACATGAATACAGAAAGATGACAGCACAAGCAGCCATGGATCAATTAGGAAAAAGCCAGAGGAAAAGTTGTTTTTGTCTGTGTGAGCTCCTGGGAGCCAAAGCTACAAATACAATGAAACTGTGCCAAGGGAAGCACAATTGGTGGAAAAGCAGATGAAGGAAAGATGTTAAAAAGAGAGAGAAAGAAAGTGAAAGACAGAGAGTCGCCCAAAGCAAGCTTGAACATTTGGGGCCTTAAACAAACAGTAATAATGGTTGTTAAATTACAGCACCAATAATAGAAGAGAGAGAGACTGTCTCCACAAGGACAGGAAGATAAATTCTTCTTCTCAGAAAATAAATGGATATCATTAACAGGAACTGGGAACTCTTTACTCACTTACAGGCTGTACAAAAAAGAATAAAGGAAATTAAAAGAAGGAAGAATCAACAAAAAGGGAAGTTAATGGGAATAAAGGGAGCTAGTGAAGGTCCTCCTGTATGAGACAGCCGAGCTGGTAATTAACGTGGCCTGTGGCTTTTGTTTAGTAAAGTGTTACTCGACATGTCGACTTTAGGCTGAGAAATAGAAAATTAAACCCTATAAGATCCACATGCTAAATGTTAAATATGTACAAACAGAAAACTTGGAGATAATTATGATAATATTTTAGTTTCTGAGTACAAAATCACAAGAGACCAAAGATCCAAATTGGAAAAAAAAAATCCATAACAGGTGTAACAACAGCCAGACAAGGAAAAGCTGTTTCAATAAACTTATCCTACAGTAATTTACTGTAATGAAGGCACAAAAATGTACAGTATTCCTACTTAACATGACAAAACACAGCTGCAACAGCAGCAGACAGAATTCTAAACACTTCAGCTAAAAAACTGGATAAATGAGAAAATAAATAAAATACAACTTGGTAAAGGAAAAGATCAGTGAATAAAAACACTACAAGAGCTTCAAAAGTAATTAAAATAACAAAAACAACAGCTGCCAAATTGAAAAAAAAATTTTTTAAGAACAGATATGAAAAAAAATCAAACTTAAAAACTTGGTGAAAAAACAAACAGTCTAAAACACATGCCTGGACTTTTGAAGATAAAAAAGGATATAGTTATCTGGTTTGGAGGTTTAACAGTGTGAATGAAGGCAAAACAAAAAAAATAAATAAATAAAATAAAACTGAATATCTTTGCAAAACAAAATTAAATCACATCAGTTTGGATGCAGATTTGTCTGCATGCAGAATCTATTATCTGATACTGAAACTGACTTTAACTTAGCTAGAAATGGAAGGAACAAGAAAAAAAATCAAATCAAGAGTTTAAAATCTTATTTTCACTTTTTTTTCTATGAAATACTGGAAGCCACATTTTTTACCCTGTCAACATCCCAAAATTAGTAACTGCATACAAAATAAACATCTGATGCAGATTGTGTTTAAGATATTTCTTAATTTTTAGTCCTAAAACCAAAAACATCAGGCAATTTCTGGCAAAAGCTTAACAGTCAATTGGAGTCAGTGTTGTGATTCCCAAAAAAAACAAAACATCAATCATTTCACCAACACCCATTACTGATGTTTACTCAGTTAAAAAAAAACAACAAAATTAACAATTAGAGATGAATTACTCTGTTTTAAAGTCAACTTTATAGAAAGCGTGTCTTTTATTAATGTGTCAGTTCAACAATGGACTGTATTTCTTTACAACAAGGCTTTAAAGAATAACAACCCACTAAAAGTCATGCTAACAAAGACCAGACATTTATTAAGCATTTCCACATCCTGTGTCACCTTTAATTACATCTTAAATCTCAGACAAAGGATCTCTGCCATATCGATGCAAATCCATACTCTCAACTAGTTTCCATCGATTGAGACCTGCCGTTAATCAACAAACCATGTTGGTTAATCAATATCCTTCCCGGCACTAATTAGCCCTTTATCATCAGTCAAAAAGACCAGTGATACACGTGGGTCAGAGTGTGCAGCTTATTAATTATGTGACGGGTATTCAGTTCAGTTTGCATTCAGAGTAATCTTTCTTAGTACTTCTTATCACATTTTATCGAAGGGTGGAGGTTAATTTAAGCTAAATTTGCTCTTAATTCCTTATTTGAAGTCTTGACCCTCTCATCTTAAGGTCTGAATTCTAATTTTGTTCAGATTTGAGTCGTTTCCCTGACGCAGGTCCTGTCACATGGCTCAAGATTCCCATTTGAAAGAAATATTTTGACGATTTTAAAGTGCGTTTCATTGTAAAAATCATATACAAATATGTTCTTACTTGTTGTAGATTGATTAATAAATATCTCAATTGGGAGAAATGGAACTTGCAGTCGTCTGGACAGATGAGCTAACGGCTAGTCCGAGTGCAGCTAAGACCAAAGTGGATTCCTAATGTCTTAAACAAATCGTTCATTTTACGCAGTTCCTTAAAAACCTTCACAATGCCGTCGATTTTTACATTACAAGGTAATTTCTGCACATTCAAAAATTAAATGTGAGCCCAAGATACACAACAAATGCTACATTTTGCTGCTGCTAGTAATATTTATGCTAGACACACGAGGCGGAACAAAAACTAAAGGTTTAGCGAGCGGAGCCGTAATGGTAGCTACAGAGCCGTAATGGTAGCTAGCCATGGTTAATGGAGGAGAAAAGATGAATATTAATGACAGTTGTTGCTTTTGTGTCAAAAACTTGTGAATACGAGGTGTCATTGCACACTCGGTTCACGTATTTGACCGTCCCAAGCAAACACTGTGCAAACACAGAAGTAAACACTTGTGCTCTGGGTGGAAAACGCTAGTTCAGTGTTTTCAGGATGACGCACAACAAAGGTGATATGTAATTGGTCCGTCATAAAATTTGACGTGGAAATGATCGGGTGCGGCTCCGGTGTCAGACCCTTCTGCATTTGAACATAATGCAGGAGGATCTGATTGGTCAGGCTATATAAATAACAGTTTCACGCCGTGTTTATAAAATAACTTGTAAAAATGTAGAAATTGGTGCCATTTTTAGATGGAACGAGTTTATTTTGGTCTCACCTGTGTTTGGACTAGCTGTTAGCTCATTAGTCACGTTAGAAAAACTCTGCCATCATTTTCCTTTAAGTGTTTTAACAGAGTATATTATAAGAGGTTGGTTTTGTCCAGCTGTAAAATGAAAACATGATTCCTCTGTCATTTCAAATAGCTCTGAACGCAGATGATTCCACAGCAGATCATGTTCACTTCATTCCTTCATGTTGTCACACAGCCAACTCACGTCAGCTAACCAGCTCAGACGTCCATGTTCTTTTTGTTTAATACTGAACTTGGCGTTTGTTTCCTGTACATTGAACACATCGTTGAGATCTTTGCACAATTATGGGTCAAATTTTGGTCACAATAGTTCCCATTGTTGCAATCCAACACGCAGCTCTGAAAAAACTGCCAGTTTCATTTTCAGAAAAATTAATTTTCTTTGGTAAAATGATGTTCTCAGAGCAGCAGATGGGTTTTAAAAAAAAGCTATTCACTCATATGAATAACACGCAGGTTGTGTGAATTGATGGACTACAGCCTTGATGACTTTTTAAACAAAAAGCTGCAACCACAAAAGAAATGAGAGAAATCTATTAACCACAAACCTTCAGTTTTACACGAATCACATCTGGAAATATTTTTGCTGCGCTCGGCTGCAGAGGTCGTTCCCTGACATTTATCTCCGCTGTGGTTCAAGGTTGCAGTGTGGCACTTCAGATTAAATTCTGCATGGTGCAATAATGCTGCCGTCATACTCTGGCAGAAGCAGATTTGTGTGTGTTAGTGCCGTGCGGCTGTACGTTCGGACATTTTATCCGTAGAATAGAGACAGAGTGAATATGGTTTTCTCAGCTATTTCTGTTTAAACACAGTAATTATTTTTGCCAGTTTGGATTATCCTGTACTTATGTCTTTCTTGGATTCATAACATCTAGAAAGAGTCTTAAGCTGGTGGGGAAAAAAGGATTAAGATAAGAATGAAAGGTTGGTTAGATAGAGATTTTGTTTTTGTTTTTTTTAGTTTGTGTTTTTATGGCAGGTTTTGCTGCACCCTACCAGGGGTGACAATAAAAGCAGCCAATTGTGCACTCTGTCCTCCCTTCAACTCCTTTCCTCTTCCACAATTCTGCTCACTTATTAAAGCTTAATGGATGCCAACAGGCTGGCTGTCAGCTCGACGAACACTGAGCCGCTTGTCTTGAGGCTTCCAGCTCCAATTACGGTGTAACGAGGACGGGAAAGGAGAGGAAAGGAGACAAAGTAGGAGACACAAAGGAGCCGAGAGTACAAGAAGGAGAGAGAGATAAAGGAAAAAAAAAAAGCTGAGGCAATAAGAGGGGATATAGGATATGATTAAAGTGGAGATGTTTGCAACAGGTAACTGTCAAATTTAGAGCACAAAGAATCTCACATGTAGTTTCTTTTTCCTTTGGCATTCAATTTAATTTGTATCTCTGTTCCTCCTCACGTTGTATTGTCCTTCTTCGTCTCTGATCCTCTTGTTAGCTGCTAATCCCCCTCCCGATATCTCTCCTGTGCCCATCATTACTTTGATACAAAAAGTGGCAGCATGATCGGAATATTAACTTCGAAAATTCAAAAGAAGAGTGAGAAACATTTCCACTTTCAAAAACAACAAAGATTGTTGCTACAGAATCAAAGTGATGCTTTTGTTGAATTGTGATTTATTTGCTTTTCAGTTTGTCTTATAATCTCTGTTTTCTTCTCTTGTGAGTGAAGAAAAAAACAGACAACGTTAAAGTCAAATGAACCAAAGGATGATCACAGTGTGATTAGATACATGCATCCGAAAGCTGGTCTCAGTTTTAACCATTTGGATTCTTGTTTTATTGCTTTAGCATTTATTTTTGCTAATAAAAAGGGTTCTATGAATTGAATTATTTAAATCTGGGAGCACAACTGTTTTGCTGCACTGACCTCAAAAAAAAAAACAAGCACTCAGACAACTTAGTTCTTAAAAAAACTAACAAAAAGAGTCACACTGCAAATGCGAGGGTGTTTTAGAGGCCTTTTACAAGTCAGATAAACAAACAGCTTTCAATATAAATTACCCTTTAAAATATTTCAGAAGCTTTTAGCTTGAAAGGTCCCCAAAAGCTGACTGCTGAGAAGCAAATGTCAGTCCTCGTGTCTTCTGTTTGCAAATCAACATGCACCCGATACTGCTGTTAATATTGAAACATGGTGATGCCTCGGAAAAACACACAATGTGTCCTTTGGTATCAGTACTTTATAAAAAAAAGTGGCAAAGACTGCATATGGGCGTAGGAGTTGTGCCACTTTTGGCTAACACAAAGTTAGAGATTTCTTTTTTTATTTTTCTCAGAACTTCATGGGAAAAGTTTCTTGTGAAACAATAATATTTAAAAAAAAAAAAAAGATTTGCTCTCACTTGTTGTTCTGTGGTTTGGATATTGAGGAATGCTGTTCCACTAATGATCACATGTTCCCAGGTTGTAATCATATTGAAGTATTCTTTGGAAAAAGACACGTGTTTAATATATTTTCAGAACCAGCACATTGCACGAAGTCACCTGCCTGGCTTCTGCTGCGGTTCTGATTATTGTGTGGAGGTCTTGACCTTGTTAGATGCTGGCTAATTAATTTGGGAGCCGTTCTGAGGCTGCCCACGGTTCAATAAGTTTTTTAATCAAAAGCCAAGCCAGGAAAACTTTCTTTTTTTCCTTTTGCAGTCTGAGAGCTTGAATACATGTATTAGAAATACAGCACATCAAAACAGAACAAAGAGACTTCACAGCTTCCCAGCGGACCCGTCGATGGTATGAGCACACACTTCTAAAGCTAGATAGGTTACAACTGTGTGAGGGAACAGCCAGTGATCTGACGAGCTTTCATCTCCAGAATCTACCATTTTTTCCTGCATAAAGTTAATGTGTTTATGTACTAAAAGAAGTGTGCATGGGGGGGGGGGGTACACACGGCAGAGCTCGTGCACTCTGCAGTGAATGTTTGAATAGATGTATGAATATATGTGTGTTAATAAGCAAATGCCCACACTGCTTGCCATCATGGCTGAGTGACTTTGCTCATTATCCTCTTTTCTTTTTCCTCTGCTGAACGACTGCTGGCACCATTTTGCTGCTCGACTGTTGCACCTTTTCTTTCCTTCCATCTTCTTTCTCAGTCTTCTTTAGCTTTCCTGTATCTCCATCGCTGCATATATCTTTTGGGTTGCACACAAACATACAGCGTGCCCCATGCTGCAAGCTGTCGAACTAAACCTGATGTGTGTTTAAGATGCAGAAACTAAGAAAGTATGAAGGTGTTTTTTTTTTTTTTAAAAGGTACTGTTCCTTATTTGGACTGAACCTCGATGCTCGTAAACTGTGTTTACTCTTGGGATGACTGTAAAACAGTTTACAGCCCTTCCCTGACAGCTTTTTTAAGACCCTAGCTAAGAAACTTGCTGGAGAATTCTGAAGAACTTTGTTTTTTTTACAAAAAATAAGTTTAGATGAGGAGGAAAAAAAATAAAATCTCTTCAGCTAGATATCCTGAGGGCCTGTCAGCCGAGCCCGCATCGCACTCGACTGATCAATATGTTCAAACATTTATGCATACCAGCCATGTGTTTGTAATTAAAATTCCATAAAATCTACACCAAAAACAGAACCACACTTTTGATGGATTCAGGTCTTCAGCTGGGTTCATTAACGAGGACCGATCACGCTCAAAGTCAAGGTTTGCAACCATGACTGCATAAATTCATACCTGCATTCCTCTCTCACTGACTTTTACATTCCTGTCCTGCTTCCCTCGCGTTTTCTTGCTACCAGGAACAACTTCATTTTTAATTCACGCTCATTCTGGCTGCTGTTTGTGTGTGTAGAGCAGAAAGATGTTTTGGGGAACGTAAAGTAACTCTAGATTTTGTCAAGGAAGGCTGTGTGCAAAAAAATCATCACTCCCTCTGCTGTCATGCAATCAAAAGATACAGGCTTTTTTCTTTTGTCTAAGCCGCAATCAAGAATTTTCTTGAAGTTTTGAACTGAATCTCCAGTAAACCAGAAGACCTCGTTTTTCAAATATGGGTAGTTTTTTGCAGAGGACAGCTAAAGGAGAGGGAGTCTGGAAGACAAACGTCCTCGGGGGACGACTCGTCAAGAAAATATTTTTTTAATATACGTCAATTTTTCTGCATAATGATGTCAAGTTAGATTTTTTTTTCAGGTCTGTGCTGTTTGCCACGTTGTTCATCATCATGAGAAACTGTAACTGCACATGGTGTGAATTCTACAAGGACAGACACGTGCTTCAGACTGAACTCTTCAAAGTTGTCCTTCTGTTGATGTAACATCTGTCATAGATGATAGCAAGTTATATTCAGTCCATCACTTAATATAAAATACAATAATCCTTCGAATTAAAAGTCACCTGCAAAGTTTTCTGATGCTAAACTGCCAATAAAACAAACTGTTAACAAACAACAACAGACCTGTAATGAACCACATCCAAACATCATCAGCTGTTACTAAGCAACAGTCTGTTACTCAAATACTAGCAGATTAATAACATTTAGACAATTAAACAGAAAAAAAAATCTAATGAATATTAACAAATTTCAACAAAAATCCAGTAAAATTTGTTTTATTAATGTCTCTAAAAATGATCTGTGAAGAATTTTATTTCACATGAGTGTCATGAAAATAAAAAAATAATCCACCCTTTTCTAAAATAAGAGCTTTATATGTTTTAAATGAATTCTATCTTTCATAATTTTAACATTATATATTGCAAATATTCCCCTTTTCTCTCACTTGTTGTCGATGATCTGGACGTTACAGCCTCTCTTATCTGTTTTGTTGAGAAGGACATTTTATTTTTCCCTGGAAACGACACAGAATTAACTGCTTTCATTGAGGCTGTTATTTTTTATGGCAACATTTCGTCTAAACAAGCTTATTTTTTATAGCAAAGCATCTTACCTCCTAAGTCTTAAATAAACTCACCTCACTACTGCTGATATGTTTTCATTGAAAGAGCTTGCTGAAATGTTGTCAGCCTAATAATGTTAGCCTAACGTTAGCTCGCTTCTCTGTTTAACTGATTGTTTAGGTCGTTACAGATCTGATAGATCCTGCTCCACATAAAACTTACTGAAAAGTTCTTCTACCAGATCTTAGACATTGCTCCACTATAGACTTTTTATTCAGTGGTAAATGTGTATTTAAATCACATTAACACATTTTTCTGCGTTTTATCACAGAAATCACAGGTTCATATTCAACCCCACAAACTATAATTTTTAAGTTTTTCTTAACTTCTAAACCAACTTGCCAACATGGCAAAGATTAGTAAAAGAACAATTACTATCCCTATGAGTCTTTGTTTTACTTTTAAAGAGGTCAGTTCATACAAATTTCAGGACTTTGTGGTTATTTCTTAAGTATTAACCAGTAATATGAAACAATTTATATCTAAAAAACGTCAGGAAACACTGATTAACAGTCATTTCAATCCATCTGCGTCAAAATTCAGCTGGTTCAGTCAGACTTCGGGCAACAGCTCGTTCATATTCATTATTTGAATTTGCTGGACTCTGATTGGCTAACAAACGAGCCTATGAGAGCATGGTACACTGTTTCCTGCCCCGCTGTGCATGGTAACATCAGACGTTCTCTCTTCCTGTTTGCTACGTCTTATGCTACAGCTTTTAGCCAGCAGCATGCTAGGCATGGTTTTAACTGCGGGAGCTGCCGAATACTAATGAACAAAGGAGTTGTGATGAAATAGATATAGGCTGTTTGAACTCAGGTGTTATCGCCATCTCCGTAGTTTGAGAGATAAAAACTGAAAGAGAAGTTGTTGACCTGTTTTCACACCCACTATGAAGGTAAGAACACCTGTGGAGCTAAAATATTCAACAGAAACCTCAGAAAAACTGTTTTTAATGGAAGGGCCTCTTTAAGGCAAAGGCTCATGGGACTGATACACTCTTCTTTCAGCTCCTTGTTGTAGTATAACACTAATGCTTGAATTTAAAACTGTTTTGCAGATATCTTCATGTGCACATGTGCAAAAAATGATGGGCAAGTTATTCACTCGTATGTAATAAAATATAATTAAAGGATATTTGTTATGATGCGAGTTACAGCGTTGGCTGAGTTTTTGGATTTTGATAGATTTTCCAGCATTACGTACAAAACTGAGAAGAGCAATAATTTAAATGTGCACAAACAGGCCATGGGTAATGAATTAGGTCCATGTGGCCTAACGATCCCCTCCAGGGGGTTCATATGTCTCATTCCCAAATTATGAACCAGGTTGTTTCAGTTTAATCTCTCTTACGTGCTATTCATATATTAATTCACAGCTGCAGAGCAGCGCTACACACCCACCTGCTAAAAACACATGCCAGGTTGTTTTTATGTTAACACCCCCAGAGCTGAAATATTGGACTGGTTCCCAATACAAATTTCTCAAGGTTTAACACAACGATTAAACCATTAGGTCTCATGTTGGGGCGGCACACCATCTGGGTGGCTGATTGAACTGAGCTCAGCCCATTTGTTCCACCACCCGCTGGTTCTGTTAATTTTAGAGCAAATAATTTGGAGAACTCATCATTGTTGATTTTTTAGTTGAATGATAGAAGAAAAATCCCCCAGTGGTACCATCAGCACCATTTTCATTACTCTGGATGTGAAACTTTCCACAGGTTTTATCCAGAATCTCCTGCTTCAACCAAAATACATGAACGCCACATAGTCTAGTCTTCATCTATACAGTCAGTGAAGTGATGAAGAGGCATGTCTGCCTGCGTGTTCACAGTGTTTATTCAGCTGTGCATGAACATGAAGCAACATATGAGGATCATGTTATTCCTTTGAGGTTCTATTTACAGGAGATATGTTAAAGATTTCAGTAAATTAAGTTCAAAAGCAGAAAAATGTGTTTGGGGGATAAAAGTTGTGGCATTTTTGTGCCAGAGATTCTGTAAGTTATGCTACAGCTATTTTACCAAGACTGAAAGCTAATATTACAATTTAGAGGAAGATTTTTTAAAGAAAACTAATTTTCTTGCTGTTATTGGTAACAGAAACAACATTATGAGAAAACGAATCAAAGTAAGCAAATGTAAGTAACATGATATGAAGTTAAAAAGGACTGGAGGCATTGCAATAATTTTATTTACCTTGTATCCACCATTGACATGTATGATTTACATACTCTGTTTAAGGACCATGAGCTGTAACTTTAGGATGTTATGTGAAGCCCCCTAAAACACACAGGCTCATTTCAACAAGTCCTTGAAAACACTCATCTTTCAGCAAGGACCTGCTGCTTGCTGAAGGGTAAACCGGCCCTCTGTGCGTTCCAAGGCTCATTCTGAAGCCACTGTGGTGAGAGGGAGATGAGAGGAGCAGAGGAAGGCATCAGATGAAAGAGCTGAAGCCTTCAGGAGTCCTCGCTTCTCACCAAGCTCTCCAGGAGCCCGAGCAATCGTTTTTATCTCTGCACACACCAGAAGCTACATCGCTATTTTTCTTTCTAATATACTCACGTCACATGCATGTGCCAATAATTATGTATTTCACAAACTGAAGCTCAGATGAGGATCAGCTGTTTTCAAACCTGATTGGGATGGTCTTCAGTGGTCTGATGCACAGCTTCAAACCACATTTTATGTATCTGATATTCTCGTCTCAGCCTTCATCACTCTGGTTTCTGACTTGCAGGAGTGACAGTAGAGGGAGTAAAGATTGGTGGAAAGTGGCACCAAGGTTACAGAGCTTTCTCTCCTCCTGAAAGCATAGCATCAAACAGTTTCCTCCAATTCCAACATCCTATTTCTTTTTCATTTCCTGCCTTTCTCTCTGTTGGGTTTCAGGCTACAGGACGTCACATTTATCATCGGTAGATTTAAGACTTTCTATCCTAACTTGCTGTCATGTAAAAGCAAATATGTTGATTTCCCTCCACTAAGCCTCAGCGCAGGCTTCTCTCCAAACCAAGGCGAGAAGAACAGAATTAGACAAGACCCCGGGTTCTAATTAGCAGAAATACGGTCCTCCTGACACAACATTACAACCCCCTGACAAAGTCTGCTCCGACTCCTCCGTGGTGACTGTCACGCTAATGTGACGCTACGACAATGAATTTCCAATCTGCTCTTTTCCTCACTGATGTTTCACTGGACCTTAATCGCCGAGCGACGACGCACCCGCTGTTTGACCAGTCAAAACATGGCTTTTTCTTCAGGAAATATTTTCACAGCACCATAATTGCTTCCATCTGTAGCTACACTGCAGCAACACTAGCTATGCCATTACTGCTGAGTGAGTTCAAACCCAAGCTGGTGGCGAATGATGTGCATGTGTGACAGAGTGTTTGCGCACGTTGGCCTGGATGCCAGCACTTGTTGAAAAGCCTGCCTCTGCTTTCATCAACAGAGAGGAGGCAGAGAATCGAGCAAAGTGATGAAATGGAGCAACGAGGGATGAAGGAGGATGCCTCTGCAGCTGAAACATCACACACCCCAAATCCTATTATTTGATGGTTATTTTAACAAAGTTGAGTTTTGCTGACGCATAATTTAACTTACTTTCCCTTAAAAGCCTGTAAACAGCAAAAGAATAAAGGCAGTAATGCGGTGGACTCGGCAACATAATCTGGAATCTTTCCTTTAGAATTAAGAGCATCTCAAAGCTAATTAAAAAAGTGAAGATGGCAGTAAAGCGTGCCGTTCAGCCCGTGTTTGGGCTGTAACTGATTGGCCTGTCAGCAGAGGTCGTGACATGGAAAAGCCGAAGCCGTCCGAGCGACACGTGGAGACGACCTGCTGCAAGTGGATCTGACATCCTATACACTCCACCAAATCTAACTCATCACGGCATTTACAGAAACAGTTTACATCACCTGTCACGGGCGTGTTCACACGCGCTCATCTCTGATGCGCAGACACAAACGCCTCCACATGCAAAACACTTTGCCTGGTGGTTTCTGTCTGCAGTTTGTTCTCCTCGAACGGCCTCAATACTAAGACCTGGTGCACTTTAACAACACTAAGATCAAATTACTAGATCAAGTTCTCCTGCAAGAAAAATTTTAGTGCACAAACTCAAATAGGTGGATCAGCTAATTTTTGTAACTTTAAAAGCTTTTTCCATATGAAGAGTTCCTGCAGAAGAGAAACTGGATTGCAAAAGGAACTGAAGGATACAAATTTTATTATAAGGTAAAAAAACAAGACGGATATTCAGTCAAGTGTATTAGTTTCCTTATAAGCTTGTAAATGTGGAACACCAAGCAGTACATATTTTCTTATTTAGTGTTTTCAAGCAAACATATTCCCAATTATATAATAATGCTTATATCATATGATGGTAAGATATTTCTAAATATGTCTAAATAAAAAGAATTATTAATGACTTTAGGCTTTATCCCACTGCTTCTCTATAATATTTAATTTAACAGGTTGCTGTAATTGTTTGTTATTACAGTGTGAAGAAAAAAACACGTAATGAACTTTTATGAATGTTTCATTAAATCCCAGAGTTGTGTCGGAACTGACTGAATAATTGATGACTGAATCAGTGCGGATGACCCAAGTGTAAATGTGTCACTATTATCACTGTGTGATGGACTTTCCTACCAATTAAAACAAATGACCAGGATCTTTAAGTGTCCATGTTATGTTAAACTAACCACCATGCAAATGTTATGTAATTATATTTGATGGTAATACGGAATAAGCTAAAGTCCAAACATGTCATTTTTCTTCAGGAACTGAAATGTAGAGTGGACTTTCTTACATTACTGACATTTTACATTTAACATAATGACATTCAACATTTTAAACATGAAAAGCTAAATAACAGATTAGAGGGAAATAAAAAAGGGAGTATAAAATGTCAACTTTATACCAATAGCTACACATTTTATAAGGAGCCATAATGAATATTGTGACATAAATAATAGAAAACCTTTTTATTAAAGTATCTTAATATTGCGTATAATTTAGAGGATTTCAAGGGTTTTTGATATATTTCTAACCTTCTACTGATGATGCTAGAATTTTGGGTTAAAGAGTTTAACAAACAGCAATGTGTTTTGGTAGATTTAGCAGATATAATTTAGTCAATGAAGACAAGACGGGCGGGTGGGCGGGTGTGTGTGAGAGATGGTTTTATACTCCAGGAGGCGTGTCTTAGAGATGATGCCGATGACGTAGGCATGAACCGCTTTCAGCCACCTTTCAACCCTAAGAGGGCAGCACTAAGACGTTTTTAGATCAAAAAGTGTAGAATATTAAAGGTACAGTATGTAAGAATTTTTCAGTGAAACAGTCTACACAACAGTCTAATGTCCCACTGATGTTGAAACTAAAGTCACATTGTAACAGATTTCGATCGTTTTGGTCATTTTATACAAGCTATCTCGGACCGTAATCATTATTTACACGTCCAGACTTCCTGGTTCCATAACGAATCATATGTGAGTCTGCAAGGCTGCCATGTCTTCAACACAAGCAGCTGTAAATCCACAACGACCAGCAGCAAAAAGTAATAAACCACCACATCCTTCCAACTGATCAGCTGAGCTGCACGTGATGGGACATTCAAATGCACTTAGGAAAACTCAATGCTGAACAAATAGACCTTCAGACAGTCACAAATATTGAACAAATACAAGTAAAACAAAATGCGAATCAACATCAGAACTGGCAACTCAACAGAAAAATTAACTGGGAACAGACATTTTTTTTCCCCTACATGAACTGCAGGATTTGGATTTGACAACAAGGTCTAATTCTTACATACTGTACCTTTAACAAGTTTACATGAAAATCTCAAAAAATGCCCAGAAACTGAAAAGTTGCATTATAAAGACCCACTAATACAGTTTATAAGCAGAAAAAAGCTGTTTTGAGGGTGAGGTGATCTTTATAGAAAGCAGAACTCAGAGACTAACATCGTTATACAACAGGCCAAACACCTGCACATATGAAACAACTGATGCATAATTGAATCCAGACATTCCTCTGATTTCAGCTCTTTCATCAGGAGTATCCTTCCCAAAACATTTTATCTCAATTAGGTGTCATGACGCTAAACTTCGCTTTGATCAAATCTGGTTTAGAGGAAGGGCACGTCCTCTCCACTTCTTAATTCCTGGTTGTATTAGAAGAGGGTAGTATGAGTTACTTTAATAAATGCACAGAACATCACATATAACCACAAGTCAATATTCTCAGCTGCACTCAGCTCCCTCGGCTTTACATTTTGAAACTGATCTCACTCTGTGGTATTCTGACACAGCAGAAAGACATTCCTTTAGTGATGTAGTCAAGAACTTTACCCTCATTTCATTGATTTTGATGACAAATGAAGTAAAAGCTGAATCAGGCAAACTACACAAGTTGGGCGAAATAAGGAACGAGGCAGCAGATAATGAATAGAAAAGATCAAAAGGATGTGAGGCAGGTGGCTTACACACCGCCTGGACTGAATTACAGCCTGGACACGAGCCAGACGAGGAGGCCAGAGTCAGCGTCGGGACACAGGAGACGGCAATGGCACTCGTGGCCCATTTGTCATGCCGGCTGAGCCAAGCACCCTGAAAATAGAGGTTTTTTTGCTCTAAAAACACAGAATCCCCCAAAAAACGATTAGATTATTCTAAAATAAATCAGGTAAACAAACACGTTTACCAACCAAGAAGCAGGAAAGACAGAAAATCTTAAAAGTCCACTTCATCTTTCTTCTTTTATCTCCTTGTATATCCTCCCTCTTCGTCCTTTCTTCCTACCTCCGCTTTTCTACATTGACCTGTATGACTCCATACTTCTGATCTTCTGAACCACATTGCCCTTTTCCATCCTCAAAGTTTGCCTCCTTGCTATGATCTTTCAATCCCTTACTCATTTATCTTGCTCTGCTCTTTTACTCCTTGATCTGATCGACCCAGCCTCCCATCGCCATCCCAGCTCCTCTCAGCCCCCTTCCTTTCCCCTTGCAGAATCACCCTTGATATCTATTCGACTGCCATCAGCAGGAGAAGAGATGAAAATCGATTCTCCTCCCAGCATCTGCTTGCCTCTGGTTAAGGAGAAAACGAGACGCAGTTAGCCGAGGTCTGAGTAGGGCCGTCCATCCATCTCCCTTTGAGGTTTGACGACAAGGCCGCTCTCAAATCAGTGAGACTGGAGAGAAAGGAGTTAGAAGAGAGGCAGAAGAGCAGAAGCTATACTGTGTGGAAATAGACTTGGAATAAAAAAACACCAATATAATTTCCTCTGAAAAACTTGAAAAGAACAATTTTAACCTGATAGACTTGATTTAACTACAGCAGAGTTTAAGCTGTAAAAGAATTTCTTGTTTAAAATAGTGGGAAAAATGAGATAAATAGAACAGAAACAACAACAACAGAATTATATAATAAAAACAAACTCACTCACTGTAAAAGACACTTTACGAAATAGAATCGATTGGCAGAAAAAAAAAAGTCAAACCTTTGATGTTCTGCTCAATAATTTGGTCATGTTTGTTGTTTATATTTTTGACTCAATTTTATTCCTGAGTGATTACATCACATTTGTGAACATACTAAAATCCTCAGATTAAAACAGATTAAACATGGAGTATGTGGGACACTGCACTGATTTGACACAAACTGCAAACTTTCTTAGGAAACATTTCAACAAGTGAGCATTATATAATTGTCTTAAACTAATTGGAATTGTATTATAAATGGATTAAACATGAATCAGCCTCTATGTTCTCCCTAAGCACAAACATTTTAGGTTAATTGGTGGCTGTAAATTGACTCCTAGGTGTGAATGTGTGTGATTATTCCTCTCTGTGTGATAGACCTACAACATGTCCAGCATATAACCCCACCTCTCACGCCAATAACTGACAGCGATGGACAAACCAGATTAAATATACATTATCATCTGGTAGAAGATCTTCTTGTCAGGAACTCAGTGTGGATTTTAACTTGAAATGCAGCCAGTTGCAGGTGAAACAACCACGTTGAGAGTAAAAAGATTCAATCAAATACTACCAAACACTTGAGAAAAAGAACCAACTATTTGTAAAAAAATAAAAATAAAATTCTGAAAGTAACATCTCCAACCTACAATTAACTACTTTAAGAACCAACTAGTCAAAACTGTGAAACTAACTTCCGCATGTTTCCATTCAGAAATGTCCCCATGACGACTAAATGAAATATTTCAAAGCATCTGGAAGCCAGAGAGAGAAAAGCTAGTTTGACATAAAACTACAGGGAGTGAGTCACGGAGAGAAGGAAGCAAAAGGAAAATGAGTTCACTAAATTTTCTCAGAGAGAGAAAGAGAGAGATAAACCAGCCGGAGCACGACTCTCCCCTCATCTGCTGGGTCAATAAACACACAGGTGGAACGGCTTCAGTACAGAAGATATGAAATATTCAGCAGGCAAAAAGCTGTTTGTTAAACCAATACAAATCCCTTCTGAGTTTGTGTGAAAATGTGTGTGTTTATTAGTACACAAATGTACAGTATGTGCACTGTATGAAGAACAAGGCACATGGCGGAGAGGCTTAGAGAGAAAATGCTGACAGACACAAAGAGTGAGCGGGCAGTTTTCCAAGTCTTTGCAGTGTCAGTGACAGTTTGTCATAACAAGATTACTGAAGCTGTTTCTCTGCGTCCCTCTGACTGAATATTGTGTTCGCAGATGGCAGCAACAATCTTCATCCAACAAAAAAGACAAACAAACGACAAACTCAAAGAAGGAAAATCTGTGTTAAAGATGGTAAAAATGTCAGATTTGTTTTTTTTTTTTTTTAAAGAGATGGCATCAAGTTTATTACAATATCTGAGTCAAAATGTTTTAGAGTCTGTAGCAGCCGACACTTTTTACATCGCCTTCTGCAAATCCAACAGCTCTGGTTCCATCTTACCGCAGAGAACAGTGACGCTCACAGAGCTCAGCTTTGACATATTTAATGTCAGCATCAGATGAAGCATAAAGCATCACAAGAAGCTCAGATATTCCTCAAAGTCAGGACCAGAGAGACGACAGAACCTCTTTATGTGACAGAATAGCAGAACACTGCACACCATCATCTCAGTAGACCGCACAATGCGGTTAAATCTGAAGACCAAAGAGACGTGGAGCAGCAGCTCTTACCAGCACGAACTGTTGCAAAACTGCTGGTAAATGATTGAACAAATTGCAAAGTCTGCACAATGTCTCATCTGCAACACTTCCAAAAAATTTGACCAGAGGGAGGGTTGGAAAATGTCTGTAAAATGGTCCTTTTGCATGCATATTTCTGGGAGTTTCACATCCAGAAGACATTTTTTAACACTTTATCTATCAATTTCACTATACTCACATAAAAAACAGCTAGTAATTGATTAGCACTGTTTGTGGCTGGATAGATTAGACAGATATTAACAGCACGAGAGCTTTTGTGATGGATGACATCTTGCTTTTAGGTAAATGCATCCAAAAAAAAACCTTCCAAGCCACATTATTTTTAATTTGCATGAGAGATAAAAAGACAATGTACCAAAACTACGAGTACAAGCATGTTAAATGACTAAATGATGATGAGACAGCAGATTTAAATCAAAACCAGCCACTGCATTTTCACTGTCAGTCTTGGATGAGACCTCACCAAGTCAAATACAGCTGTAAGCTTCAGCTTGTCGACTCCATTTGTAGATAAATCTCAGGTAATTATGTTCATCTTTAACCTACTTGAGGAAAAAGAGATATTATCATTGGCCTTTTTTTGAATCACGGACTGACTTCATGCATATTCTGCTAAATGTGAGATGTTTTACAAGATGATTAACAGTTATAGTACAAAAGAAAAATTATGCAATAGAAATTGTGTTGAATCGAGCACAAACTGTTTTATTTTATAAAACATAGATGCAGAAATTTAGAGGGAAAGAACCGAAATCTTTCTTCACATTCAGTAAAGCGCCACACATGGCCGCAATGGAGGCAAATAACTAGTTTAACTCCATCATGCACAATGTGAGTGTCAGCCCTCAATTACCGAGGTCACCCCCTGTGGTTTGCTGGTCAGAGGATCTGAAGTGAGAGCACAGCATCAAACAGGAGCACCCATCTAAAACAGGATTAGGCTTGTTCCCACTATTCAGTATGTATCTGTTCTCTGCTCTGAGTGCACGGCACATGAACTTGGGCAACTTTCAGAAGTAAAGGATTAATTTGCATGCTTTAGAATTAGTGCTCAGATCAAAGCAAGGCGATGTCAGGGGAGTATCTTAAAAACCTCTGTGCATTTACAGTGGAGATTATGACTCACTTTTTACCACTTCTACTTTCATAATGATATAAAGAGAGAGAGAGAAGGGAGAGAGAGAGAGAACTGGAGATGAATATAATTAAATCTATAAGGAACAGAAGCAGATGGACCATTCAAAGGTAACTTAAACACAAAGTAAACAAAGAGAAGAATAAAGTTTACTGAAACAAACATGATGGCAAAGACAAATTGAAGCTAACAGGTCGTCATGTTGAATCTTGGTGCTTCCTTTGGGGAGTAAAGACCTCATACAGTAAACTGGGACTTGTTTCTGTGTTTATTTGTGGAAGAAACAGCCTGACGCGTCCTCCTTTTTTATTGTCTGATTGTTTGCACTGAAAATGCAGGAGTTATGTAAAGATCTGGGCAAAAACAAGAGAGCTACTTGTTTTTTTACACTTGCAAGCAAACACACGGACGTAAAATCAGTTCTCTTACCGTCACAGTCGCCCAAGTGGGCCACATTTCCGTGTTCAACATCTTGCTCGAACGGGAGTCTGCAGAGGATAAAAGGCACACTCATTAATCAGAGGACACGCGGGCACAGCCACCGACACACAGCACAGATCCACTCTGATAGAGGAAAATGAACTCAGAGCTCCTGCCAAGAACAAGTTACGATGGAACCAAAATCTCCACGAGCTTATTTTACATTCAGGGTGATGAAATCCTTGTTTTACTTCAGAGAAAATTGTAAGAAAGTCCTCAAATTAAAAAAAAAAACTGAATCCAAAAAGCCCTTTAGCTATGTGACGTTTCACTGGAATTACCATTACAATTCAAAGATAACCACTCACGCCTGCAGCAGTGTCCATTATTTAAGCTAATTAAAACAATGAATTACAAACATTTTTAGGTCAGCACATCCATTTCTACACGAGATGTTCTCAATGTAGATTTAAACTCCTCGTGTTTAAGAATTAAGAAGTTCCAAGAAATCTTTTTATTTCTCATTAATGTAGATTCTTAGTGCGCATGTGTATTTGGGATTCTTAAAGACATAATATGAAAATTAAGCACTAAGGTCTCTAAAACTAGTTCATCTATATACATACATTTCTTAAAATGTCAAATCAGTTTTTCTTTTCACTCCAACTTTGAAAAAACTGAATCCTGAGTTTAAAAATCTCCACAGAGAGTATAACATGTAGACTTTCTGCAACTAATTTCCCATTTGGGCAACATGAGAGCGATGAAAACCCCCGAAAAATGCAGCACAATAAAACATATGATAAAGTGAAGAAGCAGAGAGGAAATGAGAACAGCTTACAGTCCAGGTGCTCTCAAAGAATAACACAACTGCTTTTGGTTATGGCTTTGCATCAAGGGAAACAGCCTCAAGTTGCAGAAGGACAGAATGAGAAAGCGTGTGTGTGTGTGTGTGTGTGTGTGTGTGTGTGTGTGTGTGTGTGGGTTTGTATTTCTGACCTCCTGAGGACCCGTTTCCTGACTTTTACTATCTTTCTGGGGTCCGAGGGTTCTTGTGGGGACCGAAGCCTGGTCCCCATGAGGGGGACTCCCCTTTTTAGGGTTAGGGGTTAGGTTTATAGGTATGGTGTGAATAGAGTTTTAGTTAGTCTTAGGGTTAGTTATAGATCAGTAATGGTTAAGGTTAGGAAAAGGGTTTGGGTTAGGTATAAATCTAGTTACTAAAATCAATGGAAGTCAATGGATGGTCCCCATAAGGATAACAAAACACACTTGTGGGTGTGTGTGTGTGCGTGTGTGTGTGTGTGTGTGTGTGTGTGTGTGTGCATAACAGAAAGAGGGAGAGCACAGCAGCAGAACATTAGCCTGAGGGCTTCATTCTACACAAAATCCATCTAATGAAGTTCATGAAAGGGGAAAACTGTATTTATATAATTTAAGTTAAATCGATAAGTTTTTCTTTTGTTCATCTTTCAGTAGCAAAACTTAGTGAAAAATAAACACCAAGGACACAGTGATGACGACAAACTGAAGAAATGCATGCTTATAAAGTTTGTAATTAACAGTATTAATTGAACATTTGATCTACTTTGGGTTTGAGTTCGGATTTTAAAACCATTAAAACTAAACAACATGTATTTATGCATGACGTCACCCTGTTGGAAAAGGTTTTAATGTCAGAAATCACTCAACAAAAGATTTGATATATATGATTACAGTATATACTGATATGACATCAATACACAATCTGTACATTATTTTGGAAATTTGGAAACAAGCACTTTTTTTAAAAGTAACATTTATTATCACCATCTTTTAAAATTAAAGATCATCTTGTGTTGAGAAATGTAGTAATTTGGATCAAACCTTGAAAATGAAATTAAGTGCAATCACATGTAACATCTCATATCTCATGCAGTCTCTTAACACTCATTTAGCTCCGTATATGTACAATAGACGGAGTTATAACCAGTTTTCTGTCGGTCAGGATCGCCTCTGGCGGCCATCTTGAATTGGACTGACTCCACGAGTTAATCAGCTGTGGCCGGCGTACATCCTATCATGACTTTCTAAAAGTTTCATTAAAACCAATCCAAATGTTAATGAGATTTGTGGTAATAAAAATCCTACTTGTTGTTAGCTCAGACAGAGTCAGGTTCGACTTACCTGATAAGAGATTTGGTTATATTTATATTAATTGTATAAATGTATATACAGCATGTCTAATATTCAATCAGAGTCCTGTGACTGCTGACTAAGTGTTTGTAAACGCACGAGTGTGAGCATGAAATGGGTGACTGAACAGGAAGTGCGGACTCGGTTGGATGCTGCTGGTCGGAGCTGTCGGTCTCTCTGACGACGCCACACTAAGCAGCACTTGACCCACATCTAAATGCTTAGAAAGTCTGTATTCTGCAAACGAATAATGCAGCTGCAGAGTTAATATTTGTGCTTTTAGAACCTGAAAAACTCTGATAAATACGTTAAAGTACTCTGTTGTCATCATAATAAATAATAATGTGTTGTGCTCAGCTGGCTGCCTCTCACACTGTGGGTCACAAACATTCTATAACTCTCCCTGTTGGTCTGTGTGCAAGATTTTTATTATTATTTAGTTTTCTTTATTTATGGACATTTTTCCTGGCTTATTATTTGCAGCTGTTTTTTTTAACAGTCAACAACAATGAGTCCATACAGTACTCACATTGAGAATTTCTATATATAAAACATAAAGGCACGTAAGCAAACACTTCAGTGATTTATGGGTTTACCCATTTTACCTTCTTGGATCTCAATATAACCATGAATCTAAATTTGTACCAAATTATCACTGAAAATCTAAAAGGTTTCTCCTCTTCTCAGTCTGAACCGGTTTAATACCGACTCCTCTAGCGTCAGTTTGCAAAGAGAGGTGGCATTATTCCACAAAGAGGAAAACCACAGTAACTTGATGCAGAATCGATAGCCGAGTTGACCGCCCTTGGTTAATCAAATCAAGACAAACACAGAGGCCTTTAATAGTATAAGCAGGCAGCCCGAGGTGGTCTTTAAGGTTCATGTTGTCTGTTCGGCTGGCACTCTACCTGTGTTTGAGAGACTAATTCAATAAGCAGCTTGACTCGAGACAAATTTGATTTCACTGGAGGGAAATGACCACGAGTGGAGGTGAGATGTAAAGACGGATCCCTGCATCTCAGTAGCAGGAAGAGAGAGAGGTCATATGCACAATAACACAATATTCTCACACAATTAAACACACAAGCAGACAATCAGACTGTCTGGATATTTGTGCAACACAGACAGAGAAATAAACACTTAAACTCACTCAGTCACACGCCTACGCAATTTATTATGACAGAAAACTGAATAACAGGTTAAAAGGAAAGATGAGAGCAAAGCGTCGGTTCAGACATCAAAAAAGATATAAGAACACAACAATCAGCTTGTGTGACAGGTCTAAACGTAAAGACTTAAATATTCAGAGATAAAAAAAAAAAAAATGGAAAACTTCCAGAAGAAATAAATAATGCATGTGAGATCACTGTGGATCTGATTTCAGAACAATCACCTTGAGAAAGGGATTAGAATATTAAAAACAAATAAGGGACAGAGATTTATCAGGATCAAAAAGAAAAAAGGATATAACAAGAAACTTTAAAGATAAAGACAGATGAAAATAAAAACAAATCAAATGATGTCAAATATATTTCGTACCTGGTTCCAGGTCTGAGGAAGGAGCAGGTGCTTCCTTTAGACCATCCGCAGTACGGATCCCTGGAGGCGATGCAGTTCCTGAACATAGATCACAAAAAATTACTGATTGAACATCAAAGATTGTAATTCGTTCCTTAAGGAGGCTTCAGCGTGCGCTGATTTACTTCATAATGTTGGAAACTTTAGCAGTACGCTACAATCTGCAAATTTTATCTTAAAATCTTCAGGTGAATTTATGAATAAATAATAAAAAAGCAAAGTTTCAAAATAAAGTTTAATCACTTCCAGATATAAAAAAGGACACAAATTTGTTTGTTAAACTATTAATAAAAACTATTAAAAGATATTTTGTAGTCCAGCCCCATTAATTTACAACCAATTAGCGGGCCAAGATCTTACTTTTAAACAATTATCTAACCAAAATGTTTTCTCTTTAAAGGTGATATACCTGATTTCAAATTGCCTAGCTTAGAATGTAAAGAAAGTCACAGAACTCTAAGCCCCTCCCGTCGGGTAGAATTCCTAAGCCACGCCCCCCCAGGTTTGGAAACACATGTAGCCCCAGAAGACGACTGAGTGCAAGACACTGGTCCGCAGTTCATTCAAGTACCGTAACACGGCGGAATCACCGGTAAGTGAAAACAATATAACAACGAATAACTGACATTAATTGTTACTTTGTCCTGAACCTGACGCGGACCCAGCCGGCGGCTATTTCTCCTGCTGTGACACGGTAGAGCGGCGAACACTCCCAGCAGTGGTGTTCTGCGGTAATATGTCTCAGTTTTTTAGGAGCACAGAAGCCAAATAAATGTGGAAGTCCTTATGTCTGGAGGGACTGTCCAATCATTCCTTTCGGACCGAACCATTTGATTGGCTGATGTTTTTAGACAAATACGGCAGAAACACTTAAATTTTATTTTTTTTTTTCGTTTTTTTTTTTTATTCTTCACAACATATTTTTCTCCGTGCTGTGTTAAAACATTTTTAATGGACATGAAAAAAAACTTGTTGAGCTAATTTGTTATGCAAATTAAGGATAGTTCTCTCACATGAGTTTAAAAGTAAGAAAGATGCTGACAGCAATTAAATTCTCCTTCTATGGTCTGTGGAGCTTCTCTGCTCAGTTTCAGTGAGTTATTCTAAGTAGTAATTCACAAGAAGCTCCACAAGTCATCAAAATATGAGAAAACATCGTTACATTCTGATATAGCCTAAAATTTGTAACTTCACATCTCAGAAGACTTCAAATTAACAAGGCTAGACATGAACAGGAGGATTTTTCACTTCGGAAAGGACGTTTCTGCGTTTTGACTTTAAATAATTCTGCAGCTGGATATTTGGTTGAAATGCCATTAGTCATCGGGGTGAAGACGATATCTTATCTTTTTCTAAAACAGCATACATTTCCAAAGCAGAGAAAGAGATGTTTGATATTTGCTGAATGTTTATTCAGATGCAGTTTTTTTTCCTCAGATGCTTGAATTTTAAACGTATTTCTCTCTGGATTCTCCTGGATCTTTCAGCCGGTTGCAACAACCTCATTTCACTTTTTTCAGACTTTTCAGTCGTATTTTTTTTTAAAAGTTTAAAGCACAAAAAAGCAGACCTTGAGTGATTGTTCATCAAGCTAATAAGCTCAAATTTGGTATAAAATAGTAAAATATCTGAGTTTCAAAATCAAAGCCCCAGATACTTTTATTCTGTTATTATTCCTATTTTATACAGCATCCTAATCTTTAGATATTTGGGATTATAGATTAATCGTGTTCCTTTGATACTATCAAGTCTCACAAATAACAAATACCACAATGTTCTAAAGAGACAAAAACATTATAAAACCAATGAAATGCAGGAGTGAAACAGAAATCACAGGTGGAAAAGGGTTCACAAAAAATATATTATATATAAATATTATTTCTAATCAGGTATAAGATATTAAAAAACATGTGTAATGGACCTTTAATGACCTGCTGTGGGTCTATTTGATTTGTAAACACTGGAAGGGCAACATGTTACTAATAAATGCTAAAACAAAACAAATGTTTTCCAAAATAAACTAAATCGAAGTGTACTTATTGCCATCACTCAGACCTGAAGCTGCTGAAGGATGATGAAGAATTTTTGAACCCAGGTTAACCATGATGCCCAAATCTAAACATGTAAGCACTAAACAGACCTCAGGGATCATGTGAGTGGTTTCCTAATGTGTTCTGGATTACACGCTTGTATGACTCACCGGGTTCAGTGAACACACTGAACGCCTCATGAGCTTCTGGTGTGTGCAGCGGTTTGTGTCAGTGAACCCTAAACAGGCCACAGGCACGTGTGTCGAGAGTCAGAATGGGAGACTGGGATTAGGTTCCTCTGATTGTGCAGCTAAAACATCATTACTGTTCAACTATAATCCAACACCAAGAAAATGACACACAAAGGTGCCAAATAATACAAAGAACAGCCTTCGATTTGACTTGTTTCTACTAATTATCTACTAATTTTCTCTTTCACAATTAGATTTGCCATGTTATTTTATTTTTACAGGTGAGAAGTTGTAGACAGTTTTCTTTTTTTGCTTGAAAGTGTTTGTTTTGACTCTACTAAGGAACCTTTGAGCTCAACTGCTAATGATTGAAATAAAAAAACAATTTAAAAAGTTAAGAGAAATGTCAAATGAGATTTGAATGTAATTAAAAAAACAAACTATTAAACGAGTTTTGATCTAAATACCCCAACAGAGATGATGTAAATGATGTATAAACTATTCAAATATGTCTAAACTAAAACATTTGGATGGAAAAGAGAAGTTTTGTCTACATCTAAACCTTGTTATTTATCTGAGATTGTAAAAAAATACATAAAAATATCTGACTGTCTGAACTAGAGAATCTGGTTTACAACCAAACTAACTGAAGAACCTGGTCACATGCTATAACTGAGCATTTTAATTGGCCAAGACATCGAGCCAGTTGCTTATTTATGGTATAGTTTGTGTCGTCTTGGGCGCAGACTTACTTCATGCAACGGGAGTAGAGCTGGCATCGTGCCACCGGCACTCGGACCACGCAGGAGGGAAAGGTGAGGAGTAAAGTGTGGCTCGACCGATCCAGAGTCAGAGACAACAGCTGCCTGGCCTGCAGAGTGTCCTCAGCACACCTGCAACGCACAAACAAACCACCACACATAACAAAAAATCCCCCAATTTTGATTACAAGCCTGAGACTGCACATTAAACCTCTGACCTCCCTCTGAGCAGAACAGCACAACAGAGTGTGAAACACAACCAAACATAAAGAGCTCTATGTATAAAATCCATTAAAAGAGTGAGAGCTTGATGTCAAAGTGTCAACCCAAATATGCAGTGCTGATTGTAGAAGCTTGAGGGGTCGGCTGGACATCAAACACAGCAGCCAGGAACTAAATTGCTCCTAATTTGCACTTAGAACTAAAATAGCTGGCAACAACCTGCCTGCATGCAGCAGATTTAGACCTTTTTATGCACATGTGCACTCATGCATTTACTGTTTCTAGATGGTTTATGGTAATAACGTTACAGTGGGCCCACAGCCATTAAGAAGGATCTATCATTCTGCTAAGGCCGAGCTGGGAATCATTCTTCACAGCCAGTCCCTTAAAATGTGAAGCAATAGATGAAGGTTTTATGAAGTAAAAAAAAAAAAAAATGATAAAAGGTAAGAAACCTTGAGAAAAGAAAATTAAAGAAGCAAAATCAGGCAGGTGGGAAAAAAAAAGAACAAGGTTATTTCTATGTTCATTATAAGAAAGTAGAAAACTTAGAACATGTCTTAGTTTCCAGGTTGTGTGTTAATGGGCATGTGTTTGTGTAATCTGGGGTTTTTAAGATAATGGATGGTGAGTCTGTGAATGTAAAGTGGAGGTGAGGGGAGGTTGTGCTCTTTCTCCTGATTAGCTTGGTGCCTGCTGTGATAGCTGGACTGTCACTGACCCCCCTGGTGAGCACATCAAATTATCCCTAACAAACTGACTCCAATCTGCAGCCACTTTATTCTTCCCACTATCTTCTCATTTGCCATTACCATCCCTCATTTTGTCAAAATTGTCACTGAAATTGCTGAACCTATTTTGAGATAAATTGAAAAAAAAAAAAAAGAGAAAAACTTGAAAGAAATGAAATCTGATTCCAGCCACCTGATTCAAGATATTTGTTTCTTGTTTCCACTCATCGCTAAAAGGGGGGCAAAAAGGATCTATATATATCGATGAGTGCAATTACCACAGCAGAGACTGTTTAGAAACATCTACTTTCTTTTTTAAATGGCGCTAATTAGCCTCAGTGAAAGATAATCACCATCAAAAGCTGCCTGCATCTGTGTGACAATTATCTTCCCCCCTCACAGCAGTTACAATCCACCGTGTGGAACACTGCATTTCAACAAAGAGCCAAACACAAAAATGAGCGCCGAGAAAGGCAGAGCACCCAGAGTTCATTACGTAACAATCTACAT
>SSNP01000004.1:5454029-5651564 GCA_006937955.1 Pachypanchax playfairii | reverse complement strand
CAAGTGAAGACTCAAAGCCGCGTGCCTCGTGTAAGATGCTAATTAGAAAAAGCAAAAGAGGCTCCAATCTAATCCAATCTTTTGTTTAGATCCAACTAATAAATGTGATTCGACTACAGACGGGAGAGGAAAAAAAAAAAAAAGATCCTAAAAGTCTGAGGTTAAGATCAAGGATGAGAGGAATTGAATCTTTTATTGTTTTCCCAACATTTTAACGCTGTTCTACAGTTCGTCCCATGCTAATTAGAAGTTGGCTAGATTTTTCCAATTTAAGTCTCATCTAATTACCCTAATTCTCTTCCTTGTTGGTCAGAAATACTTTGTTTTGTATCTGATATGAAACAGGTGGGTTTTCTGCATGGCTCAATAAATATTATGCTTTATGGACACGTCACCGTCTCTCTTCGCTGTGTTTCTTAACCCCTTCATGACCTGCTGAGTGGCCTTTTGCAAAAACGATTTCTCGCTGTGACAATTTTA
The DNA here is from genome assembly GCA_006937955.1 of Pachypanchax playfairii. Classification (NCBI taxonomy): domain Eukaryota; kingdom Metazoa; phylum Chordata; class Actinopteri; order Cyprinodontiformes; family Aplocheilidae; genus Pachypanchax; species Pachypanchax playfairii. Next base: position 5,651,084 of record SSNP01000004.1, on the reverse strand, counting down.
TCTCAAAGAAACAAACAAGAAAATATCTGTGACCTTTCAGCAAAGAGTTCGTCATGATGACGGATTCAGTTTTTTTGAGATTTGCGGAGTGAATATACACTGCTGAGTTCTGTTTGAAAGGTATTTACTTAGACTAGAAACTGAGAGCAGGACATCTGAAAACTGATAATTGACATGTTTTTATTTGTTCATCCAATCAGTTCTTAAAAATATATATATATTTGGTCTTACTTGTCAGGGTTGAATCCCTCCAGCTCCTCCAGAAAGATGTTGCTGTTTGTAACTGTGTTGTCCTGGTTGGGCATGATGAGAAACTTGAGGATGGTTCCCCTGCTTGACCCGAGGAACACGACGGTGCGGTTTCGGTAAGGCCCGGCCTCTGTATCCACCACAATCTTATTCAGTTGGTACCTGAACAGGGAGAGAAAGATTTCTGCATTAATCCTACAAAGCTGCACAGCTCATTTAGGACTTCCCATTTGTGGAAGCTAAAAGCATCTTCAAGTAGCTCCTGAAGGCCAGTTTATGATTTAAGTGCATTAAAAAAGATCGGCTTAGATGAAACATACTGACTCTTGTGAAGTTAAATCAAAATATACAATTTCTCTTGAGTCACTGGAAAAAGAAATGAAAAAAACTGCTAATCAAATCTGCATAATAAAGTAATTATACCAGACACTTCAGTCATTAATAATATCAATCAAGTAAATGCCCTGGAACAATATGAGAGTGCAGCTGAGCTCCACACAACCCTACATGAGAATAGAAGAAACATTTCACTGTGTGTGTGTGTAATGTTCTTTATATCAGGCCTGATAATCACCTGGTGATTAGAGGGCGGGGCTACTCATGATTACACATGACAGAGACATGTGTGTATTTATCTGGAGGTACATTTACTTTCTTCTGTCACAGGTTTCAATATTTAAGTGGGGAGACTTCAACTGAAGCATCTGTGATGTAAAGATCCATCCATCCATCCATCCATCCATCCATCCATCCATCCATCCATCCATCCATCCATCCATCCATCCATCCATCCATCCATCCATCCATCCATCCATCCATCCATCCATCCATATCAACACTTAACCAACTACATGTCTGAGTTTCTAAAAAATTCCTAAACTTTCCTCCAGTAAATTAAATCTGAACCTGTCGTAATAAATTGCAAAGGCTGAAATTTGCTTTGTTAAAAAGTCAAAACAACAATAAAAACCATGCCAATGTTGCTTCATCTTAACTGTTTGTCTATGTTTAGTCTTACCTGACCATGGTTCGGACTATCCAGGGTCTTTGTCCCAGGGACGGCACCGCCTCATCCATTAAAGGATGTGTCTTGACAAAGTTTAGCATTTCGTCTGGGAACGAATTGGAGGAATTGAACTTGGATCCTTGAACTGCACAGCCACCAGGTCTAAAGGGACAAACAAGAGATCAGAATGGCTAAAAAGAATTTATCTGACGTTTAGTCTCAGTAATGATTTATTATTAAAAACTAAGTCTAGACTGTCTGAGAGACTCGTATTCATACAGACTCCTATTTTCAGTAAAATACTTGCTCATATTGTTGGTTTTATTTACTAAAGATTCTGTTGGATTCTTTACTTCCTTCAAATAGTTGTTAATACTAAAGAAAATAAATCACTGAGAGGAACATTTACTTGACTAATGAAGCGAAAAACACAGAGTCTGCTGTATTCCTTGTCAAAATATCACAAATAAACGTCCCTGCGTTCTCTGCAGCAGCATCATGTTTCAGAAAACTATCGTCACCCTGAGCTCTTCGGTAAGAATCGGAACACAGGTGTGTGAATTGAATAGTGCCATCTGCACCTCGGCTTTGGGATGAGCTCATCTGGAACAGGCGTCCAAATAGACTCCGGTGATTTCTGCTCCTTAAACCTTCCATCAAACACGGCAGCCAGCTGCTCCATGTCAAAGGCACACACGGCCGAACCCGGTATGCTGCAGAGGCGGAGGACAGAGACATGACTGTGAGACGGGAGGGGGGACAGAACGAAGGAGATAAAACACTTTGAGCTGACACAGAACGGCTGTCAGTCCCGTGTCAAGCGAGCTCTGCAACAAGGTGGTGGAGAGGAAAAGTGTCAGAAGAAGAAAAGATAAGGTGGATTATACCTGAGCTGAAAAATACACTGCTATACTAATATATGAAAGGTTTAAATCAGAGATAATCAGATGTGTGCATGACAAAAAAGATGAGAAGTTCGATGTCAGCGCTTCCCATTTTGGTAAATACTGGAACACAAAGAAAACTGTGTGAGGTGGCAGGAAACAGGAAGAGAGAGATGTTATCAACCCTGGGTATGCAGCTATATAATGTGAAAAGATGGAAGAAATTCCTCTTAAAAAAGGAAATGAGTCACTCAAAATAGTTTTTCTCTCAAAGGGGAGGGGAGATTTTGGTGAAAGGAAACAAACTCCCTAAAACCTTCCAGTAAAAAAGCTTGGTGTGCCTCGGAGGCTGTTTGACCACCCGTGAACCGGCAGCGGGGAGCGGAGCATCTGCTCTGAGGAGAGTCCAGTTAACCGCCCCCTAACACACACACACACACACAAATAAATACAAAATGACTCTTACAACAAACACAGATGTGTTCACACAGTCAGGGTGTCTCCTCTGAGCTTGGTAACGCATTCACATGTTTTGGCTACAGAAAGGAAACACTCCAAACCGAGAAATGAAGAGAGCAGTGTCTGCAGGAGATAAGAAATGAATTTAAAGAGAACACACTCACACATTCTTGTGCATCTCTCTCAGCCTCCACTTTCTGCTCTCAAAAAGTCCTCATCGATGATCGATTATATACAAGAACTTATGTACCATCACTTTAAATATGTTAAAAAAAACTAAAAAGAGACTGTGATCAACTGCTCCCTGAATCCCACACAAGTAACAAGTGTTTATTTCCTGTTCTCACATTTTTATTTTCCACATAAATAAACATTCGGCTGGTGGTTTGCGTGTCTGTGCAGCTCGGCCCCCAGGATCCCGTATCGAGCTGAGAGGCATTTATGTAGAGCGTCGCCTTTGAAAAGTGTGCGGAAAGACGGTGCCTGCAGGCTGGATTTTGGCTGCAGCAGGGCGCCGCGCTCTCCTGATGTGCCATTTGATCGGGTCAGGATGGTTTTTTTTTCCTCTTCAGCACTTAACGTTTACAGAGATTTACAGGCAGCGATGTGACTCAGCCTCGGCCAGAATGACGGGGCCGTATCCCTGGACGGCGCAGAGTCTCTCTGAGGACTACAGGCACCAGATGTTATGCACGACATGTCTGCCAGCTTTCTTCACCCAGCTCTCCATCGTCATATCACTCCTCCTGCAGGTCACCGGGTTTGCCCCGTGCATGACTCTGTGTCTAACAGAAGAAAGCCAAAATGCCTCGAGCTGTTTTTCTCTCAGAATAGTTTTTATGATTTACATTTTTTTTTTACTCTGCACGACTTTCACCCACTTGTGTTTCTCAGTATCTTTATTAGAACAAATAAAAATTCTGATCCCTACTTGTAATTCCTCTTGTTTAGTTTTGCTACATCACTTACTGTGGGGCTTCCTTGTCTCTTTGTTTTGGTGTTAAGTTCCAAGCAGGTGAGACACATGAGGTTTATAAGAGACTCGCTTTAGTAAAAATTCACTGGTGGCAGCTGATCGGTTGCAGAAACAGAGAAGGGAAGAACAAAAGTCGCTGGAATTTCGAGAGTTTTAATGCAAATTCTTTAATCAGGGTCCGACTCTTCTAAATTATGCAAAAATGACATTTTGTGTTTTCCTCATTAATATTAAAAAAAATCCTTCTGTGTGAATTAAAGAGCTGCTTTCAGCAGAAAAGTCCTATAAACAGTCTAAGTGGACGGCTGCAGTAGCTAATTGTATATTTTTCTACATCGTCTTGAGAGCTTTAAGAGCTTTCTGAAAGTTTTCTTTATTTTGTTTTCAGTAAAGTCAAACTAACAGTTTGCCTGCCAAGGAAGAAAAAAGTTTTACTGCGGTCAGGGCACGCACTAACAACCTTAACTTGTATTAAATCCAAGATTTATTTAGTTTGTTAACCAAGAGGTATTTAAGAGTTTATGAATATCTAGTTATATGTGGAAATAAGCTGAAATCAGAGAACAAATGGTTAAGATTTATTTAAAGGTATTATATGCATTGATTATAGACTGGGAATATTTCATTTAATTACATTTTTAAAAAATGTAATCATTATGTCTTTAAATATAAGTGTCAGGAAAATGACAATAATAAAACAGAACCTTTTTTAAACTAGCTGTAGATGTATATAGAATCATCCATGATGAGGTGGAGGATTCTCTCCACATATAAACATAATGTTAAAACCTTTACATTAGACACACTTCATAGAATCTTTGCACCTTCTGGTTTCTGCACTCACTTTTAACCTTTATCATTATTCCATCTTCTTCTGACTTGATAGATTCTCCCAATAGTATCTACCATCCTGTAATTTCTACTATTCAAACAACTAAGATTTACATACTTTGACTTGACCTTTGCACAAAATAACTGTGGTGTCCTCTTTCATTCTTCTTCTTCTCTCTCTTAACTAAAGATATTCATATTGATGAGCCAAAATCTGGTTAAAACCTCTGGGTTTGTCTTCTGACATAAGTTGTCTGTTAAGTACATTCAGTTTTACTTTCCAAAGCTTTTTTTTTAGCCACACTAGCAAGGAATCTTGTTATATATTCCTTTGCATACTCTGACTGCAGGCCCAGGGGGTCTAATCTTTGCACATCTGTGCACCCTCCCTTGGTGCTGCAGGTCTCCTGGCGTAGTAAACCTGTTCTCCTCCTGCTTCTTGTTTTCTCCAGAGTGGCATCCAGCTGTCTGACCCCATCACACAGAATTCACCGCAACTAAACTAAACAATCTTTAGCTGGATTTTGCTTTATCATGCCAAAGAAATCACATCGTACCTCAAGAATTTACACTGAAAAAACAACAAATCATAAAGGAAACAGGTAAGACTTCAGTTTGTCGTTCAGCTTTTAATAACTTACAGGACGTGAGCTGCAAGATTTTTTTGCCCTGCTGATCTTCTGTTCACATTCTCTTCCTGGCAACCATTAAAACTGTTTCTTTGGAAACAGAGTTTGAGGTATCTTAGAAATGCAGCTCCATTACAGCTGAGGAATGTGGCTGTTAAATTGCTCATGGAGTATATGGACACAAGAGGAGATGAGCAACTTTAGAATGTCATGGGAAGTGACAATAAATCCCGAGCGCCATCCCATCATTCCCATACCACAGTACAGTCTGGTATACATTGCACAGGGCAGAATGGCAGGAGAGAACAGCTATTACTTCGCTCCAAGGTCCTGCTTCACGCTGCTTTCACTGCACACTGCCAGCCAAAGCAATTTGTCTGACTAGAGCATTGCCAGTGTGTCGTAGTGGACCACATGGGGCTGCTGGGAGTTTTACGGCATCTCTCACACATTTTCGTTTTGTGTCCATTTCCCTCCAACTCTTATCTTTTAATCTAAACTCTCATTTCTCTTGTTTTTTGTGTGTGATCAGCTGATCTTCTGTCTCCTTGAAGCATCCATGTGTCTCTGCAGGCAGTGACAACCCCCCCCCCTCTTGGAGTCTATCCCTCCAAAACACAGATAAGATGCAGCTGATGAAACAATTTGTAGACTCAGGGAGAGGCTGGGTCACATGTGTTGTCGATTACAGACTTCCTCGTCATTGTTTTTTCTTCCGTCTCTTATTCACCACCTTCTTCACCATCCCTGTCGCCGCCTTTTCTCCTTTTACTTTTAATTATTTTATTGTTTCCTTCCTTTTTTCTGTTTCAGGGTGGTCTAAGACTTACTAGCTAATGTTGCTGCTGTGCCACAAAGCAGATTTAATTTACTTTACAAAATAGAAATTATACGAGACACATAGACAATAGATAACTGCGCATTAAAATAAGATTTCTTAAAAGTGATTCTACATTTTGCTGTAATTTATAGGACAGAATTTTAACAAAATGTGTTGTTAATGTATTTTAAACACTTTTGTTGACCAACTTTGACACAACAGACGCCATAAGAAATTCAGATTAAAGGTATATCCACACTTCTATGAACAAAGATAAATTCATGATCACACTGTAAAATTCTTTTGTTTCAACTATAAGAATGTGACTAAAGTTTTAAGTGAAAGAACCTAATTTATTCTTCACCTTCAACTGTTATTATCTTGCTTGTTGTGTAAAATTCTGTTAGTCATTTTAATTAATTGAGCTCCGTTCAGTGGATTTATAAACTATAAACAAATATCTTCCAATCGAACTGACTGACCTCAAAACTCCAGCTGACGTAAGTGATTCATTTTGACATGGAACTTCACTTGAACTTGTCTTTGGCAAATAATTTCATTTATCTCAATCACTTAAAAAGTGTTTTAAAATCACATTAAAAATAAATTGCAATGTTGAAATGACAGACAAGAAAAAAAACGCTGTTACCATGTAACTGAGTTGGGATGGTAATAAGAAAAAAAAACATTAACATTTAAAAAAAATAATAAAATACTCAGAATGTCCTAAAATGTATTTACATAACTGTATATTTGCACTAATTTAAAAATGTACAGTGGTTTAAAATGCCTCTAATTAACTTGCCTCCACTTTATTTGTCGTGTTTTCATCTTTTTTTAAACTTAATAACAAATCGCTGCTTTCATTGTCCGTTTTTTTTGAAAAGTTACTCTGTACCCAGTAATCTTGATATCGAAACTTCTGTTAATTCACTTTTCTGAAACTGTTTTGGGTCTATTGAAAAGCCTTGCACTTTCTTACTGCACCGCAGACGGAACAAAGATTGGTGCTTAGATGAAGTTTGGAGGCGTGATGTCTGATTGCAGCAATATTTGTTCTGGTCTCAATTTGAAGAAGGTCAGTGTTTTCAGGCATGTGCAAACCTTCAAAAACACAATAAAACCTCGTCTGAACTGGACGAGAAGCTTTTGTTTCTTTGCCACTTAACATCTGTAATGTAATTGTTATGGCTTGAACATAGCATACAGATGTGTGTCTACTGGAAAGGATAACTAAATCTAGATTCACATGTGCTTATATAACTTTAAAAATCAACATTTAATGTTAAAAGCAGGTGCTTGAGTATTTGTGTTGCTACCTGTTGGGTGGCGTGGAGAACACCCCCAGGATGATGTCTCTGCCGTGCATCCTGATGATCGGGCTGGTGGAGTGCAGCAGGTTGAAGTAGAAGTGGGAATCACCGGGTATGGAGCAGTTCAGTCGAGCCTTCAGGAACGACGTCCACTGCTTCTCCAGCACGCGCTGCGACCCTCCCTGATCACGTTTGCACACACGGGCCACGCGTGACACCACCACCTGTGACTCAACACAGCAGAATTAGGTAAGAAACTGGTTCTACACTCAACACGGAGCTCTAATGATAAAGCGTTAAATTACATTTTCTGACATTTGGTTTTTATCTTTAAAAGTCGAATACGTTCAAAGGCTTCTTTCAACTGCAGGGTGAGGAGTCATTTGCATGCTATTTGCAGCGCAGAAGCCCTGTTTTGACGGATCATTGTTTTATAATGGTAAATTCAGTATCAATTATTCATGAAAATGTCAGTGAATCCCAAAATGGTGATGGATCCATTTTCCCTGCACCTTATACACATATCCAGAAACCCACTACGAACATCTAAGTGATTCACTTATTCATTAAAATTAGCAATTTACATGATTTTAAAGACAATTTAGAGTTTCTTTATGAAAGATATTAGCACTGGGAAGAGTAGAACGTTTACAAAATGGTCACAGCAGAAGGATTTATTGGGATAAGAAAGACATGAGCCGTTTGCTTAGATTGTGATTTGTTGGATCCAAACAAAGGATAAAAAAGGTCAGTGGAAAAATAAGCTGGTATTCAGACAGAAATAACAGTTCCAGTTTAAAGTCTCCGCCTATAGTTGCTTTACTTAAACAACATATTCACACATTCCACAGTTAAAAGATGCCTCAAATGCACCAACTGCTCCTCTGAATGAATACTAAGAGGTCAGATGAAAAGGAAAATATACATTTTCTACAAGAAATAGTTTTATACCTTCTCCAAATAATTGAACTCCATGGCTATCTCTCTGAAGAAGAAATAGATGTGGGGTCCCCACTCCACTGCACTTACAAAATATGGCTCTGTGTAAAAAGAAAAGGAAAAGACTTGGTGTACATATAGAAAAATAAAATAAAATATAGACGAGTTGTGAGAAAGTCTATAATAAGAATCACCAGCCTTAAGTTCCCACAACACATGAGAGCAGAGACACCGAGGCACAAGCCAGCCTTCATTTCATTACATGGTCAATGGAGATTTCACAGCAAATAAGAGGCAATTTTTAACTCCCTAGAAGTTGTTTTCATTTTATAATTTTGGAAATTTCCCATCTCAGATGTTCTATATCTTAATTCAATTGGAATGTGGATTATTTAGACCAGTTGTGTCCCATCCTGGTCCGTTAGAGTTGCTTTCATCCATTGTTTTAGATTTTTTTGTTTCAACACACTTGATTTAAATCACTGGGTGAGCAACAGGATTGTGCAGAACTTTAGGACACACCAAATAAGTCATTTAGCCATTGAAACATCTGTTTTTTTTAGCAGCAGGCTGGTGTGTGGCCCTCGAGAACCAATATTGGACAGCACTCATCTAGACACTGAAAATCTGCTTTAGAAGAACAAGTTTGACAGTTTTATAACAGTAAACTTGAACATGAGGCTATATTAGGTCACTGAATCAGACCTCAGCAAATTCTACAGGGTGATAATCATCATAATTCACATTGTGCACTCAGAGCCAGTGAAATCAGACAACAAGAAAATCTGGCATTATTCTAAAAAAATAGACACTTGCATAAACCAGAACATCTTCACAACCACATACAGTATGTGTCAGCTGGTACCTCTGAACCACTTGGAGTCATGCTTGACGGTGCGCAGAGCGGGACTGTCCCCAAGGCTGCGATAAATCACTGCATCTATGGCCAGGAAGTCTGTCACTGTAGCTGTAAACAGATTTCCTTCTAGAACACACACACAGATATGAGCTGGAAAGACTGCTGAAACAACATGCACAGTGATGTGCAACAATTTAGCACAGAAATTGTTTCCAAATGCAGAAAAAGATTGTGATTTTTTTTTTTTCCTGATTTGTATTAAATGCAGTAACTGACAGGTGTTATTGCACAGTAGAAAACCTCTTGAGAGTCTCTGCTTGATCTTGATGAAGGTTTTTTTCTTTTGGGAAACCATCAATTTTTGTTCATCTTTCAAGACATCATTCCGACATTTCTAAAAAAAATGTTTTTACACCCTTCCTGACTTCAATTTGACAGCTATTGGTCCTAAAACTGACATTGCGGAGAGGAGAAAAGGCTACCTGAATCTGCTTTGTGATATTCTCACAGCTTTCTTTGTGAGTATGAATAGTTTTTATTTTCCAGGTACCAGGTGGCGGAAAAGTCTCAGCTGCCAGTAATTGAGACAAGAGTTGTGTCAAAGCATTTGCAAAGATTTCCTGATCTTTATTAACACTAACAAGCTGATTGAGGCTGTAAAAACTCATCCAAGAAATTGAATCCTCTGGTGTAACTCTACCTTTAAATGACGGACTTTTCTGGGTTTTTTTTTCCTGACTTGTAATAAATGAAGTAACAGGCATTGTCTGATCATCATCTCTTAACTGCAGCATTGGTCTGTCAGTTTTCATATCTCATCAGGGTGTCTAAAACATATGCACAACCACCACACAGTAAAGCAAAAGATTTATAGTCATAAACTGGTAAAAAAAAAAAAAAAAAAGATGGGAGAACATGATGGCTGATCTCAACAATAGAATGCAGATGATTTCTTTATTACTCAATTGTTTAAAGCAAATAAACAAATAAATAAATAAAAATACTAAAATAAAATTAAAAATTTTAAATAATAAATAAATAAACAAATGGATGAATTAATTAATTAATTAAAAAATAATAATAAAAATGAATGAATGAATGAATGAATGAATGAATGAATAATCAAAAAATGAATGAATGAATGAATGAATGAATGAATGAATGAATGAATGAATGAATGAATGAATGAATGAATGAATGAATGAATGAATGAATGAGAGTGGACTTCTACAGCATGATAAAAGGAAAGCATCAGTCCTCCGTTTCTCACTCACTTGTGACATTTTTGCACGATTCCAAAAGGTAAAAACCGATGAAGCGACTCACCTGCAAACACAGCCACGTTAGCATGTTTGGGGTCATAAGGGCATCTTGCCATCCCACTGACCGGATCCCCAACCATCTCCAGAGTATCTCTCTGTTAAATCACACACACATACAGAAGCAGGCTTCAATCAGGATGCTCTGAATGATATGAATGCGTCTACAGCAGCAGCATGAAAACAAGCCACAAGAGAACGGCAATTAGTGAGTGTTACTGAAAGTGCAAACTAATGATTCACTGGTGGCAATTAGGCTCAACAGACGCAACAAGAGAGTCACATTCTCATACATAAATAAGACAGACAAATACACACATATAGAGACGTTGGGTTCTACACACCCACATCAAGTCCTGTTAATAATTTACTCGGGTTCGCAGCTCGTATTTACGCGCTTCCATCAGTGAAATCTCCTGCTTTTCTCCGTCAATTAAAAACACACACGCAGACAGCATGTTTAAAAGGTAGCTGCAAGCCACAAGCGGCTGTTTCCAGAGAGCAGGCAGACTTTTTTTCACTTGAGTTCTCATTCACTATCCAAAATGAAATCATTTAAAAATGTCATTTCATTAAAACCCAGCTATAAATAAAACTGTAGCTTGCGCTACTAGCCTGTCCCCGGAGAAACAGACATCCAATCCGGCTGCAGAGACAGGTGTCGTATAAGCACCGTTATAAGATGCCATTAGCGGCTGACAGGTAACGGGCCAGGTTTGTTTTTGAGTTCCACTGTTGCTCTAAATGTGAGAAAGTGGGAATAACACTTATCCGAATAAACTTTTGATCGTGAAAGGATTTTTCTTCCCGTCTGATTCTGTTTTTCTATCTCTGCCTGAATTCCTTCCAAATGATTGCAGAATGATGGAGAATCAGCTGAAGCGAGTATTAATATTTATGTGTGGCTTTTTCTTCTGCTTTTTGAAATTGTTACTGTAATTGAGAGAGACAGGGATTGGCTGGAAAGTGGAGCAGGGCTACGTGGAAGGGGATTCAGGTGCTTGATGGGTACAAACCTTCAGATTCTGACAAATGTATTTTTAAGACTGTCGGGGCCAAATTGTGGAAAATACTGGGGGATAATTGATTGAATCAGGCCAGTCAATGTTTAACACTTGTAGCTCAAACTTTGGTGTCTTTTAATTTCTACCTCCATACGTGTGGAATTGCCTCGCTCTTTTTTACTACAAGCAAAACAAGAAATAAACAAAAATCAATGCAGGTAAACAAGCTACATCTCCAGCTATCCTCTCGGGCTCTTCTCCTTTTTTTCTACTTTTTGTTCTTCTTGATTTTCTGTCTGTGACTTGCAAACCACAAAGCTTAACCACTGGGAAATAAAAAGTGTTGTGTTTCAGAATAACGAGGCAAAAGAACTGCCAGAAAGAAAAATGACAAATAACTCCTAAAGAGGAAGTCAACAACACTTCAACTGCCAAACAAACAACTCAAGCTGTGAATTTTCACCTAAGCAGACATGTTAATTGCACTTCAGAAGTAAGATCTTCTCATCAGCAAAAGAAAAACAGGTAAAGTTATTTATAAATGACAACAAATGTATCTTATTATTGGTATTATTGGACCACTAATGGGTCTGGGAGAGGATCGGTGAGTGTAGCAGGTGGATTTGCTTACAGTGTAGTTAGCACAAAGCGGGTTGAAGGCGTTGGTCCCACACAGAAACAGGCCTCCCTGTCTGTTGAGCAGCACCTTAATGAAGTTACGGCATTCATCCTGCAGGAAGGAAAAAGAAAAGTGGAGCTTTATATGCAGGAAAAAGATTAAATATGCAACGTTCCTATAATAAATTTATATCACCTCCACCTTTAGTGCCACTAAGATCACCTAATGTTGAGAAATGATGGATTTAAAGATGATTTGGTCAAAACCTGAAAATAACATTAAGCATTATCTCCCATAGATCTCAAAAATAAAATTCTAGCTGAACAGCTGTAAAAATGACAGAATTCTAGCCATTTTTCTGTTTTCTAAGGTTGATTCGCTCTGGCAGCCATCTCAAATAGCACTGACTCCAAAGTTAATCAGCTGTAAATATACAACCAATGAAAACTCTTCAGTTTCATTCAGATCTATCAAGTAATCCATGAGATATTTCGCTAATACCGCAGGCAAAAACACACACAGGTAAGAACATTATCCCCCTCTTTTTGCCTGGCAGGTGATAAAATACTGGGATTAATATTATATTTCTTATAAAGGAACTGATTATCCAAAGTGTTGTGTGAAATTAGGCTTTTCAGCTGCCTGATGTGTCGAGTTATTGCACCATTAGCGCTGTCAATCACACTGACACAGTCTGAAAGTAGCCTGCTGAGACTTTAAGAGTCTACCTGCTTCACACACAAGCACAGGTGCAAGTGGGCAGCTGGGTTTGATTGACGAGCTGTAATCCAAACCAGCTTTGGGATTTGGAAGCGAGCAACAAACTTTATTTCAACATAAGGGATCAAACAACATGAAGGCGGCTTGGTGACTAAATAAAGTCGGGTCACAGTATCATATTTTCCATATTTAATTCACTGAATTGAGTAGTTGGGATGTTTGCAAGCACTAGATAAGAGTTGCTTTCCCCATTAAAGCAACAAATGGAAAAAAAAAAACGTTTTCATGTTGAAACTAAATTATCACTTTCAGACTTCTGCATCTGTGAAAAGACACTGTCAGAATGGTCAAACATGCAGCTTTAGTTGCAGTTTAAACAGCTTCTAAAGCCTTGTGGTTATTTTTTTTTAAATAAACCAACATTTTAATAAAAAAAAATAGGAAATTTACTTTTGCAAATATGTCCTTTTTTTGTTTTAAGCATAAATTCCAGTTATGATCTTATTGACAGCAGTTTACATTTGAAGAGTCAAATCACACGCTTGTAAAGTGAGTGTATGACTTATAGAGAGGACCCCCTCCCCTTTTCCTGAGAGTCCCAGTCAGGATGGCACCATCTTCGACACACACGACTCAAATGGGGTCCACTTCAAGACCACCACCTGCACTGATGTCACTGGAAAGACTAGCAAGGCTGCAGCAAAGGGTTTGGGGGTGCTGAGAGCTGATATGTCAGATGAGTGTGTGTGTGTGAGATCAGAAGGAAAAGCAGTGATATGAGAGACGAGTGAATGTTTTTCCAGATGCTCCCCCACCACCACTTTCCCACTCCACTCCCTGCAGGGTTCTCGTTTTTCACCGGAAAAACAGGCACAGGAAAGAAGGAAGTGTTTTCATGTGCAAGTGTGCAGGCGTCGGTGCGCTCGGGGTGCTCCGGGTGTGTCAAGTAAGAGATGTAATTTTTAATGCCGCAGCAGCACCATGTGACAAATTGAGTCGTGACTGTGGCTGGTTTTTTTTTTCCTTCTTTTTTTTTATCTTGAGAGCATGTCACACACACACGTATACGTGCGGCTGCTCGTGCGCGAGAATGATTTGCATGCTGTTGGTCGTCAGATTGTCAGCTTGGTCAGAGCTGTAATCACAAAGTCAGATGAAGCACCCTTAATAACAACCCAATCCAACTGCCAGTCTCTCCGGGGAGGGGAGTGAACACTTCAAAGAGCCAAACCACTTCACAAATGTCTTCATTTGGCTGTGATTGAACACATAAAATGAATGATTTCCTGACTGTAGAATAAAAAAAACAACATTTGGAGCTTTTGTGACATCAACAATTGAGTTCTGATTGCCATTTCCACTCTAAAGCTATCATCAGAATGAATCCGGCACTGCATACATGCAGCATCTATTCACCCGCTTTCAATTGTTTGAGGAAGTAATTCAGCACTTTCATGAAGAAGCCTCTTAATTCATAATTCTATCTGGAAGATCAGTGGTTTACTGTGTTTTTCACATTAACACCCCCCAAAAAACAGAAAAAGAAACTAAATAAATGAATCGGCCAGTCAGGAAATGCAACCATTCCATGTAAATCCATATGCAGCACACGTTGTGATGCCTGTCCCCCTTTTGATTTTTGCACCGGCGTTCCCTGGGCAGAATCCAGACAAAACGCCACCTGTGCTGGCTGGCAAGCTTTCCCAAGACCCAGACAACTTCTGCTTTTCCCTTTTCTTCTTCTCCTGCTCCTTTTAGTGTCAGAGTTGCCTGAGCTCTGGAAAATGAGCTACACAGCAGCACATGCCTTACTGCAAATATGGATTTAGTTGTAATGCGAAGGGGAGACTTACAGAAGCACATGGGAAATGGGGGGGTGGGGGTGGGGGGGTGTCAGCATGTCTGGATGTGCAAATATGCAGTTGCAGAACTACACACTAAGCAGGTAGCAGCTTTTAAATCAGCCTATTGCTCTGGAGGGAAATATTAGCCGGGCCAGAACTCTTTCGCAGATGTCGAGTGAGCAGTTCTCCTTTGTAACTCTCTCACACGCACACAAACACAGATAACAAGCATATTTAAAAAGCATATAGAGATGCGCGCACACTAAGCCTGACGACTGACGAGTTCTCTGTTGCTACAACACATCTGCTCCCAACAACCTGCAGCAGTGAGACGCCATTAAAACCAAAGAGGCTCCACCTTCCGCATCTGCTTTTCATGTATTGTCTGTAAGTCAACATTTTCTCACAACTTTTCTGGGCTCAGTTTTTGCTCTAATGATGGAGGGAAAAAATATATATCTATTTGTGTCTGACCCGCGGCAACAATCAGCCTGCCTACATTTACTACTCAAACTGGTTAAAAAGTTACAAATCTGGCTCATTTTATTGTTTTAGGAGCAAAACCTGCATTTTTCTACCATTGCACAAAATATAATAAAATATAATGAAGTTATCGTGATAACCTGCACAATAGGAGCCATTTAAGGCAGTACATCAGGGGGTCGTATTTAGCAAGCTGCTCCTCTGAATCTCTAAAGTTTCCATTACATGCCTGGCTGGTCCCCTGATGTTAGCAACCAGGGAGAAGAGAGTGCTGCTCTGCCAAGAGCTGCCATTGAGCCAGAACTCTCCCACACACATGCACTCATACTGTATACACAACGGACACACACACACAAAGCACTGGCAAAAGCTCTCCTCTGCTCATTAAGGACAGGTCTGTCATTTCCAGAAAAATAAATCCCTGATGCACAGTTCTGAGTGAAAACAAGTGACTCTCCATGGCAGGAACACAGTGAGAGTCTATGTTTATATGCACGTGGGTGGAGGATGAATTAACAGCATACCAAATTAGCAGCAATGTGCTGTTCTAAGTGCTGCGGTCCTTACTCAGCATGTTAAAGCTAATCCGTATCCCTCTGCAGACCTTTCTTTCAACGCTTGATGGTGATTCTGACTGAACACACCACAGGCCACAAACAAACAACAGTCACAAGAGGAAGGGTGAGATGGTGGCGATGTCAGGATGAATGAAGACAGAAGGACAGAAGAGTGAAGATAAGGGAGAAAAGATGAGAGTTTTTCAGGCAGGTCAGCCATGTGGCAGCCTCGTCGACGGAGCTGTCCCCCAGAAAGGCCCATAAAAGGGTCAGCTGAGCCAAACTTTACACTAGATTACAAAGATTACAATCTCCAAACACACCTGTCGCCTGCTGAGGGAGGAGTGACACTCCAGAAAACAAACTCATTGTGATAATGTGATAAAGCGTGTATGTCAGGTGAACTCACATGAAAAACTCACACTAAAAAGGTCTATACTTCCTGTTTTTGTCTCCTCATTTTTATGTTTGCTGATACATTGTGTCAAATAAAGTTTTGATGGAGTCTGTTTGATGACGAGGTTAAAATTATGGAAGTAATAAAACTTTAAAAAGACAATGATTTAAAGCACAATTTCACCCATTGTAGCAGATAAAATTATGGAATAGTTAATAAATATAGACACATTTTAACAGGATCACTCGATGTCAATGATGTCCAATTTATAAAAATGGAATTGCATCAAGAAGTGTTAATCCACTGATCACATGGGTAAACGATTACTTTGGAAAAAAAAATTAAGTCAAGTTTCACAACTTGTAAAAGTTGCCAATCCAAAATGGTACATATTTACTGACGGGGACAAGACACCATCAGAAATACTTTAAAAATATGTCTCCTTCATGCCAAAGTGTTTATCAAGTCAACATTAAATTACTGTTTCTGTCTCTTAGGCAGAAATGGATCCATAATAATGAAAAAATAAATCTAATTATTGAGATTAAATTGATATAAATCGTATTATCTCCAGCAAAATGAATGGTCACTTTAGTTTTCAGAATTTGTGACGTTATTGTTGCAACTTTTAAAATGATTCTTCAATAGGTTATTTGAATTTTTGGGTCAAAAGTGAGTGAAGAATATATAATAATCCTACATGACTTATTGGATTGAAGAAAGTCAGTGGGAAAGTCAAATAACTAATAACACATGAAATACTTTCGACCTGGGTGGTTGTTTGACTTAAAGGACTTGGGAAAATACTTAGAAATAGAATGTATTACAGCCATTCTGCTCATTAAGTTGTTTTTTCTTTTCTCCTACAAAAGTAACTTGAAAATGACCTGGTAGGGTGCAAAGAATAGCAAAAAGCTTTCACATGAATTAATCAAGTTCTAGGTATGGGGTATTGTATAATTCATGGATCCAAAAATCAAGTAAGCTAAAGTAAAAAAAGAAAAAAAAAACTAGAAAAAGTAAGCATTATGAGTATTATGTGGTTTCACATTCATTAATTTATCAACCCAAAAACCTGCAGTGAAACAGACTTTTTGGTTGGATGGCTGAGAACCCAGAGCTCCTCCAAGAACACGGTCAGCTCAGTATTGATTAAACAATCTCACTAAGTGCTGCTTCTAATGACGCCCGACCACTCTTTAAAAGTGCTGGACTTTGTTCTGCATGCAGATGCCGTGCTGCCATCTCCTGATACCTTGGCACAGAGCCATCTTTGGGGAAACGCTCACCGTTTTTTCCCCCCAAAGGGTTTTTAAAAATAAAATGATGAAAGTACCAAAGACGCAAAAAACAAAGGAGCCCAAAATGTGAGACCAGATTTAGCAGCACTCCTGTTGGTCAACACAAGGAGAAAAAAAAAGAATCAGAAGAGTAAGGTTATTGAATTTTTAGGCCTAATTAAAGGGGAATACTATGTCATTCCTGATCAACCAGGCAGAAACATTTAATTAGAAAAGCAATTTTGAGGTGGCAAATGTATCACATCTGACACAATCATCCTCCAAGCGGAACAGGATGTTTTCAGGGCGTGAAGTAGAGAAGAAAAGGAGACATGGAGGTTTACAGCTAATGATTGCCTTAGTTTGATCAGGTTTATGTGTTGTTTTTAAGAATGGACCAAAAAAAGACCAAAACCTGAATGCTTGAGTGTAAATACTCTTAAACATTGATGCTTTAATATTTGGAATAATGGACTCAAATATTGGTTCTCTAGGTGACCACCAGTCACATGCTCCTCCTGTAAATGTGTTTCAGCATATTCTTGAGTAAAAGCATCCCAATTTGTAATTTAAAAATAGAACTTTAATAATAGGTTCTAAGTATATAAACACACTCATACACACACACCCAGGCACACATCCACTGAAAGGAGAGTGCTGACTGAAAGGACCTGGCAGTGTTCTTATCTTCTTCACATTGCTGTGTGACTCACAGCATTAGCAAGCAGCGCAGTCATTAGGGGCTAGAAGACCTTTCATATCTCAGTCAGCCCCCCAGCTCTCCTCAGGGTTGGCCAGCAGGGACTCACACACACACAAGCCCACACACACACACACACACACACGCACACACACACACACACACTGCCCACCTCCTCCCTCCTTAGCCTTAGCTTTTTGTCTTAACCCCTCTATTCTCCATTGTGCTTCTGTCTGGCACTGTCTCACACAGATTTAATGTCAGGTGTTCACTCACTGTGTTAAATAAGTCTTTTTTTTTATATGCCCGGAGGGGACAGTGCCCATGTTTCCCCCGTCAACCACATCCATCACCACTGGATTAACCAGCTCACACACAAGAACCTAATATGTGCTGTTTATGTGTGGCCAAAGGCAGCTAGGAATTTGTGAGCTGGAAATATAAGAGGTATTCAGGCGTGGGATGCTGGTGGCTGTTGGGACATATCACCCCAGCTCATTCTTACAGCACCGGTTTCCTGACGCCCACCTACATTATGAGGGCACAGACCGCAGGCTGAACTCATGATGGTTGAACGCGTTTAAAACCGGAAGGAACGGCTTTGCTCCTCCTTTCCATGAGAGAGAGAGGTTGTCAAGAAGCAAAACGTCTTAAGACTCACTCAGACACACAGAGCCAGGAGGACGAAAAAAACAAAATTATTTGTACAAACTGGGTATTGAACACTAAAATTGAACATTTATTTCTGCAGAATAAAACTGGTGGAATAAAACTGTTTTAACTGAGAATTTGAAGCGACAGAAAGGCACTGTTCATTGATTTATGATGCATTCAAATGGGGATGAGATGCACAACAGCTCACTGAATGGTAAAAGAGTGTGGCAAGTGAGAAAGATGAAAATACACGATAGGAACATGCAAAAAGCTTCAAACATTAAAAAATGTTATTTTAACTGATTCTAATGTAAATCCCTACGTCTACCTAATTTATAAAGCCTGTATCAGATTAATCTACTGAAAAATAGGAAATACAATCAAAAGCAGTTAAATAATGTGCCATAAAAACGGTAAAAGACTGAAGTGAAAAAGGAAAAATAGGCAAAGGTAAAAATAACAATAAATAAAATCAATCTGCTGCACTATAAAGATGTGTTTAAAAAACTCAGTGTTTCTCTTATAAAAATGGTAAATTAATCCACAAATACAGTCGCCTCTATTCGTGTTTAGACATCAGAGTGTAAAAGTATCTGGTGTTCCCACTTCGGCATTTTAGATAAAGTATATTGGTATAAAAAGTATGGGCCCAAGACTTTTTAAAGCCTTTAAAGCAATAAAATCCTAAAATCAATCCTAACAAACAAGAAGCCAGTGAAGTGAGGCCAGAACTGGTGTTTTACTCCCATATTTCCTTGTTCTGGTAAGCAGCAGTATTTTGTACCACTTTCAGACAACAAAAGGTTGATTGGCACTTCAAGTTGACGGGAATAAATGAGTTCCTGAAGTCTTCAGAAGAAAAATTGAGTTTTACTTTGGCTAGAAACTGTTAAAGAGGCAATTTCATACAAATTTCAGGACTTTGTGATTATTTCTTAAGTATTAACCAGTAATATGAAATATTTTATATCTAAAAAATGTTAGGAAACACTGATTAACAGACCTTTTAATCTGTCTGCATCAAGATCCGGCTGGCCAGACTTCCAGACTTCGGGCAGCAGCTCGATTATTCGAATTTACTGGACTCTGACTGGCTAACAAACTAGCCTATGAGAGCAAGGTATACTGTTTCCTGCCCCGCTGCGCATGGCAATATCAGACGTCTCTTCCTGTTTGCTACGTCTTATGCTACAGCTTTTAGCCAGCAGCATGCTAGGTGTGGTTTCAACTGCGGGAGCTGCCCAAATACTAACGAACAAAGGAGTTGTGACGAAACAGATACAGGCCGTTCGGACTCGGGAGAACTCGGGTGTTATCACCACCTGCGTAGTTTGAGAGATAAAAACTGAAAGAGAAGTTGTTGACCTGTTTTCACACCAACTATGAAGGTAAGAACACCTGTGGAGCTAAAATATTCAACAGAAACCTCAGAAAAACTGTTTTTAATGCTACGGCGACGCCGTCATCGTCGACGATGCCAGGGACCTTGTTGTGTTTAATCGAACATAGTTTCCAAACCATAAAAGATAGAAACTTACTTTTTTCCCCTCAAATTTGGGAGAATCCAAGCTTTCAGACGGTAGTTCCGGCATCGCTCTAGCCCATTCACAAGGGATACAGTGTTGTGTCAAAGTCGGTGTTCCAATCAGAGCCTTTGTCTTTTGCGCATGACGTGCGGTTGTCAAATTTTTTTTTTCTTATTCATTGATATTTAGTGTGGGTTTTTCTTGAATAAAGTGTGATGTTCTAATTGTCGCCTAATTTTTTTTGTATTTTTTATTCTAATACTTTATTTCAAGCAAAGGAGCCTCATTTAGACAGCAGTTTATGATATTTCAATTCAAAATAAAAAAAACAAGGTATAGGACATTATGGGGCATTGAAAGGTGGTGTTTTAGTAGCATTTAAACAAAAAAAAGTCAGGCGAGGTTTATTTCTCCAAAAAACCCTTGGTCCCCAGAGGGTTAATGAAAAGGCCTCTTTAAGGAAAACCTGAACTCACTTGTTTGTTGATTTCAAAAGACTCCACTATTGGAGTCTTAATTTTAGAATGTAAATCCAAACACGTTTAGAAGGAGCAAAGCAGGATAATATACAGTAGCTACCAAAAACAGAAGCATTTACAATGAACATGACAGGAACAAGAACTTCCTTCCAGTAAAACGACTTTAACCTCTTTAGAATATTTTCTTTACAAACTTTTGTTTATTTAAGTTTATTTTACAAACAAGAGGTTGGCATCAGTAACTGATTTGATTTCAGATTCAATATGTTTGAGTAGTTTCTCAGTCATCCAGAACATGTCAGTCTAAAAATGTTTTTCTCAAAAGATAACAAGACTGCTTTTCTTGTTTCTCTAAATTGTTTCACCTTTCATCTGATAGGAACGGAAGAAGCCTAAAGGCAAAATGTTATAAAAAAATAGGAAAAAGAAGTCCAGTTACCTTTTTAGATTAAACTATAATTCATAAAGATCGGTACAAAATAGTTTAATATGATCAAATTTGTTGTGGGAGAAAGCTGGTAATCTTTCATCGACTATTAAATTTTACTTTTCATATTTTACTTTGACTTGTCTAAGTTAATTTCTAAGATGTTTTTCTACTGTTGCTGTAGAAATTTATATCCTTTGTTTGTACATTCGTCCAAAAAAAGACATGATAATATTTCCAGCTTCACCATGCACACTGATGATAATCATTCAGGAGCACAATATGATCTTGGAGGATTGAATCCGATGATACAAATCAAGCAAAAATGTTCTATAAAGAAAAAAACTAGTGACTATTTGCTGCAATGCCAAAGGCATGTTGTACATCAACAGGAACAACAAGTGGAGATACAGTTTTAATTTGAATTTTTGGTCCAAAAAAGTGCCATAGCTAACAATGTTTTATTTTAGCTTGTAGACAGTTAAAAGTTCCTGATGTGTTAAACTGCAATATTCTTAACCCACAGGAGGGGTCCGCAGCCCTTACCGCTTCAACTTCCTATTATAACAAAACCAAAACTCCATATTTGGGAGGGAAATAAATGAAGAAACAGACACTTTCTCACCTCATGTTTGCCCTTCATCCTGCAGATCCTGATGTCATTCTTGTTTGACTCCCATGTTCTTTTCTAAACAACAACACATGGATTAATATGTTCAATTTGAATCAAAATCATACAGTGATACAAAACTTAGCAGCCAGAAAGTTTGAAATGATCGGCGTGTGTTGAAAACCTTACTTTGCTATAAAACATCTCATCTCCTGCGACATTGTCCAACTCCACCCGGAAAAGATCGTCCCTGAAGAGAGACAGAAGAGAGAAAGTGACTGAGCTGCAGTTCGCCAACGCAGCACTATCTGAAGCCTAAAGTAAAGCAAGACTCTGCATTAAGCAAACTATGAATATCAGTCCCTATCCTGGAGTAAAAATGAGATATTATTGCAAGCTCAGGGCAGCATATATCAGTGCTTTTGGATGAAATCCAGACTGCACATTTAATGAAAACTCTGAGAATGAATTTTCCCCTTTTTATGCTGAATCTTTGTAGCTGTGAAACAAAATACATTTACTGGACAATAATAACTAGAATAATCCAAAATATGTTTGTAAAATTAGCGCGTGACAAACTAAATGCAATAAGCCTCGTGTTTTATAAGCTTGTGTTTTAAACTGCTGTGATTGAGATCATTGTCCTGTTGACATTAAATTATTTCGGTACCGATATAAAGACTTTAGAGCAGGCCGATAGCGGATATAATGGGCGATAAATCCATCCACCAGAAAAAATTTCCAAAATATTACTGAAAGCTAAAACATTCTAAGCTCATTCTTAAGCTCATGTGTACCTGTTAGACACCATGAATTATCTGAATTATTCACTGACTCCAAAAAATGTAAATAATAGACACGTTTATCTATTTTATGAACATTTATTTACATTTTTAACTGGAAATTCTTATTAACTGAGATGCAGAAACACATATATGACAAAAATAAATCAATAAAAAATATCGGAAAATATCGGCAATTTTTTACCGATAGCCGATATCACCCTGGACCCCCATATCGGCCGACAATATCGGCCGGCCGATATTATCGGTCGGGCCCTACAAATGTTTGAAATGTTTGTAATAACTTTTGAGAACTGATCTGTTGATGAAAATTGAACTTGTTGCTCTTATAGTGCCTTAAAATGACTTTTGTTATGAACAGACACTTTATAAACAAACCTGAATTGAAATTAAAGTGTGCAATATTTTTTCTCTGTTGCGTGGTGTCTGAAAACGTCTGGATTATTTGGGGCAGAAATTTTAAATGTGAGTATTTTGTTAATGAGGAAATGTTCCTTGATCAAACAAGCTGACAAATAATAGAACAATTTTCCAGGGATTTTCATTTGTTTTGACAGATTTTAGAAAAAATACCAGAGTGAATCCTAAAGTCTTACATCTGCTGTTCAACTTTTACCTCCAATCATTAAACATGCTGCTTAAAATTTTCTGCTCAGTCTCCAAATCAGCTTATCAACCATATTTGGAAGCTTGTAATTGAATTAATGAATGACTTAATCAAGTGGTCACAGGGAAGCTTTCATGCCATCACATGCTGCCCACACGGCCCGTAACCTAACACCATGAATAAATTCATTAAATTCTCAACATCGCTTTCCTGCACTGTGAATCTGCCGCTAATTCTCTGGTAACCTTCGACATTCTAGTTAAAACTGCCAGCTAAATGGGAATTGTACTGAGTACATAACAGCTGTCATTTGCATATTGATCAAGGCTTTCCTGTCTGCTAGGATGGATCTGAAGTGTGTACTTCATCCATACACAGAGCCACATTCTGAATGGGCTTATCTGTAAATCTCCACTGGTCATGTTAGTGCTGCGGTATCGATCCCATCTCTCATCCAGCTCTGTCTCTCATCTGTACTGCGTGTTTGCTCTTGGTTTCACCTTTTCTATGACAGATGGAGAGGTTATCTTGTGTGCAACCCGGTACAAGCATCTGCTCGTGTGTGTGAGTGTGTTTATCTAAAATATACAGTGTGTGCATTTGCATCTAGTTTTTATTGAAACTGTGTGCTTAATGAGACTACAGGTACCATGTGATTACTCTTCTTCTGAATTATTTATATTTACTTCCTGTTGCTGCGTTAAAAGATCACCACCTTTAGTCAGCTCTGCAGAGGAGAGGAATAACACCAAACCCTGGCTTGGTGTGCTCCTGATTAACAGGTCAGGGTTTAAGGATTTTCAAAAGAGTGGAGTTGAGAAAAGAGTCAGGCCTAATCTAATTGAAGCTGCCTCAGCATTGTCTCAGCATTAATACTATGAATATAGCAACAGGAGGCCTTCTAGTCAGAGTGGCTGGCAGCCAGCTCTGTTGCCTCTGATAATGAAGCGGAGGGGGAATTATTTATGCCGCTGCATCTCTTTTTTTCCTCTTCATCTCCATTCCCGTCTGTTCCAGGTAGTTTTAATGATGCAAAGCCCGTGGTCTCTGTTTTGTTTTTGTGTTTGTGTGCGTGTGAATTTTATGAGAAGTGTATATGGTAGATGGAAAACTGAAAATCTACACTGACATGTGAATGATAAAAAGATTTCATTACTCAATCTGTAAAGTGAAAATCCAAGCAGGTACATTCGATCATTTTTGGTTTGTCTTCCAGCAAGACGATGCAGAAACAACCCAGCTGAATGTTATGAGAGTTGAGTGAGAGGTGCAATGTGGCAAAAAGATGATAAAGTTTAGTTTGTAACTAAATCACTTCTTTAAAAAGTGTAAAATATGGCCCTCAGAGTGGATATAGTGCGTTTACACCAATTTTATTACGTGCGAACATTAACTTCCATCGATCGGCCAATCACTCACACAACAGCAATGGCGGCTCTCCAGCTGAGAGTCACAAGACATTCTTTGATAGAAATTTCTTTCTTTTCTGTGGATATAAAAACATTAAGAAACTTTTTTTCTAAACGGATTACTATTAATGTCAACGATGGATATAATGTGGAGAATAAAGATGCAGTAGTGTTGGTACGTTTGCTTTTTTCTGTTAAATCCCTCCCAACACTTTTCAGGCGCTGTCCGTACTAACGTTTCTGTCAGTATCGTACACCACATGGCAAGCGCGTTGAAAAACTAGTATCAGACCCCAACCATGAAAATATTTGCATATGGTAAGTTTCTTCTGCTTGTACCCCCCCCCCACCAAAAAAAAAAAAAAAGATTAGTGGACTCAATTTCGTACTTTGTTTCTCATCAACAGGTTCCACATGTTTAAATTATAATTACACGGAATCTGTTTACAAGAAAAAAATTAGGTTGAGTCATCTCTTGTTTAATTCTTTCCTAAGTGTGTCCACATCTTCTACAGAAACCTGTTTATGACTCATTCATTTAAACAAAATGTGTTGAGACAAAGAAACATGTAAATCATGTAGGATGTGTCCTCCGACGTCAGAGGAACATCTTTGCTTTATTTTCCAAGATCAAGTTAGATGTCTTTATAAAGTTTGGACCTTAATCTCGCAGCTAATCTTGGGGTTCAGTTATATTTAAAAACTATTTGCATCTCCTCAGAATGAGAAGCTACTCAGAGAGTTAGGTAGTGTTTCATATGTGAAACATTCAGATCAATGCTGTACTTTACCAATAGTAGAAACTTAAGTATTGTTTTGGTTGAATCCAGTTGGTTGCTCCTTTGTTCTGAATGTGTATTAAAGTCTTGTATTTGACTTTATTGAACCAGTTTTAGTGTATAAACAAAGTGCGCGTGCCTTAGCTCTTACTTCAGAAATGCTTCCTCACCTTTTGACCCTTATAATAGAAAGTCAACACAGAAACTTTCAAGGTTTCCTTAAATTTTAACTTGACCATTTCTTGAACCTTCTACTTTAATTTGACAGACAACAGCACACTCGAGGTCACGATCTCTTAAGCCTCCTTATATTTCTTTTCATTTCTCCTCCTTCTTACAGGCTGCAGCTCTGTGGTTGACTTTAAGAAGCATTAAGTATTTCTGGCAAATTCAGAAGACAAGAAAAATAAATTGGATCAACAAATGAAACAAAAAACCTGTTTAACCCTTTCAATCATTGTGGTCACTACGGTGAGCAGCTGTTCAAACACTGTTTTCTTGAGCACTTTTAGTTTATTTGCACCTCATCCACAACCAGGGGTGCACATAGTATTTTTGACCTGGTTTTCAAAGGAGAACCTATGATTAACGTAAAAATTCAAGCAGCTTAGCCAAACCAATGTTATGTACGCAAATGTGCATGTGCATTTTCATCTAGTATGCCTTTTATCTTTTGAGAGCATATGCATACCTGCAGACCGCTTATGTGCACTCCTGTCCACAACATTGGACTCTACTGTGTCACTCCATAGACTGTCACCTACTGTGTATTATTATATTATATGCATAGTTTCACAATGATATAATAATTTTATATGCATTTGTCAAATACATGTTTCATAGTCAACAAGCATGTTGTCCACCTGAGCAGACATGAAACATTTTTAATAAGTTTGATGGGTTTTTTAAGTGCGCAAACAGTTTGCAGTTTTTCTCCTTGAAGGTTCATTGTTATCCCAGATTGTTCCATTTCTCACCTGTTAATCGGTTTAGTTCACCTGTCTTATTTCCCAGCTGCCTAGCAATCCAGTAATCACACCTTCTCTGGATATGAAGCCCTTGGTTTCATTCACTCCCTGCCAAATCTTGCTGTTTGTTCGTGCCTGATTTCATCATCGTGACATTTCAGTTTTCCTGCCAGTTGGTTTCCTCTTATTTGCCTGGCTCTCTCTCTCTGTTTCCCTATGCTTTGTTTCTTCACTCCCTCTTTATGGAAGTTGTTTGCTGCCACGTCAGTCTTTTTTGTTTCCTTTTCAAAATCTTGACTTCTAAATTCCTGCTCTCTGTGTGTTTCCCTGCATTTTGGTCCATTCATCAACACCCTCTGACAGAA
Source organism: Pachypanchax playfairii (assembly GCA_006937955.1). NCBI lineage: Eukaryota > Metazoa > Chordata > Actinopteri > Cyprinodontiformes > Aplocheilidae > Pachypanchax > Pachypanchax playfairii. Next base: position 5,624,569 of record SSNP01000004.1, on the reverse strand, counting down.
AGCACTATGATGACGGCCTGTCCGGTTTACAACCCGCCTCCCGCCTTGTGACAGATGGAGACCCTGAACAGGCAGAAGCAGGTATAAAAACTGGACAAGCTGTTTGCACTAAACTGATTCCCAGAACATCACAGTCATAGATTGAATTTCAGCTCATGAATTTACAGATTGTTTAATACAGTTGTGTCTCTGCCAACCAACAAAATTATAATCCAACTGATGAAAAGCAAATAGTGAAAACAAATATCACACAAGACATAAAAGCACACCAGAGTTCAGAGTTCCACCTTTAAAAAGGCAACTCCAGGCTTCCAGTCAGTATATTAACTGAGCTTCTCTCTGACTGTCTACCATGAAACATTTGACCAGATCAGACCCCTTGTTGACCTTCGAGGTCAGTGTCTGTGGACTAATGACCCACCTCCGACCTGGCAGTAAGTCAGCATACCTTCCCTCTACAGCTGATGCATAATCTGAACACACAGTTGGCTTTTCAGGGTGAATGCACCTTCGGAGGAAGTCAGCATTTCTCTTGTAGCTACATCATCAATTGATTAACATTCTTAAAATTGGTTTATATTAGCACAGATTAGCTTTTTAAATCTGGCTGGGGGTTGAAGTCCACGGGATCCGCAGCTGCTCGTCTTAACAGCAATGAAACGGGGCTTAACACAGCAAGGTGCTTACTCCACCTGGCAGAAGCCAAACATATAGTTTAATTTCATTTAGCAAAGATGGAAAGAGGACAGGGAGGGGGTAGCTGTTCTCAGCAGGTGTTTGGAGCAGGGATTTAGTGCTGCTTGCAGTCTGAGGAGCAGCAATGCTAATGGTGACAGGATTTGGGGATGAGTAAGGTTTCTTATCTGGGCATGCACTCTGTTGGAGCTTTTGGCAGCTATACCTGCCAGTATAAATACTTAGTTATTTATTCATTGTACATTTTAATACTCTGTTGCCCTGCTTAACTCTCTGTCACTCAGACATGAACTTGCACATGAATCTAAATCTTAGCAGATAGTTTATCTTTAATCAGAAATGCTCAAAGAACTAATCAAACGTGTGATGTTCATGTGATACTTGCCTTTTTTATAGTTGTATTGAATTTGCTCCCTCTATCTTTTGTCTTTGTTGGTGCAGTGTCAGTATTTCACTATCACCGGTTTGGCTGCAACATTCGTATCAAATGACTTGAGCTATTTAGTAAAAGTTTTTGCAGCAGTAAATCCTAATAAAAACGTTGCGGCGTGTTTTAGGGCTTTGGTTATATTTTTGAGCACAACTTCAGACTGCAGCAGTAGCTTTAGCTGTCTGGGGCAGTTTTACAATCGTGTGTGTGTGTGTGTGTAGACGGTCTGAGTGCAGACAGAATGGCTGGAACCATGTTACATACTGTGATAAATTTACTACTAAATCACAGAAGTGAGGTTAGACCAGCTGGAGACCAGGGGCCAGGTTTCATCCTGGACCACAGGGATGTATCTAACTGAAAACTGAAGCATAAAAAAGAAACACATATGGAAACTAGCTGTGTTACTTTCACATGCAAATTAAATATCGAAGAGGAGCAATAAATTTGAAAGCAAATTGAATCCATCCATTTACTCTGTTCGACATGTTTAAAGATGTACCTTTACATTTAAAACGCTGGTGAGTATCTTGTCCTTGTGTGGCCTCTTTGACCATCACAGCTGTGGTCTGCTGAGGATCAGCACATTCACCGGACGGACGCACATATGGAGAGCATCATCGCACGGAGAGAAAACTAAAATATGCTTGACCTGACATTTGTCGGTCCACATATTTGCCCCAAGACAAATCCTTCAACTCTGATAAAAAAAAAAATCAATGCAATGTTTTAAAAAGAATAGACTACTATTAGTAATTTGGAGATAAGAAATCTGTGATTTTCACACACAGTTTTTCAAACATGTGAAAATGTAGTTTTACAGAATCCTTTCTACTTTAATACTTATTGACAGGATCAGGCTGCGAGATCCCTGTGAATGATATTTATTCATGAGTATTTCAGCGATAGAATTGATGACTCGTCTCCATTTACAGTCATTGCCATGTTGTTGTTTAATAACCAGATTGTGTGGAGACGTGGGGCCTTCTCACCTAAACGCAACTGGGATGTTTCTTAAGCCTAAAAAAGGAATTACAGCTAAATGTGTTAGAATAAACAAATGCAACAAGGTAAGTACTGCATAAATCAACAAAAGTCGACACCTGGAAAAAACTATCTGAGGTATGTCAGAAACATGTCCCATTCATTTAGATGGAAGATGCAGGACTTATAATTGATGCTCCAGCTCTTACTGAGGGACTGAGCTTTAACTTTCATGTTACATTCCTGAGTCTAGTTATACAAACAGTCTATAGTTGCAACAAATAGAAAAGTCAAGAATCATGTGATTGATGGAAGCTAGTAAGTTTCCTTCAAAATAAAAAAACAGTCATCTCTGTAAAAACTACATTTATCACACTGCAGTTTATCTTTTTACTTCAGCTCTATTTTCATAGATAAATGGATAAATGACTGATGTCAGAAAACATACAAATATATATTTGCTTCACAAACAGACTCATGCAGGAGGAGGAACGTGAGTGCTGGAGAGGTGGTATTGAAAGCAGTCCCTTTGTTTGGGAAAAGGTTAAGTTATTCCTTCTGCATTTTGTTTCACATTCAACATGACAGTACAGTTTCAGTTATATTTGAGACCTCTGTGAGGCCCCCTAATTTATGATTTAGCTTCATTTAATTCTTTTTTTCCTTTCACTCACAGTCACGTTTTATATCAAACTCTGGTTATTTGAGGTGTCAGCTTCTGGAGGGGTTGGGAAAAGATCCTGATTCAAGTTAAAATCTGGTTCTTTAAAACCCTGCAGGCAATTTATGCCTCGTCAATGTGCTTCTGCGTGACAAGGTGGGAGTGATGGGGGGGCTGGGGGGGGTTGTAATGGTTCACTTGGCTCAAATCTCATGTGTTTCTGGTCCCAGATGATTTGGAACTTTCAGGTGCTTTTTTTCATTATCGTTTTATGATGTGAATATCTCACTGCAGTGAAACTGAGACTAACATGGAGTAAAAGATACACATGTCAGAGGAATATTGATGCTAAAACTCAGTTTATGCAACAATGTGCAACAAAACTGACTGAAGTGACATAACAATGAATGTCATATTAAGAAATTAAGCAGCAGCTGAAAATGTCTAAAATTGTTCTTTTAAATCTGAGATTTCTTGATGAAACTGTGCACGTGAGTATCATATATCGTACCTGGCACCGATATAGAGAGTCCGATTGACCTGGATGATCCTCTGGATGTGCAGCGGCTCCTGTCTCAGCCATGTTCGGTGCGGTCGGCCCAGAAACACGGGGTATCTCCTCACCACTGTCAGACAGACAGAAAAAACACTCAATGTCTGATCTCAAAGTAAATTTGTCTTTTCAAAGATTTTCACAAGCACAGGGACTTTATATTTGTTTCTTTTGATAGTTCAGCAGTTCTAACTGGTGCTCAATGTGAAGTGGAGACATGATTTGATCTGAAAGAGCAGCATTTCTGTAGCGTTAAACGAACTGAGACATGAAGACGAGGACAAATGTTCAATGTGAAAACAAGCATTGAAGTGTTGGTGGAGAAAGGATGCTGAACAAAGAGCTGTCCATATGGGATAAATCTGAACATCTTCTCCACCAAACACTTGACAGACAGTAGAGCACCTTATCTAATATACTGCTTTAGCTCTGCTGTCATAGCAACAGGCACAGGAAATGCTTTGTGTCACAGGCCATTATCTTATACTAAATCTGTCAAATTAAACTGCAGTAAATACGGTTCATTTATTTTTTTGCACATTTTAAAATAATTTCTGCATATTTTGTTCTTCCTTTTATATATCCTTTATTGAACAATATGTTATATTCTTGTTTGTTAAATAAACAGGGGGGTTAATGAAGTAAATGAATCCATTAAAAGTCTTAAAATTTCCCTAAAATGACACGTTTGTCTTTGCTGACTCCCTGAGATTCACTTTAATTCTGCTTTTTGTTGATTTATTTGATGAGGCGCTCTCTGACAACTCAGTCGGACAATTCAAAGAGAGTGAGACGAACAGCAAAAGATAAGACAAAATATTGTGTGTTTCAGAAGACGTGGCATTCTCTGTAAAAAAAAATCCTGAGGCAGGAAAACCTTAGATTAAAGCAGCAAAACATTGTCATCTATCATGCTGAGCCAAAATACAAATAAAAACCAAAGTGTACAGAAAAGCTGAAATAACAGCTACATATAAATAGGACGGATTACAGAGGAGGACAGGTATGTTTATCTGGTTTTGACCTTCACTTGATGTTTTGAGAGGCTATTTCCATCTGATATCCTCTCATCATCGCTACATCATTACTTTTATATCACAGCTGATATGAAAATCATCTGTTTTTCATCCTTTTGACTACTTCTTTTATTTTTTCTGGATTTTAATGCCCCTATTTCACTAGGGTCGGGTAGGTTCAGACCCATTCTGGCGTGTTTCCATTACCTTTTTAGAACCGACCCGACCCCATTTTTCAGACCACTTCTGCCTCGGTCCGAAGCGACCCAACATGTCCAAAGTGATGTCAGTCCCATGCCTACCTACAGTACGTAGTGGTAGCCACAGATTAGCCTGGCAGTGTGCACGTGAAGCGATGTCACAGAGTCACGCCTTCGACGAGCCCAGCCGTTCCTCGACGCCATCTTCAAATCATTCTGCGCGTCCCCTCCATGTCTCAGCATCAGACAGACCTCGGTGAGTTTAATGTTTAAAGGTGTGAGCTTCAAATGTATTTCCCTGGGCGATGTGTTTATTTACCCACAATGTTTTTCTGTCTCTTTTTTTGTCCCGATAAAAGAAAACGGATACTTGAGGATGGTCTTAGAACTTATGCGGGAATCGGACGAACACTCTGCCGACATGTCCGAGGCCAGCGTGGGTCATTTGGTGGAGGAGATGTGTCTCGCCAGGGAGACGGACACTGAGTTCAGACAACAAGAGCAAGAACAAGAGGTCAACCAGTCTTTTCTTGCGGTGTTTCACGACCCGGTTCAGGCGGTGACAAACCAGAACAAGTAATTGTAAACCCAAAAGCTGTGAATATGTTCATATGTAAATGTTTTCTCTTTCAATAAAAGTGTGCAGAGCTACAAAAATGTATCATTAATCCTCCCATGGGGGGGTTTTACGAATCAAGGAAAATACAACTGAGTGGTGGTGGTGGAGTTTTTTCTTCAGAAAGAACCACAATCCAAGTATGAAGTACAAAAATAACTCAACATTCTCCATTATTGTTTCCTGCTCTTAATGCGCACGTCCATGTTTGTTTACTACTCATGTCGATTAGCCACTTGCTAAGCTGAGCACGCCCATGTCCCCACCCACGTCCACATTCCCATAACGGTAATGAAAACACAACCGTACTGTTCCATACTGACCCTGGTGGAAAAGGGATATTAGTTAGCTTAATTTATCAGTACATGATGTCATTCAGTAAAGGAACAGAGATGTTTGGATCATGCTCAGTGCTTTAAAGAGCTTTTTTTACCTCAACACGTAACTGTAAATTACACAAAACCTGCCTTGAAAATGACTGTGATATTGCTGATGCAAAATAAAGTCTCATGATTATTTAGAACTAACTGTAATATGTTATGTAGATGTAAAAAAATGCAAGTTTTGGATATTAATTAAAAGGCAGTTGTCAAGGCTGACAAATTATACTCTGGTCGGTGACTCTGAAACACGAGCTGTTACTACAATTTCTTTCAAATTTTCTGTAACCTGAGCTCAAAAACTAATTCCTGCGGTCAGTGAATGCAGCAGCAGCTCTCGGCTTGTGTGTCAGAGGCGCTAAGCGAGTAGCTACTTTACAAAGATTAATTTACCATAAAGAACGTCTGAAACCTGTTACTTTTCGTGGCATGTAATGTGTTACTTCACTTGGTATAATGAAACACATTTGTAATTTTGACCACACTGTATTTTATTAGCTCCATTACTGTGTGGGGAAAAACAGAACGGCTGCACCCCATTTCAGGTCTGTGCACAATTACATATATAACATGCAAAATTTTCACCAATATTTAGAGTTAGGGTTAATATTTCAGTCAATAACTACAAACAAATTGCTGTTCTATGTTCTTGGACCACCTGTGATTCACCTTTTTCAGTCTTGATTCTACATTTCTCTTCTTTCTGTATACTGCTGTCTAATAGTCTTTGAGTCTTTTACTAAATCTTGTACTGTACTCGCTGTTAATCATGAGTCTCTTGAAGCATTCAATCTGGATCTTAGTGGTCTGACAGTATCTACTTTATATTGATGCTTGGGAAGAGTCTGGACTTCGTTGGGAAACCATCAGTCATTGTTATCGAACTGCAATCAATCAACGTCTGGTCAGAGCTGGAGCCTGCCGAGCTGACTTGGAGACAAAGAGTCTGAGTGTTTGAGGATTTGCTTCCCGTGGGGGTCCGAGCATGCTCGTGGGGAAGTTGAGAATGTGAGAACTGCTCACTCTGGTCTCAATCCTGAAGGTGGCCTCAAACCTCCTCATCTGAACACCAAGTCAACACCCTTCGTGTGACCTCCACAGCCCACACCACGACCCTCCTCTGAACCCTTACCCCTCAATTCATCATCAGGCGTGTTTGGCAGCAGCCCTGGACTGTGAGAGGGTGAGAGGCTACTAAAAGCTATAGGTCATTACCTTCTGTAGGGATGAAGTTTAGGGGCCCTGATTCCTCTGGGAATGCCAAGCTAGTTGTTCGGAGGACCCAACACTGCAGGAGGAAGCAGGCAAAGACCGCTGCTGCCATAGCAACACGACTGCAAAGTCTGTTGGTGAAGATAAAAAGACAAAAAGAAGAATTAGTGCAAAGAAAATAATATATATATCATTTTGTAATTCATTGTCTTACTGTTGGAAGGATGATTTTCTAAACTAAAGTTACTTCTTTGTTCTTGAGCAGCGTCTCTATTTCCATCTCTTAACTTGAAGGACAAAATAAAGCTCCACCAAATAAAGGATTTAGGTGATAGAAGTGTCCAGTCAGCTCTAAATACAGCCAGACCACAATAGCATCAAACATCCCGATGACATAAACCCAGAACCTGTCTAAAACCTTCAAGAAAGATAAATGAGAGGAGAGGAGTGGCTGATGTCCTGGGTGAACAGGGGGGTAAAAGATATGCCATTTACATGAATGAGACCGAATCTCCAAAGGAACAGAGTGAGTGAAGTGCTCAAGCATTATCAGGGATATGAAAGTAGCTGAGAGAGGGAGAGAAGAGGTGGTTTACTTAAATTAAATGCCTTGCAGCGACACAAATCACCCCTCTGCCAACGGAGCTAAACTGATGGTATTTTTCATCGAGCTGCACTGAGGCACACGCGGGTCGGGGATGTAATTCATGTGGAAATACAAATGATACCCAAATGAAGTTAACGTCTACAATCCATCTCAAAATTGACTTTGGAACTCACCAGAGAAAGCTGTCAGGATTGCATCTGACTTACTCCTAAAACCTCAAAAAACATGACAGGCTGACCACAACCTCTACAATCTGATACTGTGATTTTGTTACCAAAGAATATACGTGTGACTCAACGTTCAATAGGTGCTTTTATCGAGCTCTTACCGTCCAAGCTCTGAGTCATCCATAACCATCTACCATGTTTTTTCTCCTTCTTGCTTAGCGTGAAATTGTGTTTTCATACTGTAATTTACAGAATCCATAAATGCCACACGTATTTCATCAAGTAATTTATTTGAAATGTTCCATCTGCATCACTACAAATACAAAACATTTCTTTACAGTCATGCACAACTGCAACTTCTGAAATTTGAACACTCAAGGTTGGATTTCTTTATGCAAAACACATTTTACTGTGGTCACAGGCTTGACCTGAGTGGATTTACAGGAAAAAAGAAAAACAACCTGTGAGTATAAACCAATTCACAGTCGTAGAATTAGAAACAGCCACGTGATTATATGAAGTCTTCCTAAACCACTTTAAATAGTAGAGTGAGAGTGAACAGCTCAAATATTTTGTTTAACCTGTTTGTGGGTAGTTTCATCATGCTAACAGGGGGGTCGGAGGTCATTTTGGAGTCGGTGTTGCTGCCATGTAAGGGTTGTGATTCGTCTACAGAGTGTTTGAGTTTTAAGAGTCAGGAAACCCGCTATATGAAATGGTTGTAGCAGACAATTGCTTAGTAACGAGATGAATACTGGAATTTACACTGTATAAAAGCAATTGTAATGTTAAGTTTATCACTGCATCTTTAAACATGTAAGATGAAAGAATTTTAAATACAAATCACAGGTTTAAAAGCATGAAATGTGTTGTTATGGACATTTACATAAATCCATCATGAAATGAATCTGTCTGCACAATGAAATGAAACTAAGCAGATCTTTATTTCAGAGAAATGTTTTAAATAATTTTAAAATTGCTTAAGTTAAAAGTTCACAAACTTTCACGTCTGTGGCACATCTGAAATATTTCTAAGCCAATTATCTTTATATTATCTTTAACAAAAATCTTGCAGAATAAAAAGTATTTTTGCAGATTTAATAACCCATCAGAGTCTGAAATACTCTAATTATCACATAAGTAAAATAATACATACAAGAATGCAGAATAAATAGTATAATGAAAATACCAAAATGAGAAATTCAAGCGAGATGAAGATGCACTGAGTGCTTTGGCTGAAAATGTTTTATATATCTTAAAATTTGACTGTAAGACTTTTAAGCACTCAGTTCCCACTGAGTCTTTTAATGTAAGTAAAGGTTTTAAAAGCTTCCTGCACCACTGGAATGAGTTCCCTCTCAGAGGTCATTTTCAGTCTCTCTCACGTGCTCGCTGTCTTTCCCCCTGAAGGATACAAGCAGCCATTGTGCAGCCCATCTTTTTAATGGCATCTCAGCCATAAGCTTATCAAGACACATAATCTTTATGGGACATTTCTCAAATTCCCCGCTCTGACACCAGAATAAAAGTGGGAGGCATTGCTAATTACTCAACACCCACAAGCCAAATTACAGGAGGTGAAGAGTCACACAGAGAAGAAGGAAGGTCGTTGGGTGGAAAGAGATAGATGGAGTGAGAGATAAATGAGAATGAATAAAGACACACAGAGAGAAGATGAGAAGTCAGGAAGCCAGCATATCCAATCAGAGATTCTTTTGTTTCTCCCATTAAAAATGTATAAGTAAATGTCAGGCAGTATGCATTCGATTAGTATAATTAGACACCCCGGGCTATACAATTTCATTCGACTGCAGAATAAGTAGATGCACAAGTAATAAAATAAGAGTGTTGTTCATTGTGTATATATCATATGTATATATATGTGTATTTATGTATATGTGTGACTGTGGGAATTGTTTTCAGCTATTGTATATCTGTAATTATGACAAATGGTCTCAGCCAAACACATTGAGAGGCTTCGCTGTAGGCTAAAAAGAAGTAGCATTATCAATGAACTGGAGCTCAGATGTACACAGTCTGCAATTCAGCTCAAAGTGAGTGTTCAAAGTGTTCAAAACGTAAATGTCAATACGTATTAAAGAAGTTAGAACAAAGATTTAGGAATTTAACCCTTCCACGCATGATGTTGAATATCCCAAGTCGAGATTTTTTTTGCTCATTTTCCTTCACCTTTAGGCCTGAAAATGATCATTTAGAGCATCAGTTGCACTTTTTTGTACCCACATAAGGTTTAGATGTGTCTGTTCAACTGTAACCACCTTGCATGAACAGGTTTATATATATATAAAGTATCTATATGTTGTTAGCACAACAGGACTATTTTTTCTCAGTGTTTTTAAACAAATATGAAGTAACTGACCTTCATTTCAGGAACCTGTTTTATTGCCAACTGTTACATGTCGAAAGGATACAAACTTCAAAGAAATGCTGGTAAAGTGTAACTTGAGATGGATCTTAACCATTAATACAAAATGTATGATGTTTGATAACCCTATTTCTAAGTTTCACAGAGCTCTACCTCTTTAACAGGGTGAGTACATTCTTCAAAAACCTGCTGTATGAACCCTATACAAATATTCTGCCCTCTAGAGGAGGATCTAAGTCCTACAGCTGTAGATTAGCCATTATTATCATTATTATTTTATTTTATTATTATTTTTTTTTATTATTATTATGACAGTTCAGTTTTAAATAGTATAGTTTCTGGTCATTATTTTCTGTATCAGGCTCTATGGGGAATAAGCAGGAGGGTTAAAGCAGAGCTACACAAACTACCGCAGATTCTTTGGCTAATTTGTGTGATTCAATGAGTTAAAAATCAAATTAACGTTGATGTTTTCATTCAGTTGTTGAAACAAGTTTGTTAGGAGATCATTCAGCTGTCTGGAAAGGTGGGAACAGTTCAGGGTCAAACTGAGGTTGCAGTGTCTCCTTAAGCACGGAACTTACATGTCAAATTGACAGAAAATCTGTGGTGTCCGGCTATTTAGGAAAAACCCCAGAGTCAGACACCGAGACATGACAAAAAAAGAAGAAAAAAAAAAAAGGACATGAGGAATGTCTACTATGTTAAATTGGATTCTCCATACAGATGGTGACCCTGTGCTGTAGTGGTCCTGGTGTTTTGCATGAAAATAGAACACCTCATCATCAAATGAAGATGCTAATATGTTCTGAAGTGTTTTTGTTACTTATTACTGTTGCCATGGCGGCTCCTGCTTTCTGCTCTCCTCAGTGTTTTCCATATTTTTCAACCCTCACTCGTTATGCAGGGGTTTATCTCTTGAGCTGCCTCAGTCTCTGTTCTTGATTATGTGTTTTTCTAACACAGCTGTGAGGGTCTTGCACAAAAAAAATTGGACTAAAAAGCTTTAAAGAACACTAAGATTACGCATGTCCTAGATATAAGAAACCTGGGTAATGAAATACAGCTGCATTAATGGGGACATGCGCCACAGCAGTGTCGGTAGCTGGGGTATTTATGATTGAAATATTTAACAGGGTGGTTTCAAGTATTATGCAAAGGTATCAGAGCACTCTACTCAAGCAATAGAGCATGATATAATCCCTTTTCACACTTATCATCCAGCTTCAAAAGGTCTGCACAGAGGAAGATTGAATGTAGGCATGATCATTTCCCAATCAAATCCTTCGTTTTTAAGCCAAACTGTATTTTTCTTTGCATATAATATTAAATGTTTGCCATATGGTTTCTGGGATTTGCATCCATTACAGCTGCCTGTAAAATATGTTCACGGTGCAGCACATAAAAACGATCCAAGGATCACAACCCTTCAGCGTTCCTCAGTAAACCTTCATTCAGCTCCTTTTCTTTGTCTTTAGGTTTCATCTCACAACCGTCACCTCTCAAGCGCGACTCAGAGGAAATGTTCTGAGGAACAGGTCACACAAACTACACGTTAAGCACCAAATGTCAGCCAGTCACAGCAAGTTATTAACTAGCAGTGTATATAACAGCTGAAAAGTCAGATATTTTACTTCCAACATGAACATGGAGTGTGTGAATGTTGAGCTGACATTTATTAAAGGCCATGGAAAAAACTCAAAATGAATCTTCTTCTGTGTCGGCTGGAAGAATAAAGAAGTTGTGTCTCCATCTTCTTCCACTCTACCAAAGTGCATCCAAAATATTCCTGTTTACTGCCATGTTGTTTTTTTGGAGCTACTTGAGCCGAGGGGCTGAAAGTCCCGCCCACTCGCTGCATGCAATAGTGATGTTTTTTTAAGCATCAAATAACTAATTATAGCTAAGCGTATTTAAAAAAGGAATATCTAGCAAATATTTGAGGAGTACTTTCATTTTTTTGTCCAAAATAGGCTCCTTTCAACTTTGTACACTCAAAAAAATGATTCATTGACTCAATGTAGTTTTTTTATGTCAACAGGTTACACGTAATTAAATCATGTTAACTTGAAAGAATGAAGAATAATTTAAGATTTTGCCCAAGGATACTTCAACACCAGGGATCAAACCCTGGTCCTCCGAACAAGAGGCGATCTCCCTCCCCACTAGGATACGGCCACCCTTTAGTTGTTTCAGACAGCTGAAGTCTCATTACCGCCAGCTTTCAGTTAAAAACATTTCCGGTGAAAAAGCTTTATTAAATTGTGTTCATACAACACATATTTGTTTTGTAGGGAAGACGTGAGACATAACTTCATCAAGTTCACTTGAAAATTTTGATTTAAATCAGCAAACATCTATTTTATGTGTTAATTGAAAATAAACTGACTATGTGAAATCAACAACACATTTTTTGCAGGAGGGGCTCGTTTTGTTCCAACTTCAACTTCCAGGTGTGTTTCTGTCTAAAAGATCAAAAGAAATTACCCTGCAGGTAAGAAAGCAAGTAGGATCGAGATGTCCTTCAAGACTGTGCAGGAACGTGGGAAAAGATGTTAAGCAAGCAATGGATGGTTTTATTCTTGTTCTATTTTCTTTATGTGGACTTAAAGGCACCTTATAGATTTATAACAGACTGAGCAAATTGTTGCCTTAGTGAGAGGAGAGAGGCTGCTTTATGGACTGTGTTGAATCAATGGCAGGTGATGGCTTCATGCTGCTCGGATCTCCTTCTGTCAGCAACAAGGCGAGGAGTTGCAGCAGGGAAGTGAAAACGAAGGCTGGGATTTGAGACAAAATATGAAAACGAACAAAGCTGATGTAAAGACAAAAGAACGAGGTGAGATAGCTGAGAGAGGGCGAAGCAGGACGCAGCAAATGACAAATGAAGTAAAACAGAGGTGAAATAAAAAGAAGTGAGACATTTAAACGGAGAGCGAGTCACACCGGAAATACAGAGCAAAGCCAAAGAATGTGAGGAATGAGATGCTGAAAGACAAAGACTCAGAGGAGGAAAAGTTTGGAGCCAAAAGTGTTTTAGTGCTGCCAGATTTATCTGCACCGTGAGCCAAGAGGAGACGAGATGGAAAAACCTTTGAGCTTTACACTCACCCTGTTTGTAACTTATATATAGAGGTGAAGGTTTCCTGCACCTCGTTTCCAGTCATTGGCTTTATGTTTAAAATACGTATCTGAATGAGCCAAAAATTCTTGCCACTCATAAAAAAACTCATTTTTTTCCTTAACCAACTCATCTGTGTAACGATACTCTAATTCTTCAAACTGCATCAGTGTTGTGTATTGGCATTTATACACCTGCGTGTGTGTGTCTTGAGTTGGATTAACACTAATTCTTCAAATTAGATTATTTTATTTTTCCAGAAGTACAAAAGTCTTTGCCTTCTTCATGTGCATGTGTGTAAATGTCTGAAAAATATGGCAAAAAGAAAATATGGCAACAGCAAAGGTTGATTTGTTTTTCAAGCTGAACCTTTAAGAATACACTAACAAAATGCTTCTTCTATCTACACTCTATTATATTCAGACCAAACGTTGTGTTTTTTAATCAAAAACATAGTTATACATTTAATATTAAAGGTGCCCTGCTATTAAAAAAAAACAGTTTTTCTGAATTTTATGTTGAATATTTTAGGTCTACAGATGTTCTTGGTTTCGTGGGTGTGAAAATTGCACAATAACTTCTCTGTTTTTTCATTTAGACGAGGTGCAGGAATGAGGTGAGTTTGAAAACTCTATCCGTGTGACATCACATTGATTTTGCTCTTTACTATTCATTAGGTTGTGCAGTTGAGACCACGCCTGCAAAGTTAGCTCAGCTGTTCAGTAGTAAACATGGCAGACCTTCAGTGTTGTTGTGCTACACTCCAGCTAGACTTACCCAATGCATATATAATCTAGATTTGCGGGACAAATGGCTTCCGTTTATTTTCTGGAGAAACTCTCAAAACCTATAGTTAACGCTGCAGCGAGGTCTGAGGGGGTTCTGCTGTTCTGCACGGATTCCTGATAAAATACCGGGTCCTTATCCGCAGACACCTCCACCCACTCGTAGTCCCCGTCCAGCGGGGTTTTTGTCTCGAAATTAAAGCTCCATCACTGCTGGTCCTGTATGGAAATCTCCTGTAACTTGGCATTATGTAGGATGTTATTAGGTATGTTACTCACACAGTCGTAGTGCTGCTGCACAGCATGGGATACAGGAAGCCATGCTGTCATAGGCTAGCTATTAGCATATTGAATATTAATGAGTACAGGCCCAAATCGAAGTCAATTTTCAAGCAGGCAGATTACTCTGAACTTATAAATCTGGAAATTAATTTTCCAAAAAGTTTTTAGATATGAAATATTTCTGATTACAGGTTAATAAGAAATAACCAAAACATCATGAAATGTTTGAGACATAGCACATTTGTTTACTCCTAATTATTATTTAGCTTTGATATTTTTCTGTTGCATCTGATTGAGTCTCAGAATCAAAAACTCTTGATGATTTTTTTATTTCCTAAAAGAAAATCTATATTTTTGTAGTAAAATCCCTCAGACTCAGGTCATAACAACATGTCTAAGATGCTTCCGAGTGTGAAAACAAACATCTTTTCTGGGGATTGTGCCTTCACTTAGAGTAAAGCACTGCTGTCTCCATTCATCTCTCTAAGACCTAATAATACAGTATAATAAATAAAAACAGAGGAATTCCATCCACTGTGAACACAAAGTTTTATCCCTTTGCCTGAGCAACCTGAACTCTGTTTACTAGAAACCTCCATCGGCGGGAGACCCTGGAGTCTCAGAAAGCCACCAGAAAGAGATGGAGTGAAAAAGAAATAAAACAGAGAGAAGATAATAAATATAAAATGAGGAGTGACCTTTTCCCTCATACACTGAGGAATAGAATATGTATTAAGCATGAGCAAAGAACAAAACATTTATGTTAAGAAGGTCTTTTTTGTAGGTTTGTTGTTGTCAAATTAAAATAAATAATGACTTATGGATTTTTGTCATTCTGTCTGTTTTTTACATCAGTTATTTATTTTGATTTTCTTATGAGTGTGTCGTGATATCTGGCTTTTATTTTTTCTACTGAGTTCTAGTCTGACTTGACCTTTGCTCTCCTGTCCTCTGTTTTAACTCTCTTTTATTTTGAAATTGTTTTTCCTCATCAGTTCGTTTACATTCACCTTCAGTTTACTTCTTAGTTAATTCTCTGCATCTGTGACCTGCCAAGTACTCGTGTTTAATGTGTGTGTGTGAGGTCCATTTGAAGGTGTCTGTTCTAATTCATGTTGAATGAACTTTGGCAGCAGCATCTTTTATGCCTTACAAAATAAAACTAAAGATTTTTTGCTCTTTGACCTCCTTCTTGTATTTGTGAGCCCTGATTTATGTCCAAACCTCTATAAAACCCTATAAGTGTCTATAAGTACTTCTGTTCCAGCACTTTCCTCTCCACACATCTTCATTTGCTAAGAGAATATATAATTTCAGTGGATTTAAAGGTTGATGCTGGAATAAGATAAACTTTTATTCTTTCTCACAGATGTGAAAGTGTTCCCATTAAAACAACCCTGATAAAACTGTGCTGAATGACAGAGCGGAAATGTAATACTTGTAATGTTTTATCACTGGATAGGCATATTTAAGGATTATTAGAGCTCTACCTGAAGTTGTATCCCTGTCATTAACCTTCACAATCCTCAAAATTACAGCTTCAGGGACATCAGGAGAAAGAAAGACGAGCGTCACAATGAGAAAGAGCAGAACAAAGATTCGTCTGCAGCTTAATTATGGGCCTGTGTTTTAGGAAGTCTCTCTCAAAGCGATAAATCTTTCCATCTTCAAATTGTTCTTTCGTGTTTTACTTCCTTTCTCATTAGTTCTCCTAGTGGCTTTAATCTCTCAGGTTTCAACATAGCTTTCCTTATACAGTAAGTAGCTGCGCTAAGCTGCTTTCACACATGCACCAAGAAGCTATAAGTCCAGACACCGAATCAGTCAGAGAAAACTTTTAAACAGTCATTCAGCGGTGAAATAAAAAGGCAATGCGCCTAAATTTACTCAAGTTTGGGAACTTTTGGAGGCAGAATTGCAGTAGAGATTAAAGATACAGTAAGAGACTTTATGTGTGTGGTACAAAGACAAAGTAGAGAGTATATAAAAGTGAGGATGTCTTGAAATGAGGTGAAACATCACAAGAGTAAAAACTCTCCCCGACCTTTGACATCCCACCAGTTTACAGCCATCATTAGTGGGCCAGAGATCAGCGGCCGAGTCCATAAATCATACGCAAACTTCTATGTAGGAGGAACCCGGCTACACTGCAGCAAGGAATGAAAAGAAAACACACTCGGAGACTGACGGGAGGCTACGAGTGACTCCATCCATCACTGGCTCGAGGCTCCAGAAAGTCAGTAAGGGAAAACACACAGGGCGATAATCCTCCCTCTGGTTATAAATAATACAGAAACGTTCCCTAATGGCAATAAGAGGTTCTGCTGCACAACAGAAACCCTCTTGATGTGATTATTCGGGTAGATGTTCCCTGAGGACATGCATTATCCTAAATAAATACTCTGAGGTAACTTAATAGGTCAATATGTTCCCATCTAGAGACAGTTTGACCTTTTTGCTTGTGAATCAAAAGGAAGGGAGGATTTATTGTAATAGCAACAAGTGACTGTCATGCAGAGTTTAGGGTCTGGGTATTGTTTGTGCTCAATTATAAAAAATGACAAATTGATGCTTGTTAATTAACTTTTTATTAAATATTAGAACATTTTTATGTTAAAAACTACTAAAATCTTTACTTGGGTTTGAAGAGAAAAGAAAACAGCTGCAAGTTTTTTTTCCCTTTTTACGGACACATAACAGCTGTATCAATCTAAAAGAAATAACACATATAAATGTTTGCTATGATGTAAATTGTTGAACTATCCTGTCATAAATATGTGTGGAGTGGAGGTCCTAATCGCAGGTAAGTTGTACATGGTGTAAAGAAATTAGAAAAGCATGTGTCAGAAAAAAAGCAAAGTAAAAAAAAAATAAATAAAAGGATATGATATGAAACAAACAAACAAAAAGAAAATAAGGAAGTATGAGAGAAGATCCCAAATGTCACAATTTAATTCACCTAACTGACTAACTGGGACCAATAATAAGAACAGAGACCATAAAAACATCAGAACTAAACCAATAAAATCAGAAGGAAATAAATGGGAAAGGCTCAGAGAAAACAACAACAACAACAACAACAAAAACAGAATCACAACACTAAAATGAAACCTTAACATATTCCAAAATTCAGACTCATATAATTATCTATTTTTAGATTGTTGCATCACTTCACATCCATAATTGACAATAATGAACTGCAGGTCAACAAATAAAATGATCTTGAGTTATTATTAACACTCTGCAGAACTATTAGGCAAGTTATGGTTTTGACATTTGAGGCTATCTGAACTTTAATTCTTACTGGAGCATAATAATTATCTGATTCTAAATAAGGAGAGAAAAAATCTGCTTCACAGTTTTCAATAATTAGTATGTAGGATGTATAATCTCGGGTTTGTCTAAAAAAAGCTGAAAAGGACTTGACTGACACTGAAAACTCTTCAAACTGATGCAACACAATGAACTTTGGCTGAACTTTAGAGAAAACGAGCAGCAGACGATCAAATAGGTTGAAATTGTCTAAATTAAAGCTTGTAGACAGACATTAAAATAAAGCCCAACCCTCAAGCAAGAATCTTGAAGAATCTTTTTTCACACGGCACTGCAGGAAAATAACCAGTCAGAAAACCCATGATCCTGATCCAGAACATTCCTCTATCACATGATTCTTGGTTCTCTATTGATTAACAAGCCAGTCAGCAATAATCTGACCTCTTCCTCACCTGGAATTTAAATTCTGTAAAAAATGTACACTTAAAAGACGCAACACAACTACTAACTGGTGCAAACCTGAAGTCGCCATCAAGTTATTTGATGATGGTAGACGCTTTATTATCCTTCAGGTTTTAGCATTAAATACACTCATATGCAGATTACCCATTTAGTGTATCGACATCAGTCTCAAGGAATCTGGAAAGATGCCTGTTTGGAATAAAATTATATGTTTATGTAATTCCTGTTTTAAGCTAATTTCATGAGATCAGTAAAATAACTACCTGAAACCTGCGTTTTTCTGTGCTAATGTTGTTTATCTCAAGCGTCTCTCCACCGTTCCGCCCTGCACAACTGAAGCTACTGCTTCGGTTCTAAAATATTAATCTCAAAGCTAACGATGAAACTATGTGAGATAAACAAGAAGCTGTAACAGTTTCTGAGCTTGTCCAGATTTTGTAGTTTTATTGATGGTCGGAAAATTCTGCAAGAAATCATTGTGTTATAAGCATCTGCATCATAAAACAGTCTCTCAGAGCAATTTTCTGGACAAAAACAGGGAGGTAGTTTTTTCTCCCATCAGAAGGTTGATGGTACTAGATGGAATAACTAAAGAAAAATGATTTAACAAAGTCTCCAAATCTTTGATTTCACGCTGACGCTCATCAACAAAGTCACGACTGCTGTAGCGACTCGCATGTTAGTTTGATCTCAGGACATTATCAGCTTCTTTTCAACAAATCAGCCACCCGTTAATCCAATTCAGAATGATATTTACCACCTAAGTTGGTTTTAAAACAATCTATTGCACTACATTACCCATAGTGCCTCTTTTCAGCATTTTCCTCCCTGTTGCTGCGGCTGTCACACAGAAACACGCAGAAACACACCGCGCTGTCAATCAGTCTGCAGTTGACACTGTGCAGACAAGCTAGCTGTGAACAAACAAACCAACGGATCTCAACACACACACACTCAAACACACATGGTTTTCCAGGGAAAAATACTCCCAGACCTGGTTGTGTGCTAGCTTGATCCTACTCACAGTGCCTGAGACGCATGTTAATCAGCGAAGGAGGCTGCCAGCTCGGCTGTATACGTCTTCATCCCTCAGCTTCTATCTGCATCTATTCCTGCCAATCTGTCTTTGCTCAAGTCAAAACTCTACCTCATTGTATTTATCTCACATTCCTCTCCTGCTCCTCCTTTCGCTCATGCTCTCATCCCATCACAATAAATCATGTCTTTTCTTCTGCCCCTGCATTTTAATGCATTCCCACCCCCCAGTTAGGCAGTTTAAGACTCTAAAGACTGGATGGTTTATTTAGGAGCACTCAGTGAGATAAGAAACTGTTGTCCCACCAGATGGATATTTTACTAACCTTTTCAACATGCACACATGAGTGTCTTATTAAGCAGCAGACAAGCCTGTGTTTGGAGGCTGAAGGGAAGCTGGGGGAATAATCAGTATACTAATTATTGAGTGAATGTGAGAGAACATTGTTGTTTTCGACTTGGAAACTGTCTTTAGTGGAAGACAACTGCTCTTTTGTTTTTCAAACTTAAATTTGGAGTTGCTGTTTGTATCGGCAACAACAAGGTCCCTGGTTTGAATCTCAGCTGAGATCTTTGACATTTTACACCCGTGCAGGAGTGATTTTTCTCCTGGGATTCTCATTTCCTCCAGAAAACTCTAAACTTGTATATTACAGTTACTGGCAACTCTAAATTGCCACAAGGTGTGAGTGTATGTAAATGTGTGTATGTTTGTCTCTTTGTGACCCCGCCTCTTTCCATATGACTGCTGGAAATAGGTACCAGCTCAACACAACTGCACAGAAATGGATAAATAGATGTTTGTGTATGTTCATGAAACAGAAATGTGGTTAGACAAAAATGTATAACTTTTGGTAAAATTAGACCAATAAAGCAGGAGAGACTACTGTTGCTGGCCAAAAAAAGACATGTATTAATTGAAAAACTTTTAAACCAAAATTGAATTTCTTTCCGATCTGTTGCTTGCAAGGATCCAGATGTTTTTTTAAAGCAGTACTAAATAATTTTTCTGCAGCCGTGTCTCGGCCATTGCTGGAACCGGTGTTCTGTTGAAATATGTTACCTGTTGAGATGTGCTACAGATTCCTTCTGCATGTTCTGTTCTACAGTCTTGACTTCAATAAACAGATTTATTGTTTATTTTTTTTTTGTTTCTACATTTTTCCATAAATACATTTTACTTATTAAAGAAATTCTCCCAGGACAGAAAAACTAAATATGATGTTATTTTTATTTTCTTTGCATCATCAGAGAGACGGGTAAAAAAAAAAAACAATTTGAAAGACCTTCAGAGAGTCTGAAGAATCGTTGATCAAAACTAATTTAAAAAAAAATGGCAGAGATGATGGATGACTCAAGACTTTTAAAAAACCCTGCATAGATCAGCTTTTTTTCCTTTTTTTCCAGAAAGTGTAGCATCGCTTTCTTTTATTCTGAGCTACATTTTCCTTCTTTTCCTATCCTCTGGTCACCCTTCACTCCTCTCCGGCTCATCTTTTCCAGGGGCTTGAGATCTTTTTGTGGCTGCTCCAAACTGGATTTTGTTGTGGTGGCTGGATCAGGGTCGGTGGCTGCAGGGTGTAGGATAACTTTGATGGGACAAGTTTCAAAGCATAAGCTTTGAGAGCTGTGGGGCGAAAAGGACGAAGAAGGAAAGATGGAAGGAGGTTGTGTGAGGACAGATATACTGCCTCTGAGTTTACAGAGGCAGATTTCAACCCAAGCACTCAAACTCTGAGAACAAGAGAAAAGCTTAAATTAGAAAAGAAAGACAATGACAAGAAGACATGTATCTAAGTGCGTTTAGTTTGTACAGAAGTGCGAGCCCATTCGACAGCTCTATATGCAAAGAAAGCAAACACAAAGGAGACCCCTGAGCTTTATTAAACAAAGGTGCGGGACAAATTAAATGAGATGTTACTTCCTTTGAGCTGAATGACTCAGACGGATGGTCAATAAAGATGCGTCATGGTTGACAGGCTCTTTTCTCTAATTCACCCCAAATTACTCGGCCTCTATTCATGGTGTCGCACTCAAAAAATAAATGCACTCACATGGCACACTTCAGAGAAAACCTCTCAACGGGGTTTTCTCTGCTCATTCACCCTGTAACATCCACTCCTATTAGCATAAAACAGCCCCCAAGCTCATCGTGGGTCTATAATCACAGGGATGTTATACAATTTAATTCGCTACCTAGCATCTTATGGAGCGGATAAAGTCAATAAAAGCCATTTCCTTTGCGAGTCAATAGCCCCCGCTTTGCTTGTCAAGTTAATTCAATAAAATCAGAGATGAAAAAACAAAACAATGGTGAAATCCTCTGGTGAGCTCTCACTTATCTGACACGGGACTATCACAACTAAAAGCATTTAAGCAAGTATGCAGGACATTTGCAGTATTGACTGTGAGGGTAAGAGCACAGAACAGGCTTCGGGATATGTGAGGTCGGGAGCGATTCTCACTGTGTTACCTGTCATGAAGTCAGTGGAGAGGAATGAAGCAACTCAACTGGGCTTTTTAAATCCCACATAAGAAAAACAAGAATCCAACACAGCTCCATCAGCCCTCCCGCTCGTCTCCCCGTTAAATAAAACGTCACTCGGGTACACAGATTCTTTCTCCTTCTACTCCTGCTGACTGGGAGCTACAAACATGACCATGTTCTCTCAAGAACAGGCTAAGTGGCTTGTTCATTGATTGGTATTACTCTGGGCTTTGTGAGCAACAAGGTATAACGCTGCAGAGCCAAACAGACAGGAGACTAACCCCCTGCTGCAGCTGCTGACAGAAACCCAGAGACGAGGCCAAATAGTGAGGCATCAAAGCGAACTTCTCAGATTGGTTTCATAAGTCCAAACATCCAAATAAAGGAGCAGACGTCAAAGGATGAAAACAAGTAGAAGAGTTATTGCACAAAGGTAAAATCACAGGTGGATTTCTGACATTAAGCAATTGGAGCTTAGTTCCTTAAGACTTGGCGGTTTTATAAACTATCATGGTGATGTTCTTATGCAAACTGGAATGTGATTTTATATAACACAGAGACGCAGATACACAGCCTATAGATCAGATCTGCTACTGTCAGTGGACTTACAGCCTCCCGCTAGAATTTTAATTAGTCCCACAATTAATGCATGCAATAAAAAATCTTATGAATCTTTGTACAAAGTTCTATTAGAGAAAAAACTTCAGCCCTTGATTTAAAAATATTATATCCTAATAACCCTAATTTAGGCTAGCCGACAACCAGTATCACTACCCTACAACCTATTCAACTACTACCAAAATGTGAGTCATCTTCCATCTGCTTTGTATGGTTCTTCCCCGAGGAGTTAACGAACTAACCAACTAACTTCAACTATGGCCTGGTAAAATACCACACACTGGATGGGTAATTAGATTGTTACCACTTTAATAATTGTTTATTCTGTTATTCCTACTTCTATAATTAATCCCTGGAGCTGCTGTATTCCTGCTACATTGCTTTAATAAATTCTATTTCCTGCATTTAAAGGCTAAACTGAAGTAAGTCATCATTTGCTTCATAGAACCGTAAAGAGTTTAATGGGACACTCAAAGCATCATTATTAAGGTCTTTACAGGTTGTTCCTGGTCCAATCATCAAAGCTCTTGGGACCTGCTGTCCAGGTCGTTAAAACATTTCATATCATGTAACAAGAGCAATGATCCAGGGAAGACCTCTGTTGCCGTGGAGACTGAATGTTACTGTAGTTCGACTGTAGTTTCAGAGGACGTAGGACTGGTCCGCGGAATCAAAACAAATAAAGTTAATAATTTATTATTATTATTATTATTATTTTTATTATTATTATTATTATTATTATTATTATTATTATTATCTGTGTGAGGTAATGTCGGAATAAGATCCATAACTGTTGTAAAAATGTTCATCATTGCAGATTGTCACCACTTCACTTCTTGCACCAGTAAAATTAAATTTCTTTAACAGTGTGCTAAAGCTTCATGTCCCCCTGGAGCTCTTTAGTGCTCCCCTTAGGGGACAGACCCCCCAGGTTGGGAATCGCTGCCTTAATGTTTGTCATTTGTATCCCAAAAATAAAACATTGTCATTAAACTGGAATGCATTTTTTTTTTGTTAATTAAGTCCATAGAAAAATCTGTCCCACACAGCAGAAGCCATGAAACAAAAGCACCATAAATATTTTGGCACTCGTGGCAGTAGCGAGCATGTGCAGCATCCTCAGTTCACATGGCAATTAGGAGTGAAGCAATGGTCGGAGCCTGGATTGATCCAGCAACAACAACCTGCCTGTTATTGACAGATCTCTGGGGCTTCACTGATGCACAGATGCCCAGAGGCCACTTTGCTCGACTCCAGCATCCCCCTCGTTTTCTCTTGCACCAGCTCGGTGTGAGAAACAACACAATTCAATATTGCCTCACCGGTGTCAGGCTTGGTGTTCCTATCTACAAAGAAATCCAGCCTCAAAGACTGCAGACTGTTATTATTCAATTCTTCCACTGGCATAATACTTTGATAAATACATTTTTGTGCTGCTGGTATTATGGGTTTCTCTACTGTTGCCTGAGATTTATTCAGTTTGAATTAAACATGATGTGCCAATAACATTTCTGATGCAAACACAATTAAATATTAAATGTGTGCCAAATCTGAATAAATACTTGAGAAGCCTTTATTTAAAAGCTTACATTTCCATTTAGGTGCTCTGGTAGAACAGGTTTACATTTTTCTTTTGTTGTTTCTTTGAAAGAATAATTCTTAATGTGTTTTAATTGGTCTGCTAATCAAGCTTGAAAAAAGGATTACGTGCAAAATCACTCCATATTCTTGGTTTTGAAGGTGCTGAGGTAGATGTTTGTCAGTGATTGGGCAAAAACAGCTGTATGATGATGTAAACAAATAAAAAAATTAAAGAGAATACAGATGAGGTATTTCTTTTAAAGTCTTCTGTAGGAGAAAATAACTTACTTAGACGCAACGTCGTGAAACAAGCTTAGCTTCAAACACAAACATCAGCAAAATTAAAAATAATTCTTAATGCGTAATCTGACGTTATGGTAATTTTTTGAATTCTTCTTTGATCATAACTGCACTGAAGGATGTCTGACCTCATCATCAAAGCACATTTTATACATGATTGGATCATGGGTCGGCAGTGCCAGTCATCTAAATGTGTTAATAAATACTGGACTGATTGATGTGGAATTTATTACTGGTGTTCCACGGAAGATAAACCCAGTGAGTTTGGAGATTCCAGGACTCTTTCCAAAATATATGTCTTGTATTTGTACAGTGCTTCATTCAGACCACTCAAAGCACTTTCACACTACAAGCTTTACATTTACACATTCATACAACCCGATATGTAGATCAGTGGGAGAAGGGAGGGGCTAACATTCACGCAACCCGATATGCAAATCGGGGGGCAACATGGAGTTCAGTGTCTTGCCAAAAGACACTACGACATGTGGTGGTGGAAGCCGGGATCGAGCTAACAACTTTCAAGTTGGAGGACGACCGCTCTAACCACTAAGCCACAACCGCCCCCAGTGTTAATAACTTCAAATTAAAATCTCGAACAACAACAGAATGATGGTGCACTTGTTTACATAGCAAGAGGGTTGCAGGTTCAAAACATTGCTGTGAAATTTCTGATTTCTTCGTCTATTTTCTGTAAACTGACTCAGTAAGATTGAGTGTGTTGCTTTGTGGCTCTAGGATGGATGGATGGATGGATGGATGGATGGATGGATGGATGGATGGATGGATGGATGGATGGATGGATGGATGGATGGATGGATGGATGGATGGATGGATGGATGGATGGATGGATGGATGGAAGTCAAGCCGCCAGCTGTAAACCTACGAGGAGCTGAAATCTCAGCAACATTTTTTTTTTTCTTCATACAGAAAACAGACCATAACTAATTTGTTTCCATTAATTTATTTAAAATGTCTTTGAAAATTTCTCAGGACACTCCCATTGCAGCATTCAGACCCCAGTGAACCCTCCTGCTACATATTCTCACAGGGAAACTCATCAAACTACATGAAAGCAGCTATTTAATACACAAGACCTTCAAAAATCTTCAAACTATGCTTCCTTGTATTTTTTTTTTTCAATTACAAATCAAATTCTTCTCATTTTTATGAATCTTTTCACTAAACTCTCATGTGTTATTTAATTAAAAAGTTGCAGAGTAATCATAAAGAATTTAGGAGTCTTTTACTGAATACAAATGTCTTTTCCTTGACTCGTAAGTGTCAAATACACATTTTAATGTATTCTATCATTTGCTTTCATTCTTATATGTAAAAATATTACTATTTGTTGCAGATTTTAAAAATGTAGTAGCTCCACTTGTTTATTACAATAATAGATATTTGACCAATGTCACGTCCAGGTTTTACATTATCATAATCCCTTTTTTGGATAAAACTGTGAAATTTAATCTGAATCAAACACAGATTATACTGTTTGAATCAATTGCATTTTTCTTCAATGTTAAAGTGAAAACTTTGTTTCAAACTGTTTATTCAGTAAAGTGTTTGTAATGTATGTTAATGTGGTGGCCCATCTGAGCAGGGAATGTTTGTTTACTCTGCATCACATGACCTAAATCTGTTTACGTGATAGAAGAACACAATTTCCAGCACTACAAACCTAATTTATCTCTTATGAAGAAACTGTAATAAAGATGGAAAGAAGTATTGTTTATTAAAGTCCCTCAGACACACTTTTTTCCGTGTTTAGCAAACAAGATCATGAAACACTACATGATGGAAATTTCCATCCTTTAATGAATGAGAAAAGAAAAAAAAGGTTGATATTTGTTTCAATGCGAGGTATGAAGAAAAAGTGAAGCAGAGAGTAAGAATAGACAAAGAGGAGTAATCTTTGTTTAAGAGGGCATAAAGGAAGTTTAGAGTCGGATCGAGATGACAAAGGGAGATATAAACCAAAATAGAGAGTTGGATTGAACCAGCTGGAGACAAATGGATAGATAGTGGAAAAGCAGCCCCACTAGCAATGTTGTAATGCTGCTCTCTCTTCATTCATGACAAGATAAGGACCGCCATCTCAACCTGAGCTTCTATTTATAATAAGAAACTGGTAGCTGAATAAAATCCCCAAACTATTTTTAGATCTTATCATCATGGACTGCTATTGTTCAAAAAACCCAGACAAATTGACTTCACATGAACAGAGACTGATAAGCAGTCACAGTTGCATTCAATGGAATTTAAGGACCATTAAGAAGAGATAGATTTGTCAGTTTGTGCACTCCACAATCAAACCATTTGTTTTATGACTTAGATGTCTGTGCATTGTGATGGAGTGGTGACCTGTCCTGGTGTAACCCCGCCTCTCGCCTAATGGCTGCTAGAGATCGACACCAGCTCCCCTGTGACCCTGAACAGGAGTAAGAGGGCATAGAAAAGAGATGGATGAATGGATTTCTGTGCCTCTTTTAGTTCTGCAGACCTCTGGCCTCTGAGCAGAGGAAGAACTGCTTCAGACTTAAAGTCACAGCCTCTGTGAGCTGCTGAGATGGCGGCTTGGTGCTAATCAGAGTGAGTCATGCTGTGGGAAGTCTGTCACAGAGATAAAAAGAGTGAAGGCAGGAAGGAACAAATGCACAAGGGAAGCGACAATAGCGGTTTAAATAACCAAACATTCAGTTGTACGGTAGTTCATTAACCTCAACATCCATCTCATGCTGTTCTCTAACTCTCTTTTTTTTTTTTTGCAGTCCATTTCTTCCTTTTTATGTCTGACTCTCGCTCCCCGTTTCTCCAGTAACCCCTCGCGGTATCTGTCAATGCCAGCAGGCACTATGGCAACAGGATACTCACTCCTGCAAAGTTTCTGTTAATATAAGAATCCACATGTGTGCCTGCAAGTGTATGTATGATGTTATGGACATTATAGACTCTACAAAACAAGCTAATATGAGTAGAAAACTGTTGAACCAACCAAGAGGGGAAACAACATGCAGCTGGAACAAATACTGTTTTTCAGCATCAGGTTTTTGGGGTGTGAGGTGATCTTAAATAAGACAGTTAATCTTATACATCTTATACAACCTTTAGAGACCAACCTGATGTCTTTGGACACTTTGATATTGGCACTGTGGCATCTGTAACTATTAGGACCCTAAAGGAAGACGGTGGCTTCATATAAACCAGGATAAAATCTGACCTGTGGAAAGTAAAACCCACATAGCTCAGTGGAAATATAGAACTTGAGAGCATCAGATCCAAAAAAAAGAGGACATTTGGATATTTAAGGAATATAACACTCTGGAAATGTATGACCCCAACAGCATTAGAAGCATACAACCCCCCGGTGCTTGAGAACATTGGACCTTGGGGGATTAGGACGTTAAGAATATAGCTTACAAAGCAGCCTTACCACATAGCTAAACTTTTATGGGGAATAAAACAAGCCTTCTGCCACAGGTTCCTTCTCACCTCAACAAATTTCATGCTTGCATTGGCAGCTGCCTCAACACTGATGACGTTTTAAATTTTCTGGCTTATCATTGTATAATGCATAGGTTTTTTTTAAAACCATATGATTAAAGTTATCTATACTGCTCTAATCTGCAGGTGGAGGCTGGTGGAGATAGAGGAGTTTCTGCTTTTGGTGAAACAGCAGAGATCTTCAGATTGTTAATGAGGAGGAGCCTTTAATCAGCTGACGGCAAACTGTAATAATGCAAATACACACTATAATAGCTATTTCCATCCATCCATCCATCCATCCATCCATCCATCCATCCATCCATCCATCCATCCATCCATCCATAACTTGACCAGCACTCTAATTTTCTCTGTGAAAGTCAAACATTGTTGCTCCTTATCAGTGTAACAATGTCTACACTCGATCTTTATAAATGTATATATATTCTTATCACTGTCAGAAACAAAACAAAACCTCCAGACAAAGAGTTCAACTCTTGTGTATTTGGCTTTAGTTGGTGAGGTTTTTACTTATTTATCTGGCTTTAGCTACAAAGCATTGTCTGGCCAGAGCTGATGTCAGCCTCAGGCCATCTTTCTCTATGAATACATAAAATATTATGACTGGTAAGAATAGCAGAACTCCCTCACCAATAAAAGTTCAGAGCTCTCACTGAACAATAAAACTTGTCTCAAAGAATATAAAAAGCATAAAGAAGACAGGAGTCAAAGAATCTTAGATTTTGTTTTCCTATAAGCAATCATGTTCAGCAAAGGATGTGAAGCAATGATGACTGCAATAGCATCAAATCAATGACCAATAATCTATAAAACTCAATCTGGACTAAATCGAGGTGTTGTTTTGTTCTTCCCTACAAAGGATGCTCATCTGATTTCATCTCGTCAAGCTGATTTGATGCACGTTAGAGCCTCACAATGTGTTTCATGTGTTTATGAGTTAAGAAAATGTTTTTAGTTTTAGCTTCCAGTGGTTCTGCTGTGCAGCTGCTTGGACCAGATGTTAGGATCAATTTTCTATCTGTTCTTAATTTAGCTGGTTATTACAAAAGAACCAGATGCAGTTTATATAGTGATGAAAAAAAGGGAAAATGAATCAAGATAACGACTGAGTATGTGAAACGAGTGCAGAGGTTCTATTTAAGCTCTACATTTATTTAGTATTACTAGTGATCAGAGCTTTAAATCAGATGCAAGTGACACTGATGTGTGGGCAGGGAACGGGTGAGTGGCTAAATCAAATATTATAAATGCCTCTACAGGCAGCTTTCCTGGTGATTAAAAAATTGCTGCATTTTAAATGTGAAATGAGAAAAGAAGCACAAAACTAAATCTTGCTTTAAATACAGATTCTGGGACAAATAATTAAGTGGAAAAACAGCAAAATAAAGAAGTTCACAGCCTAAAAGAAGAACTGCGTGTGCTTTCTTTGAGTAAATAGTTTGTTCATTTAGAAGGGTGTGAAGGACGTCTGTAGATGAAAGAGAAATCAATAAAGTTTGAAAGCATAATTTAAAAAAAAAGTATGTGAAAAAACTTTCAAAGTATGAAATAATACATGAATTAATTTAAATTTTAGACTTCTGGTCTTCATGCAATAGGTAATTATGCACCTTTATAAACTGCTCACAGGTGGAATGGAGTCCATATTAAAGTAACTGAACAGAAATTATTATTAAAGCTTAATATCCTTCGAGACAAGCAGCTGATGTACAATGTGAGTATGTGCAGATTTGCGCCCAATCACTTTTAAAACTCATTATTGGAACGGAGCCTGGTGACAACAGCTTCTGTTCATGTTGTAAAAGTGTAATCAGACATGGCGTCAGTTAGTAGCAGCACCAAACGAAGGCCGTATTTCACTGCACACTTGGCCTGAACTTCAAGGCTTCTGAAAAGGGGAACATGTGGAGGTCCGTCTGAGAGCCCCATATGTTCACCGAAAGGATTGCAGGGTTGTGTGTGTCATTATGTGTGAGGTCATCTGGATGGTTGGGCTTTTTGGTCTCAAACAAGAAGACTGAAGCTCAAATCTTCTTCCTGCTGTGTTGATTGATCCTTTTTTGGCATATTTACTCCAACTTTGTAAGAATAATGAAAAAAAAAATTTCTTCAGAGAGACAGAAGTGAGACCCTGTTGGCAGGTGAGATCCGTTGGTGAAACGCTTGTACGGCAAATATTAAGTCATCTGTTGTAATCTGATGGAGAACAAGCAAAGCACAAATACTCCAAAAGTACAACCAAAAAAAATTAATAACAATTCATCCCACATCCAAAAATAAAAACCATCTTGTGATTTTAGTCTTATTTAAACCATCAGTTTGTAAACATCTACTTTTATTTATACCATCAGCACTTTGTGGTCATTTCTAAATAGAATTTTTGGAGGGAATATCAGGTTATATGTGTTCTAAACAGGTGAAATTCATTGTAACTGAAAATGATTTTAAAATGTTTAAGAAATTTGAATTTAAAAGCAACCAAAATCTATTTTTTACAGTCCAAATAATATCTAATAAGCACATTTTCCCTTCCCTCCCTTGTTGCTGTGAATTCATGTGTTTATTGACTAAATAATCACGTATTAACAAAGTACCAATGAACTGTTTACTTTATCAGTTTTTATGAGAAATGTTGTCATGTAATGAGAAATACTGAGTACAATTAATTAATGTTTTCATTATGTTTTGGTTTTGGTTATGTCTTATGATTATTTAAGTGAGCGACTGAGTTTTAACTATTTTAATTTGAAAGAGGGATTTCATTAAAATATGGTTTAAAGTGTCCAAAAAAAAAATAGTGCAAATTGTTAAACAGGGATTTTTTAAAATATATTTCAAATCTGTTGGATTATTCTCTGAGAGAAAAAGGACAAAGGTGAGAAAGGAGAGGAGAGAGAACAAGGCTGGCGTTCAGGGGGATCTGATGAGTTGGCGCTTTGGCGTCGGTCCAAATATCGGTCTGTGCGAGCAGAGCTACGATTGATACGGACTGATCGAATGATGCTGATGTCACATGCAATGTTTACAAGCAGTTTAATACTCACACGTTGGAAGTTTCTCACGCAGTCTCGTCTCAGAGAACAAAAACTCGTCTACATTATTGAGACTGTCCGTCCTTCCTTCTCTCCATCTGTTTTTCTATCTATCGTTTCCTTTATCCCTCATTGCATTTTGTTCATCTGCTCAGCTCTAACAGGTCTCTATTGATCATCATATTTCCTCTTTATCTTTAATCAAAAGGCTGGGAATCTCTGTTGTTTAATTGATGAGTCTGAGAGAGGCTCACTCAGTGGCTCCCACAGAACCAGCTCGCATTCATAATTAATAAACCGCTGCTAATTATCCAAGCACTGCTCCACACCGTGCATGGCCTATTTAGGATGGGAGGGAAAAAAAAGGGAGGAGAAAAGCTGTGAGGAGTGAAAAAAAGAGGCTGGAATTAGAGACAGAGTGGGATTTGGGAACGGGAGGCGGGTGCAGAGAGTTTCTGGATGAGAGGAATGGGGAGGATGAGACCTGTCACCTGTGGCTGCCTCCCATAATCCATCTGTCTTCATTTCATCTTTTTTTCCCCCCACTCATCTCCATCATGTCACACACTTCCTCTCCCACTTTTATTCAGCTAAAAAAAAAAAAGGCTCCAACTTTTATGGGCTCGGGGAAAACTGAAGGAGACTGTGAGAGAAAATGTGATTGATTTGAGAAGGAATAATGTATAAGACATATATATATTTATTTATCCTTATCTCTGCACTCAATTTCTTCTCTTTACTGTTCACTTTTAAAATGTTTCAGACACGTTGCTCGTCTCTTGAACTCAAGTGAGTGAACTTCCGGCACACTGATGGCGTGTTGGGCTCAGAGAGGATGGAGCGGCTGTCTCTAATAATGGTCCATCTGGATGTAGATTGACCTGTCTGTCTACCTACCACAGCCTAATGCAGACTGATAAATGGATGGTGTCATACTGGTCAGGGATGAGGTGGGGGCTGAAGGAACAAAAACCGTACCTTCACATCACGTGGCGGAGACAAAACTGCATAAGATTTAATTTTACAGTTGAGGGGGGCTTAAAACTAAGAGCCCATTAAATTTAAAGGGTCTGGAATCTTTGTGGGGGACTAAAATGCTGGAGCCAACAAGCTTAATGGTTTTTCAAGGGTCAAAACTTTATCTAAAGGTTATGGTTAGTGAGGTCAAATCCTAAAGTTTGCACTCGACTTGAAGATCTTGAGGTGGTTTCTTGCTGTGATCCCTGGTGTCCCATTGCTAACATTAAGCAAAGCTTTGCATTCTTGTTCTAGAGTTTGGTGTTAAGTTAGAACCATTTTTAACAAGGGTCTGAACCCCTAACAATACAAGCACAAATCAAGGATTAAACATCTTTTTTAACTTTTTATTGTTTAATAAACCACTTTGGGAGCTTGTCCTGTAGTGCCCTTTTAGTCAATGTGAGAGTTAAAGCAAGTAAATTAGGATTAGGATATTTGTCAGTGTTGAAGGTAAGAGACTGACATTTTGTCCCTGCAAGTGGGATAAAACAACAAAAAGATTCATGAGGAAAACATCTCTGATGAGCTCATTAATAGATTAGAATAAAAATTAAATTATAAGAATCAAAAGATTTCTTGACTTTCCTTCTGCCTATAAATCTTAGTTTTATGATGCAAAACTTGACTTCAGAATTACTCCAACACGCAAAATGATGATGATATAATTTAACAGTGAGATGCTTTGAATATTAGCACATTATTTTTTAGTGCCATTCTTTCCACAATTCTTTTCTTTTTATGATATGCTCCTTGTTTTACACTTTTCTGAAGGCTCGCTGTGTCTGTACTTTGAACTCTAACTTGTTTTCCTTTTCTACACAGTTTTAACACAGTTTTAATTAACCTGATGGGTTTTCTCATGATCGCTCAGCCTTGACCATTGAGTACTTCCACTTTCAATTCATGTCCAGGGATTCAATTACAAACCCTCTCAGATACACTTCCTTCATCTTGCCTGTGTAACATCTCTTCTTCTGCCTCGAGGGCATTATGTCCCCAAACTCCTCCACACCATCCTCAAACATCAGGGAGGTTTTCTTGTGATGTCTTCAACATCTCTATCATAATCCACAACTCAAAGCTAACTAACCTCGACTTGTTTTTACAAACAGTTTAAAGTATTACGGCTTTAAACTGATGTTAACCAGGGCAAACCCAAATAAAATAGACAGATTCAAAACAGAATTAAAAGAAAATCCTTGACAACTATATATCACACCCCCACCCACCACACAGCCTGCCCCCACCCTCTCAAATGACACTCTAATGGTTTAAATGACACATTCTTTATAAGATCCTGGGTGGACCGAGGCCAAGGTGAAGGGTCCAGCTGACAATTTATGAGTCAACTAAAGGTCACCAGTAAACCCTGCGACTCAATTATGAGGTTTCTCCTAGCAACAGTAAACACAACACACACACATTTGTGCAGCATCTATTTTCAACTAAATTCCCCTCTTACAAGTATGAAGACATGCTTTCATAGCACAGTGGCAAACATCAAAAAGAAAAAAATATATATTCATCTGTTACAATCTGCAGCCAACAAGCCGGGCCAGATAAAATGGTATCTCTGATGACATGCTTTATTCCCACTGACTCTGTTGCTGCTCTGTACAGAAAATGGAAGAATAAATCACAAATCAACCAGTGAATGAGTGATGACTTTTTTTTTTTTTTTTTTTTTTTTGGGACTGTGCTGTAAAAAAGGCTCTACTGCTGTGAAATTAAAAAGAGTCCAAGTTTACCTTCTCTCTCTGCTCCAGGGGATGTTTGTAATTCGAGCAAGCAATATTATTTTCACTATGACGGAGCCAATATGTTATAGTTATCAGGGACTATCTGCTCTCTTGCCTTGGAGTAGAGTTTGTGTTTTCACACCCAACTGTTACACCAGCCTGTAACCTGACCGAGTGCATTCATGTAGTTCCGATAAACATAAAATTGTAATCCACACGTTAGCTCCTTTTCATCACGAGTACAGAAAGAAAAATGGAACATCTATTTAGCTGAGGTAGAAAAAAAAACAACACTTTAAATTTGAGTATTCAATAGTTTCTTTAGAGAGAAATTAAAAGTGACCATGATGAATTTTATTTACTTGGAATTTGGATTTCCCAAGTTCAAAAGTGTGAAAATCCAATTTCAACACCCCAGAAGTCCAAATTCTGACATGGAAAGAAAGATTCAAATAAAAATATTTAAACCCAACCTCATACACAAAAAGTTGTTAATTTTACAATAAAACTAAAACAAAATATGTTGTACTGTAAAACTTAACCAATTAGTTTTTTTTTAGGTTTGAGTTGTCTTACATGGCTGAAACCCACTTTCTGCTGCTAACAATAACCTGAATCTGAAACAGCTTCACAGAAATCAACTTAAAGAAATGTGTTTGACAGTTTTAATTTAAAAATGAATGAGCAGCTCAGTGTCTATTGGAATATGTTTTTGTGGAGATTGGGCTAAAATGCTAGATAGCAGGAGATTCATGTAAAAATATGGATACTATCAATATCTGGATTAATTTAACTGTTTTCCTAAGAAATAAAAAAAAATAATAAGATGCGAGTTGAGAGGTTTTGAAGATGTAGAAATAAAATATGTTGATACTTTTTAAGTACTTCTGTCTCACCTTTTCACTAAGTTAAATTAGCTGGCTGCATACGACTCAGTTGCTGATTTAAATTTGCATAAAGGTCAAACTTTGCTTTGCTGTGAAACCACAATGCGCTGCAGTTCTTTTGTGAAGTTAAAACAATGTCATTTTTATTAGTTTTAATATGATGACACAGCATTTTGTCCAACAGATCCTCTCAAGGTCGTGAGCTGTTCTAAAACAAGCTCCTGTTGGTCAGTTTCTCCCTCAGTCCTCTGGGTTGTCCCGCACAGAGAGGTGGTGAAAAGATGGACGTCAGATACATAACAGCAAATATTTGTTTTCCTTTGAGAGACAAGTTATTCCACACATGCTGACTTTTACTATTCTTGATTGTTTTGATTCATCACACCAAAATGAAACACATTTGCTGAGTTGTTTTAATGTCAGTCAGGCGAACCTTCATAAAAATGAGCTGTAAAACAACATTAACTGTGTCACATGTTGTGCAGGCCAGCAGATGATACAGAGATTTAACAAACTGCCAGGTGGCTCGTATTTGTTTAATGCTGAAATACATGAACGTAAAGGTCAGAATCATGGCTGTGATTGGCTGTGTCTCCTAAATAAACACTTCTAACACAATATGTCTTCTTCAGACAGACAGCAGTAGAGATGAATCTGCCACTGTCCAGTCCCCACCCACACACCCATCATTTTATAACAGGGAGACTTTACTCTCTTACAGAAAGACATACACAGTCATGAGCTCAAATCACTGGTCTCAGATAGAAACTAAATATAGGTGGTGATGTAGGACTGAAGGTAGTTGTCAGATGGGGTCCCATTATCAGCCTTGGACTATGAGGCTCCGGTGTTCCTCCATAATGACCATCTACCGCTGCACCTGTCTCTGTGCTTGGCCCCCCTCTACACTTGGGCACTCAGGTCAAACTAAATATAGACTTGTTCTCCCTGTTGCCCCCCGCTGCACCGCTTTGCACAGCACCCCAATCCACTCCTCTTTTAAACCTCTCATCTGGAGCAAACTAGATGCAGTAGTCGGCTTCGCCAACACAGTTACACATACTCTCACATGCTTTCATCTCACCCCCTTTTATAGAAACATGATGACATTACAGCCATGCAGGAATCACAAACAGGGATCTACTGGCACCAGAGAGGTGGCCATCAAACATGATCCAGTTTGATTTTACAGCTAATGTCTGTCTGGAAAAATCTATCTGTGGAAAATCAGAAGATCGTCTTCCATAAGTGAATAAACGTGTTTAATGTAAAGCTACAGAAAAGCAAAATATTTCTGTTTGTGTTCTTTCAGATGAGGTGTACTTTTTGGGGAGGTTTCGTCTTTCTAGTACTTTGCTTGTTCTGGGCTTTAAAGAGGCCCTTCCATTAAAAACGGTTATTCTGAGGTTTTTGTTGAATATTTTAGCTCCACAGGTGTTCTTACCTTCATACTGGGTGTGAAAACAGGTCAATAACTTCTTTTTCAGTTTTTTTCTCTCAAACTACGCAGGTGGTGATAAAACCCGAGTTCTCCCGAGTCCGAACGGCCTGTACTTGTTTCATCACAACTCCTTTGTTCATTAGTATTCGGCAGCTCCCGCAGTTGAAACCACGCCTAGCATGCTGCTGGCTAAAAGCTGTTAACATAAGACGTAGCAAACAGGAAGACACGACGTCTAACGTTGCCATGCACAGCGGGGCAGGAAACAGTATACCTTGCTCTCATAGGCTAGTTTGTTAGCCAATCAGAGTCCAGCAAATTCGTATAATGAATATGAACGAGCTGCTGCTCGAGACCTGACGGAAGGAGCCGGAACCACCCGAATTTTGATGCAGAGAGATTGAAAGGTCTGTTAATAAGTGTTTCCTGACGTTTTTTTAGACATAAAATGTTTCATATTACTGGTTAATACTTAAGAAATAACCACAAAGTCCTGAAATTTGTATGAAACGGCCTCTTTAAAGTCTACCAAGGTGTAAATCCCCCCCGAAAAAAAAATAAGTATAGTCACATACCCAATGAAGACCATCATAAAAAGACTGGAAGACTCAAGAGATGACAAGAGGAGGGAACTCCAAGTAAAAAATAAGATGTTGTCCTTTGAAAATGAGGCCCTCCAGAAAGCAGTGAGCAAATATGAAGCCCTGTCCAAAAACAATGAGGTTCTGGATTTACAAAACAAGAATTCCCAGAGGGAGTTAAGAAATGTGGAAAGAAAGAGGAATGTTTTGGAGAAAAAAGAAATCCAGACGCTGATCTCAATCAGTGAGCTTGAAAAAGAGGCGATGCAGAAGGAAAGTTGACAGAGCCAAAAAAAAAAAAAAAGAAGTAAAACAGTAAATGGAAGAAGCCTTATAAAAAAAGAAAAATGACTTGGCCTTTAAGGTAAATTAAATGTCCTGGAGAGTAAAAATGGTAATATAAATGTAGATACAATTCACCAGAAAAACAACCCCCAACAAAAAAACAAGCACCGATACCTCAGTGTGTGTGATGTCACATCTCTAGCTGCATCTTTCATTCAGATTTAAAAGTTTAGCCAACATGCTCAAACTGTTTTTAATGTTTATCAGAGTCTGTACTCATTATGAAAAGTTTGAGAACCACTGCTGTATTCACATGTATTGTTCTGTTGTGTTAAATTCTAAAAATACACAATTTATTAATGTTTTTTTTAGCATTTTAACACGTCTCTCCTGATATTTACTTTGTATTTTATTCAGCAGCCTATTTTCTTTTTTCTCCAAAGCCTGTTACAACAAACATTTACATCTATCTAAAGATTTTAAAGAACTCTAAGCTTACCATCACTGGTTTAAACACACCCGGGGTATTTTTCTGCTTACTGTAAAGGGCACTTTGAATACCTTTTCAATAGCTTTGTGTTTGTTGTGGTAGCTATTAGGAGGAGATGAACACCTTCAGTTTGCTGTAATGGCTTGCTGTGCTGCTCTGGGTTCTGTGTAAATTGTGCATAGATAGGGTAGTTTGAAAGCATGCTGCGTGATGTTTATGTGAGTATATTGTGGGAGAGTTTTAGGGTAATACTCCACAACTAATGGCCTGAGAATTCAGATGGAATCGATCTATGAGCACACGCTGGCTCGAAGGCAGTTCCTCGTTGGCGCTGGCCCAAAAGTTTAACAGCTGCTACTAAGGACCAACATTTTAGATTCCAAATCAATGTGCCTCAAGAAAGAGACAAGTGTGCAAGTTCACTGCCAGACCTGACTAACCCAGCGGTGACGTCTTTGATCAGGTTCATACTCAGAACTCTTCTGCAACAAAGCATCAGTTCAAATTCCTGCAACACAACAGAGCTCTTAGACAGATATTTGCACCTTTTAAGCCTGTTTGTATAAAGTAATCACGGATGCATCATTGTAATGTTATTTGTCTGTTTCATTTGTTTGTTTTTGCAGAATGCAGCTTTTATAAGGAGTCAGTTCTTTGTGTTACTTTACCTTCACTGTAGCAGAAGAATCCATCAAAAAACAAACTTAGAAACATTTCTGATGCACTGATCGTGATTTTAACAGACACTTTGTAGCCACAGCAGCTGGTAACCTCATTATTATGTATCCATGCATCAACAAATACAAAACAATTCTGATTGGTTGCAAAATAAATCATTTTAAATAATCCATATGCATTACAGACACTGAAATGTCTACGTTTTCCATTGCTGGATGTTTTTTGGGACTCATTGATGCCAATAATCCCGAATAATCTCATCAAAGTTGCAATTTTTTGTTGGCCTACTGAAGGGAAATCTTTTAAAAAGTTCAAATCAATGATTGTGATGAGAAATAACCGATCACCTTTGCTGTGTTATTCTTTCTTCGGATCCAGCGGTGACACAAAGATTCGCCAAGAAATATTTTCGGAATGTGGTTTTGCAGATCTGTGAGAGTTTGTTTGATTTTCTTGCGAGAATATTAATTCCCTGGAGCAAAAAAGAAGAATATTACTGACAGTCATATTATGGTCTGTCTCATCTCCTCCATTCTGCCACTGACAAAATGTCCAATACTGCAGGCAGTAAAAACATCTGCAGTGCCAGCAGCCTAAAGGAGAACGACTTTCTGTGGTAATAAAAGATGAGATGGAGTGATTAGAAAAATGCCAGTGAGTTGCTGTCAGGCATTTTGGCTTGCTCTCTCTCTTAGAAATGCCAGTCAGGGTTACTTTAGACAGGGTTTAAATTGTAACCTGTGGAACGTCTGCAGAAAAGAGGCGGCGGCGAACACAAACACTTAAAAGAAACTAAATCGAATCACATAAAATCTCCAGTAATGTTTTGTCTGATAGAAATATTACTGTCCTACGTCTTCATTTCCAATTCTCAGGTTAACAGTGATGCAGGCAGCGTGTAATCAGAAATGGGCCAAAACATTCTGCTGATAAAATTGACTACACCACACTGCTCTCCATGGCCTTCGCTCCCCCATCTCTGTTACCCTGGAAACTGTTGTCCATGTAGGAAGGAGCAATTCTATTACAGCAGCTGGGCCAGCCGGCAGATAGAACTATAAAACATGACTTAACGCTTAAAGAGAACGAGAGAAAGCAGAGATGGAAACCGCTGAGAAAATGTACCAGGGAATGTGAGAAAAAGGGGGACACGGGAGAAACAAGAGCGAGACTTGAGCATAGATTAAAAAGGGTTTGTAGGGTTGGCAGAGATAAAAGGGGAGTCTGGAAATAGAAGGAGCACGAAGAAAAATAAAGACAAACCAGGAATAATGAAGATTACTTCCAATCCTCTGACCTCGAGTCACAGATAAAAAGAGAAAAAAATGTAAGTATTTGCTGAATAACAATACAGGGCAGTGCACTAATGCACACTTGGCACAGTTACAGTGATAACTGCTATCAGAGTACGTCTGATTACACACAGAAAGTGTGTGAAGATGGAGAGCGGGGAACGAGGCCAGGAGCAGTAAGCTAGTTAAGCAGATTGCGTGATCTAACTCTGCCACTATACATCTATTCACATCCTGTCAAAAGCTCACCATGGTCATCCATCTCTTAACCACAACTGTTCTCCAACTCATAATGGATCTATTGAACCTCTTCCATCACATGCCCTAAGCTAAATCCTTTCTTCTTCCCTCTTTTCTTCCCGTCTTATCTTTTCCTTTGTTTTTTTCTGCCCTGAACACCCACTCACTGTCTCACACCATCTCCATCAAGGGTAAGTTTTCACGCTCGTGGGCAAATTATCACAAAAACTCTTGCTTGTGGCAAGAGGCGGTGCTCAGAGTGTGTGTGTGAGGAGACAGACAGATTGTCAGGGAAGGTCAGTATAGATGGAGTCTATAGGGAGAAACAGTAGCAGGGCGAATGGCAGGTATCAAATACTAATCAATACTGCTTGTATACACACTTTTGTCAGGGCCTTGCACTTAACTAAGCCTTGTCCCTTTCTCACTCTGGTGTTTGTCGAGGGTGGGGGGTTGTTTGAGATGCGTGTCAGTGCGTGAGTGGCATCGGCTTTCCCTTCTTCAGCCAACGGTAAAGGGGAGGGTCCTTCTCTGATGTGACATCGCCTCAGAGGAACTTGTTTTGTGTGTGACCTCTTGATGCCTGTGAATCATTGCAGAGAGTATCGAGTTGCGAGCTGGCTTAGACCCAGCTTACTTTGTTCTGAGATAAACTACGCCGACTACTAAGCAGTGCGGCCTGTGGCTATAATACCTGACAAAGGTCACGTTACTCTCCCAAATTCATTTCTGTGCCTTTGTGAAATCAAATCCAAACTGAACAATGGAAATACGACTGAGACAGTCCCAAGGCTGAAAACCATCAGGTTTACAAAATCAAATCGGATTCCAACGTGTCTTTCGTCCATAAACATGGTTTCACATGCCGTGCAAATAACATCCAAAGTACCTACTTTGTCTCTTATGCTGTCGGTAAGTCTTAATTGCTACTAACATCTGATGTTATGTGGTTTTACTTCAAATGCAACTCCCAGTTTCTGTAACCTTGCATGCATGATGTCATGTTTGCAGAGTATATTAATCACCAGCATATCAGAAGGTGCTTTTTTTAAACAGTCAGCTCTAAAATTAATCAATGCAGCAGCACAGGAATTCTCACACAGCGGAGAATTTATAACGAGACATTTCTGCATTTTGCACAGCAGCAGCACAAATCATTTAGGTGACCAAGGTCAAACTGTCTAAACGGTTACGCTGTTGTATGTAAAATATCCAATTCATCAAGCAGCTACAGTTTTATGTGTCATCTTCCTGGAATTATCGAATGGATGTTGCATTTTTATGGTTTAACAAAGAGTAGTAACCTCACAGTTGAATCTGTCATATGTAAAAAAGAATTCATGCATAAGAGAAGCTGTAAAAAGTTGCTGAGTGATTATCTTTAGCTAGCCAAACAAAATTAAAAAAACATGTCCATAAATATATATTGTGCCATTATTATTTTTTGTCTTTTAGAGTTAATTCAGAAAAAGTAATTACAGAAATTATTAATAATTGTATGGTTCCTTTATTTTTTTTAAAGAAAAACTTTCAGCTAAAGGAGGGCAAATGTATTTGCTTAAAAGTACAGTATTTTTTAAATGGGAAAAAAAAATTTCAATGTCAGAATATTATTTTACACAAGACAGCCAAGTTTCACCATGGAATATAACCTGTTTGTTTCCGAAGCAGCTAGTTGGCTAGAAAAACAATAAACCATGATTTCATCTTCTTAAAGATTAAAATCTGTCTGTCAAAATCCAACCAGAGAAGAAATTTCTGGTGAAGAAAAAAAGTGGAAAAAAACTGAATGAAAAGAGAAAGTAAGAGGGCGACATGAAGACATGGGTGTGAAATGGCAGAAGAGCGACAGAATAAGTTTAATGTGTGAGGAGTTGGAAGTAGATAAACACCTTCACCTCTGTGTTACCTCAAGATTGTGTGCGTGCACGTGCATGTGCATGTGTGTGTGTGAGACACTGAGGTGTAGAGAAAATTGGAGGAAACAGTTTTAGAACTGTGCTCACTTACTAATGAACACCTGCCTGTTTCAGCATGCTGCTTTGTCTGATATATTACTGTGGCTCTATATAACTCCATTT
Source organism: Pachypanchax playfairii (assembly GCA_006937955.1). Classification (NCBI taxonomy): domain Eukaryota; kingdom Metazoa; phylum Chordata; class Actinopteri; order Cyprinodontiformes; family Aplocheilidae; genus Pachypanchax; species Pachypanchax playfairii. Next base: position 5,583,443 of record SSNP01000004.1, on the reverse strand, counting down.
CTAACTAGCAGTTTAACCAACTTCTCACACTGAACTCTGATTCACCTCCTAAATCTCCTAAAACTAGGTCTGTTTTCCAGTTTAAACCTCCTGTAACCTTTTCCCTGGATACTAAAATAGGTAGTTTATAGGAGTAAATATTGTTAAAATGTAAATGTTTGTGTGAGTTTTTTTGGCCACTCATGTGATTTTGACAATAAATAGCATGCTTGTTTAAGTCATAGAACCTTTATTAAACAAACATCTATTCCAAAGTCCTAATTAAATAATATATATATATTACTTTACTTGGTGGTTTGCAAATGAAAAAGTCAGGCTATGACATCATCGTGTGGTAAGCTCGTATGATGTGATCTTCTGGCATGGAACTGCATGTTGTGGCGGTCATAGAGAGTCGTGCCAGTCTGGGACTCGAGATGTGGTGCGTTCATGGGCAACTTGCCGCTGAGTGTGTGAGGATTCAGGAGCATGTCTTAGGGATGCTGTCAGGAATATTCAGGAAGCAGCAGCATCACACCTGTTGGTTCCAAATTTAGAAATCATAGCCATTGTAATTCCTACCCCATTTATTTTTCTTACATGTTTACCTTTAATTAGCTATTATATGCTAAATAAATATAATTACAATGTGCAAGAGGGAGAGCAGGACTTTCATTTTTACACATCAGACTCTGGCACCAAAAATTAAAGATGACAGCATAAGAAAATTGGATTTTGTGGCTTCAACTAAACAACAGAAGGTGGAGAGGTTCAGTCTAGATATTAATATCTATGGTAGTAGAGTGAGTGCAGGGTGAAGCGAAGTCCTCTTGAATGAAGAGCTCCTTATTCTTTACACTCACACAGTAAACAATAATTATTAAGTATTTATACTAAAAAAAGTCAAACATTTGTTTATATTAGAAAAGTTCAAGCAATAAAACAACCTTCAAAATGTCAACAGCACTTCCACAAAGCTATAATGTAATGGTTTTATCTCCATAATTATGAGTCTCATAAGCATCTATTCATCTGAACAAATGTTGATTTTACTTAAACTTGCTACAAAATCCTGCACCACACTTCAATCTATAGAGATCAAGATATTACAACTTGTCAATAAAACACATCATAATATATTTACACAGAGGAAAGTCCTTCATCCTGGTATATATCAGAAAAAGGCAAATACAAAAGACTTACTTTAAAAGTCACACCAAATACCAAGAGCAGATTTATCTTAGATAATAATAGATAATAATTATTTGATTTATGTTACATATTAGAATTAAATAAATGTATTAGTTCATAAAATATGTCCATATAAGAGGACGTCTGTCCTGACATTTGCCCCTGTACAGTTGACTGCAGCTGTGAAATAATAATAAAAGTTTCCAGGTCTTTTAAAACATCTTATTTGTTGCTCTACGTTACAATTCCCTCATCGAGGGGATTTCGTAAGATCAAACCAGCCTCCAAAAACAAAGAACAGAGAGGAAAAGAGGCAGAAAGATACACAGGTGAGACAAAAAGGAAAATCTGAGAGGAGAAGACATCATCCAGCCTGATAATCCCTTCCTATCCCACCGCAGTCCTGACAGCAGTAACCTGGTTTTATCGCTGTGAATGAAAATGATACAAGTGAATTACGCCTTAATGCATTTAGAGCACTTAAATGCTGCTGCTGCAACTTTCTGCTCTGAGTAACAGCTTTTATCACTGTTGCACTCTTCTTTCTGTATTATTCTCTCTTGTAATCAATTGGAATCAATAATTAACACTCCAGGTAAAAAAAAACCACTCAGTTTTCATGGTCTTTGTTAAAACCTATAAGAACTGGCCTCAAATAATCTTAAAAACTAAAAAAAAAGCTACATTTTAAACTGGGCAAGTTTTTGTCCTTTTCTCTTTATATCAAACCCTAATTTTTTGATGTTGTGAGATTGATTAAGACCTTTTTATGATACATTTGGTTAGTTTATTTGTCCATTAGAGCTTTCAGCTCTCTGCTCTATAGTAAACTGAGGATTTATTTTTAGTATTTCAGTGATAATCTCTAAAACACAAACAGAAAACGGATTTCATTACCAGCTGAACCATTCAAAGGGTTGATCTTTCACAGCTGATCGCACTCGTAAATGTACTAAATGGCCTCCAACAACCAGTCAGAATTTAAAGATAAATGCAACTCAAATCAATAGTTTAATTAGGGGTTTAGTAGCACTGCCAGTTAGCGAAATGTTACAGTTAAATGTGATTACGCAGGTCAAAAACTACAACCGATTTTATTCCATTTTACAGTGATTAAACGTAGTTAAGCTGAAACATGAGTCTGGAAAGACTTTGACAAAGCAGGAGCGACTAATAAAAGTGACATCACACAAAAAAAAATTGTTGTCACAAAGTGGATTTGCATCAAACAAACATTAAAAGCGGTTTGTTTTTTCAGTTCTCTGGGGATTTTGCTCGTTCCATCAACCTCGCACAAATAAAAGTTTGTTTCCAAGCAAGTCGATGGGTTACGTCATCGCATCTGCCGCACTTTAAGAAGCTGGAGATTAATTGTGTGACAACTTTACTCCGCTCACATTTACTGCATCAGGGAGATGAGACAAAATAAACAAAAAACAAAGTGGTGGAAGGAGAGAGAAAAGGATGAACAGAGGGGAAGAAATCTGCTCAGTGTATCACTGCTTCTGATTGGGAGGGAAGAAGAGGGTTGAGAGGGATTGGCAGCCATCGTCTTTGCAGATCAAAGACCTTTTTTGCTTGTTCTGCCTGCAGCTCTGCTTCAGTTTGGAATAAGGAATAGGATAGTGGGAGGGGAAAAGGAAGGTGGTGGGGTCCGCATCAAGGAGTTGACAGGAAAACTTACTTTTCTTGCTCACTTTGCTCTTCTTACATCCACCCTGATGTTGTCTTCCTCATTAAAATCAACCTTCCATCATGCCCTGCAACATGCAGGAAAACAAAGCCCGAAACATACCACACACACACACACACACACACACACACACACACGCCGATAAAAAACAAGAAAAAAAAAGGCTGCGAGCACATCACAGAACTAATGAGGCAGAGTTCACGCTCAGCCAAAAGAAAAATTCCCAGGGTGAGTCAGTAAAGTGACCTTGATCTGTGCAACTCATTCAGACTCCTTTTGCCAATCATCTCCATTATTTTCTTCACTTTATCCTCTCCTGCTAATATGCGCACACATAAAGAAAGAGCTCCCCTTCTTAACCCGAAAGAGGGATTAAACAGTGCGGAAAAAAATCCTAGATATGCTGCATAATCTTTAGTGCTGAGCTCAGCTGACTGCAGGGAGTTTTTTGTTTTTTTTTTTGCTGAAAGTTCTTCATGTAAAAAAAAAAGTTTATTCTTGGGTGTTAACTCTATTTAATGTGAGCATTTGGTTGAAATCTGCACAGCTGAAATCTTAGTGTTTATGAAAAAAGGTAAATAGAAATTTGATCATATTGTGCAACTCTCATTGCAAAGTGTTTGTTTAGCATCTCTAGGATTTCTACTACTACTTTTGCCAAATCGTAGCTGAGGCCGATTTATAGTTTTACAACAAATTAAATACATTTGTATTTCACAGTGTTTGTAGGATATGTAATATAAGAGGGCTGACTGACAGCTTCTTTCTCCTTCACTGCCTGCAATTTATCTCCTGCTTGACATGACAAGAAGGAAATGGAGGATTTGCTGCGTAAACATGCCCTCTGACCTCTGCATATTCAATATTCCTGTAGAATGACAGTTGAGGAGCCTGTCCTCCCCAAACTTGCACCGCTAACTGGAGTTTCCATTAGACTTCCACAAGCCGGAGTCATAGCTGGTCACAGAAAGCAGAGAGGAGGACAGATTGCATGCTCCCGATGCCTTGCAGCATGACAAACACCTAAATAAAATGCTGCTGATGGCCAGGAGACATGCAGCAATCCGCCATGGCCGACTCCTTGGGGATGATTCGATTCTCATACGCAGGGAAAGGAAGTGGGGAAGGTTATAACCTGGTCTGAAGAGTTTCAGTCATGACCTTATTCTAAAAAAAAAAAAAAAAAAGTTCTGGTGTGTAATAGAAAAGGTGGGCCATCCTGTGGCTTGTAATATTGGCTGCTCCTTCCTGTGCCCCTGGCAATTTGTAGCTGATTTATTTATTTATCAGAAACTATTCTACCCACAGGAGTACAGTGTACTAAAAAATACAAGTAGAGTGTGCAAGGGAGGAACATTAATTTAACAGGCTAAATGAGAGCCATATTTATTGTTTAAAGCCAAACAAAACACGTGTAAGTGAACTTTGTTAAACAACAGTTCCTTATTCTTTGGCAGTGCTTTAAAAGTCCACTGGCATTTCCTTGGCCTCAGTCTCCACAGCCAAACATTACAATCCCCCATTTTTAAGAGCCAAACTTGATCTTAGCAGCACTTCCACTTTATAGCTGTATGTTAAAGTAGTAGCAGAACAAAAAGACTCGCAAAACAGGGACTTTTCACCAACGATCGTTTCACACACGATGCTGTAATGAAGTGTTGGAAAACAGCGCAGCTCAGATTCTCATATGTTTGTCCATTTGTCCAGTAATACCATCTTTTCTTAAAGAGGCAGTCTAGATGGTTTGGAGAAAAAAAAGTCCTCATTCATCCGGGTCATAATAATCCAAGTAGATTTTTAAAAAGATAACTTGACTTTATCCCTATTTCTTGAAGAAGTTTCACTTCCAAGGAGCTTCATCGGTTCAAAATGAAAATTGCCGGATTTCCAGCTTTTAATATGCAGCAGATTAAACATACTGTAAAATGTCAACACAGAAACAAGTACTGTAAATACTTTTGGGCATTTCTCTTCGATGAACTTTGGTTTTCAGAAACTAGCTGAGTCGCTGATGGAAGTGTGACTTGTTGAGCCACAAATGAAACAAAAACATTCGTAGAAATTCAGGTAATATAAACACTTCAAACTCCTCATACATAAAAGCTGAGAGGGAGTGTTTATATCTTCATCTCACCTGCGGGGCCATATTTAAAAGCACTCACACCCTGTCAAAATCACTGCCATCAGAGTGTTTTCATTCCCACTGTAAATTGCACTGGGACCTCAGTGGTTAGGAATGTGTGTGTGTGTGTGTGTGTAAATGTTATATACTCTCCAAGTGAACAGAAAGGAGTCCTGCAGAGAAGCACCCTCCACCTGCCTCTCTCTTTAATCTAGTACTGAGAGGACGAGATGCCATCAGCTGATGCTCTGCTGCATCTCTAAGAGGACATGGAGTTAAATGAGATCACAGTTAAACAGTATTTTTCTGTGTTTGCCTTTTTCTTTTTTTCTTTTTGCCTCAGCGTGTGGTGATAATTCACAGAAGGTGCTCAGTGGTTCGTAGGTATACGCCGCTTGGATGTGTCAGTGTGAGAAAGAAGAGACCGACATGGCACCTTTCAAATGTGTTTTTCAGAACTGGTGTCTAAAGTGAGTCGGGCCTCAGCGACAGGGGAGAGAAGTGAAAGGACTCAAGGATGTTGGATGTGAAGTGGATCTCATTATCAGGACTCTGCGTCTTTGAAGAGATGAGGCCAGACCCGTTATCTGGCTATACGTCACGGTACCGGGTCTTTACCAGAACCAAAATCCAGCCTTCAAAGTGCAGGGACACTAATAACCTGATTAGATTTATATTAATATAGAATGACCAGATTATAGTTCTGTTTAAGACTTTAGCTTCACTTGGAAGGTTTGAGTTTGCAGTTTAACTTTTTTCCTTTCCTCTGTTGCCCTCGTCATAAAGGGTGAGAGTAATAACTCGGAGCTTTTTCGTTTTGTTTTTTTTCAAGACTACTGAAGCCCTCAATAAACAATTTTCCAGCCCAACTGGTGACATTTAGAATAAGAGAGAGGTGATGGAACAGAAGGGGGGGGCAGACACTCAACACAGGGACAAGACGTCACAAGTGAAACAGTGAAGTCTCTCAGAAAAATAAACACAGCAGAGTTTTGTTACATCTGATCTGATTTTATATTCAGAATCTCACTTTCACAATGATTAACAGCATCTCTGCATCTCCTTTAACTTTACTGATAAACTTATAGATGGATGAAAGGTGGCACGTTTATACCCTCAACCTCATCATATCATTAGTTAAACCTCCCCTTTGGTAGCAATTATCTCTGAGGGGAACAAAAGATGCTGCCAGGCATCTATTACTGACATGGCAGCTCAATGAACAACACAGCCTTCTTTTCTATGGGTCCAATTTGCAGAGAGAATCCAACAAAACCTGGACCAATGAAGGAAAATTTCACATCGACAGACACACAGGACGGTCACACAGCAGCAGGAGCTGAACATCTCGCTGTGGAATGAGAACAAAAAGAGAAGAAGAATATTGGAAAAGAGGATCATTGTGTGTCTGTGTGATGGTTATAGTCATGAGGGGTATTAGTAGTAGTATTTATTTTGTCCTCAGAAAAAAATCTGGAATTTAAAAATTTCTATTTCGTTTTTTTTTTTTTCCTCCACACTGTAAAAAATGTAAAACTGTAACTTTTTTATAAATAAGAATATTAAATATTAGTTTCAGAAAGTATGTTCTCAAATATAAACCTTTCTATTCCTTAAAGAATAGATAAATAAACCTGTCACATTTTGGTAGAGGTTTTAATATTGGACCCAAATGCAGTGAGGGGGACAACAAAAACTAAAGTACAACTAAAAGTTTAATAAAAACAAAAATGCTGACGGGGCAGCAAAACAAACTTACATGGAGATGAGGAACTGAAGAGAAGCAAAGACATAATCCAAACAGGGTGGTGAGAGACTAAGACTAAGACTAAGACTGAGACTAAGACAGGAAGACTAAGAACTAGGACTAGGACTAGGACTAGGACTAGGACTGAAACTAAGAACTGAGAGAAAGACTAAGACGGACTAAGACCAAGAATAAACCGAGTGACAAAAACTGTCTGCTTAAATAACCAACAACTAATTACAGAAACAAGAAACACCTGAATGGAAAAACACTAGACTGAAGAGACAAGCTGAACTGACAAGATACTGAATGACACATGAGGAGAACAGGAAGTACAGACATAACCAAAATAAGAGCGAAACAGGAAACTAGTTCCTGAGAAAATAAAAGCTGAACCTAGAGGCTGGGGATAAATCAAAACACTAGATACACATGAGGAACAAGGTGAAAACACAACTTCACAAATAAATAATCCTCACTAATAAATAAACAAACCAAAAACCCAAGAACCTGACAAAACCAAAAACCGATTGAATAACTAAAAACAAACTTAGAAATCTGTAATACATTTTCGCAATTATTAATTTCTAACAGAAACAAACATTTCTTACGGCGCATACATTCATCAAAAACTTAATTCAAAGTAATAAGAATAATTAAAATAAAAATAGGTGTTCACAGCTGAAGTCCAAGAGCAGGACACATGCTGAACCATTAAAGGAGCCACAGCGACAACAATGGATGTGGTTTTGTAATCCAACAGGACACTTAGGACAGGAGAGCAAAGCTGAAATGTCAGGTGATACATTCAGGGCCAAACTGGAGACAAACTGTATGCAGCAGTGAAGGAAGAAAAGGGTCAAGGCTGGTCTGTAAAGTCTGCATGCTGTGTGCTGGAGTCAGCAGAGACAGGGAGAACCACAGCAGACAGGCCATTATCTGTCTCCCAAAGCCACAAGACACAATTTAAAAAACACTCAACACAGAAGAAGAAGGAAACAGACAGTGAAACAGATAAATACCAACAGGTGGACATCTTCTGGCATCTAATAATTTACTGGCTGTAGATAGGAGTCTGAGAAAATTCTAGTAATTACAACAGACACATGTTAGAGGATGTGAGTGTGTACTTTGAAATAATGGCGCACTACCTGGTTTCCAAGGTGAAAACGAGACCAGAACACTGACAGTCAGAACAAATGAGGAGCTGGGAAAACAGTCGGGGTTTGTTTAGGGACGGTGTAAATGTTAATCATTTCCACCACTGGTTTACAAGAGCCCGACATGTTTCGTCTACAAGAAACTCATGTTCAATTTATGTTCCCACACATGTTCTCAACAAGTGGGTTTTTCTCTGGAAGCAAAATCTGGAGGTGCAAATAAGGTCACGCGGTGGTTAAAGGAGCGCGTTTGATTAAAATAACAGATTCAATAATTCAATTGATCCTGATTGTGATTCTTTTAATCATTTTCTGCCCCTGCAGCTGGAAAAAGGAGCAAACCTGTGAGACTTTTCAGAAGTTGTTCTCCTTTCTGTTTATCGGCGCAGAGAATCCGTTTTTAGTTTTTTTTTTGGTTCATTAACTAAGCTGTGTCTCCAGGCTACGTTTGTGCACAGCTCGGTGCCAAATTTTCATCAAGCCACCCAGGTGTCTCAGATTCTCTGACTTCGGGCAGACCGCCTCTGGACTCAGGATGTTAATTGCAAAAGCAACAGGGGAGAGTGAACATGCACATGCTGAAACAATTACATGGGAGAACGCAACTTTTTTCCTTTAGTTGCTGTATTCTCCATCCTTCACACCCGCTAGTTCTGCTATGTTTTTACTTCTACTTCAGTATTTTATCAAATATTTTCATGTAAAAATACTAGTTTGGAGCATATTGTTTACATGAATGAACATAGACTATCTTTCAAAAACTGGACAAATGAGATGATTCTGTTCTGAGATTTGTTACAGGTGTTACAGGACACATCAGAAAGCAACTAGAAAAATCTTTTTAAACTTTGTTTTAGCTCATTTTTATCTGTTTTTATACATCATGCTGTTTTAATGTGAAGCACTTTGTGATTTTTGTCTTGAAAGGAACTTTGAGGTTTGCTTACTTAGTGCAAGCTCTATGAGTTTGTCAACCAAACAAAAATATCTTCAATGTTACTGTGAAGACACTGATGGACAAGTTACCACATGGTGTGGTCTGCTTGAATGTCACTCCAGTGCAAATAACATTCATTCTTCTGAGCTGCTAACTGCACCATGAACAGTTGGTGCTCTACACTGTTGCTTTGCAGCGAGAAGGTCCTGGGTTTGAAACCAGGCTGAGAACTTTCTGCATGGAGTTTGCATGTTCTCCTCATGCATGTATGGGTTAACATGCATAAGGTCAAATGGCATCTCTAAATTGTCCCTAAGTGTGTGAATGGATGTCTCTATATGTGTGACCCCGCCTTTTATCCAGTCACCACTGGAGATAAACCTATGTTTGGAAGGACATTAGCTACGTTTACATGCGCCAAATTTCCCCAATCTGATTAAAATCTTGGTCGATCTGAATTCCCAAATCCCTGTTTACATGGACACTAACTGAAATGATCTGATCATGCCATGAGTACACATGCACCAAGCACTCGATCAGGTTAAATGAGTTGAGCATGCGCACAGCGAGTTGTCTTTCCGGGGGAAGAAAAAAAAGTAAACAAACTCCGTCCTTTCTGCACGTCTTTCCCGCCCCATCGTGTGCTCGAGCTGACTCATGTTTTCCCCAATATGGACCTTCTGCGGGTGATTACCGTTATGTTTGGGTTTTTACTGGTCGCATTAACCAAGCTAGAGGCAGAATACATATTGCTACTGCTCCTCCACCACAGGAGAGGAGAGCAGGATGACAGGATGACTGCACCAGCAGACCACTTCTGTTTACTTCCCGCTATGTTTTCTACTTGAGTCTGCGAAAGCGGAAAGACGTCACGCTCAAGTTGTACGCATGCGCAAAGGGCTCTTTTCACCCTTTCTTTCCGAATGGGTGTGTACATGCACGTCTATCCGAATGAAGATCGGACAAAACCACCCCTCTCGATCGGAAGTAAATTTCATTCTGATCAGGCTGCATCGGATCAAAACATTCTGATTGACATGTTTACATGACGTATTTTTTTTCCGATTGGGCGTTTATTCCGATTAAATGTGCCCATGTAAACGTAGCTACTGAGTTTTTGCTTTTAATTGACCTTTTAGTTAAGTGAATGGGATATTTATATGTTCTTTTTTTATATTTACTGATGATATGGACTGATAAAATATCTCACTGGGAGATTCCTGGTTAAAGAATAAAAAGATTTATCTTTTTAATCATCTTGTCACAGCTGTACTCTCCTGGTCATCCACACAAACCTTCAGTTCATCTTAAGTACCTCCATTGGAGAATAGCAGAAACCTTCACCCAAACTCCAGCAATCTTTCTCATTTGCTCTATTTTATTCTCATCTCCACTGCTTCAAATTCTTGCCTTCACTCTGCTGGGCCTTTGCTAGATGCAGCCAGAATTTTACTCTGATTAACCTTCGATTGGCCCACTTCAAGCTCTCTCTCTCTCTCTCTCTCTCTCTCTCTCTCTCTCTCCAGGGTCATTTATTTCTTTCCTTTCCTGGCATGAAGCACGTTGCATTCTTCCAAAGGCTCTTACGCAGCAATGGAAATCATTTTGGAAGTGACTCAGACTCCTCTCGTCTTTGTACCCCGGCTGACGCCCGCAGAGAGAACAAGAGGGAAAACTGGCTGAGGACAAGAGAAGACAAAAACACTCACACGCTCAAAAAACATGTTCTGTATACACACAGAGAGTCAAACACGCATCACATCTTTCTGAAAACATACAACTTTTTCACAGCTTGATTCAAAGAATTCACACAATGCTGGAGGTTTTTATGACTCCAACCTGCTTCCAATGACCAGAATTCAGACTCCAAACATATTTATTTATGTTAAGTGGTTTCAGCAACCCAGCTGCCAGGAAAATATCTTGACATTTTTAGTTTAAATCATTCAGAGAACTGAGCTTGAGGTCTGCAGACGACTTGGATTGATGGATTTTAGTTTAAGTCCATGGTGAGTTCTTACACTATTAAATCTTTCTTTCCTTTGTCAATTCTATTTTTAACTTTAGTATTAGTCTTGGTTGGAGTCATAAAAATTCTTTTTTGGATCAGAATTAGTCGAATTTCTTCCAAATCAACTATATGTATGATGTGAACGTGTAGAAACTAAATCTGCAATGTTTTCCATCGAATATCAGTTTCACTTGTTCATTTTTTTGTTATATTAGGACCATCTTATCATGTTGCTCACCTTTATCTGTGGAATGGACGTGCAGGTCAGAATAAACAATCCTTTATTCACTTTTTGTGTAAATACCATGGTGTCAAAATAAAAGAACACGTTTTGAACTCACTCAATTCTCTCGTTACAACTTTTTTCCATGTGTTTGGCTTGAAATTAGCCGAAAAGCCCAAACAGTTCTAGATTTAAATCTACATGTTTAAGGGGTCTGGAGGCCCAGCGTTGGTCAAGCCTGATCAGATCGTTTCTACACCATAAAAAGCCTCAGACGTTTTCAAGTAGAGACTCTATTATTGGCCAGTTAAAGTGCCAGACGGAATTTCACACACTGACACACATCATTAAATTTTTGGGAGAGGTGGGGAAGGGGACCCAGGCCCATTCGCTCAATTGTCCTGGATTAACAGATCCTTGAAGCCTTACGGTCTGGTTAGTTTTAGAAGACTCCTTCTGGGAAAGATTAAAGATACACTGTTATTAAGTTTAAATTTACATTTAATGCTAGTTTTTCATTTACTGTAGCATTTGGGGTTAAAGGAGGTGGTCAGATTCAGAGAAATTATTAGCTTGGTCTTCAGAGGTTAGCTTAAAAATGCACATTCTTATTAAAATAACACACTTTTTATGTTTTGTTTTGGCTGTAATGAGACATATAATAACTGCAGTGGAAACGATTTTTAGACTCTGGGGCTTTGTGTTTGTTTTTCTTCTGAAGTCTGAAGCAAAACATCTGATGGGGCTTATACATTAATCTCCCTGTTTTAATACAGTCAGGGACATATGCACAAGAAAGGAAAAAAACATGTATTTTTTTTAGGTTCCAGTTATAGTCTAATTTCGCCTTCACGGTTGAAAAAATACTTTTTTTTTTAGGGGGGCATCATTTTTATCCATTTCGAACAACAAGTACAAGCAGGAAATGAGCTGCACGAACAATTGCTGTTGTTTCCTGCAAAACCTGGAAATAAACTGGTTAAATATACCGTCTGAAAACATGTTATTCATCTGTTTTTTATGTTGCGCTCAAAATAAATACTGTTACATAAGGCAACAGTTAAGAAATGCTAAATAAAAATGTAATCAGAGCCCTCAATAGGATAAAGTTTGCATCAGCAAATTTGCCTTTAATAAACTGAGTAAACAAAAGCACGTCCAGCTCCACACAAAAACACATAATATGCAGACGGAAACACGTTTCTGATGGAAGATGAGATGTGAGTGAGCTCGTCGCAGCCGTCAGAATGATCTAAGACTCAAATGACTCAACATGAGTGGGCATTTTGATTTTTCACACTCGAGCACCGTGCAGCAAACACTTTGGCTGACTGGTCCATGACTGTGGCCCACTCCTTCCAAGTGGATAATCAGTCACATTAATGAGAACGGTAATGTGAAGCACAAGAACTCATCCAGGTCCTCAGGGTTGAGTCTCTGGAGGGTTTGGAGGGGAGACAAGTTGCCTTGGTTGTAGACTCCCTGAGCCCTGAAAATCAGCAACCCCGCACTGAGCAACCGAGATGCCTGGCAACGTAACAAAACATCCTAATGTATACACTCTCTAAATAACATTTTCCCACTGAAAGTGCTCTGACAAAATCAATGCGGTACTCTTGTTAATCACGCTGATGTAAGCTTGTTGTGGGGAGTGAAAAGAGCTCTGGGACTCACCCACCAGCAAATACACACTTAGCAGGCACTTAGCTGAAAGACAACACACACACTCCTGTCTCTGTAATGTGTTTATGAACAAAAATCCAGGCTATTTCTATAACTAGCCTCCCATGAGTATTTAATGTCTCTTGGTACGGAGATGAAACAGAACTAGTTCACCAAAATACAGACGTGACTGAAAGGGAATGTTCTGCTGTAAGATTTATTGCTACATGCGCTAACTCAGAATTTACTGAGTCTAAAGTTTACCAGATATCAGAGTGTGCGGACAAGTGATTGAGCTTTTTTTATTTACTTCTTCCTTATTTCTTACTCTCATTACATTGCTGCAGGTTCTTCATTAGATTTTGCATGAAGAAAAATGAGTCATACCAAAAAAAAATATTTGTAAGAGGCTGAGGTTTATCCCTCTGTGCAGCCTGAGGTGACTCACATCGTTTGTCTGCTACCGTTTTTGGCCTGGCTTGCTGCCTGGTGGAGCAGGTGATGCTGAGGTGCTTTAAGGAACCACTGAATCAACCGTGTGAACATGCGTGATGATTGACAAGTTCGCTGCCTGATCAGAAATCCAGAAATGTATTCAAATTTCTTGAAACCGACTAGTTTCTGAAGCCAAATGCTGCAATATACTGTAGGATATTATAGCTTTGATGGGATTTTCACGAGTTGATTGTTCCATTCATAATGAGAAAATCGAGCTACTTATGATCGCGTCATCTCAAGAAAAGAAACTTGGTTTAAAGCAGATAAAGAGGTGATTATGGTGAAAAATGAGTGTTTTATTTGTTGCGTTCGGTTTCATCATGCAGCATCTCTGTCATGACACTTTAACAGCGACGTGCCGATCAGTGACGGATGTTCCTTGATGTTACGTTTTCAACTTGGATCAGCTGACAGCGAGACGACCCCGATATCTGATGTATCCCCTTTTTGTTTAATTGTCAGTTTGAAATTATGTATAATTAATGTGAGAAAACAAGCTTTTTTCAGAGCAAAATAAATAAATATATGAACTCATTATCTCTAGAAAAGATTAGATAATGAGACAAATAACTCATCTGAAGATAATGTCATAAAAATACATTTCTAAGCATGTCGTCTGTCTGTAGTTTCAAGATAAACCTCAGCACAGAAAGTATTCAAATGTCATGCTGTTTCTGCAGTTTGAAGGGTTGTTTTTTTTATTATAAGGAATACACCCACTGTCTGGCTTCCAGAGTTGGTAATATTAAGTTTTCACATCTCTGGAAGCACCTCTCACTTCTTTAACTTTTTTAAGAATCAAATGTTTGCAACAAGCTATTAGAGTTAGAGTCTTTGCAGAAATGGTACATAATTAACTAGCTAACATCAACGTGACAGGTTGTCAACTGTATGGAAGCAACTTTTTTTTTTTTACTTTATTCTCCTTATAGTTACACAGGAACAATAGCATGATTTAAAAATTATCCTGAGGAGGAAAAATATAAGTAATATTTGGATTTTATCTACCTTTTTTTATATATTTCATTTTTTTTTTCAATTTTAATTCCATCCAAATTTCAAATCAATTAAAGCTGAATCTCCCTTAGAAATTACTTCACCGTTTCTTTACTGAGAAGCAACCTCTTTCACAAACACGTCCTACAAATTAACTCACACACACACATATACTGTATATATATATATATTCCCCACTAATTTGCCATATCTGCTCTGTTTCACACTTTTACATTTGTAATCCTCGCTCACTTGTAATTTTCCTTCTGTTTGCCAGCCTCCAGAGAGAGAAACTAATTTCAGGAGTGAAAGGGGGGATTATCAGATCCAAACTAAATCTCACCACCTCCAGACAGAGATACTGATGGAGACTTTTCATGGGAACAAAAAAAGTGTCTCAAAGCCTGGATGGGAGCTCTCAAGGAAGAATCAAGTTAACCGCCACACTTGCAATTTCTCCTTATCAGCACTGCAGAAGCAACTTGACAATAACAAGAAAATGCTGAGCTGATGGCTCAGAAACCACATGCAGAAGTGACAACAGATAACATAATCAGTCCCCATTCATCACATTTTTTTTTCCTAATTTTTGAGCATAATGACAAATATTTGAACAGGAAGAGAGGTGGCTGGTAGCTGTACGCCATAAAAGCCGAGCAGACTTTTTACATTAGCATAGGTTCGGTGTCTTTTACACCACTTCAGAAATGTCATGCAAATAATTCCCCTCCCATTTTTGTCTGTCTCGTTGTATTATTGCAGGGGATGCTGTCATTTTATCCTACTCACTTACCCTCATATTCAAGCAGGGACACAAATACACAAGCTGACACACTAAGCCCTGCTAAAGAAGCCAAGGAAACCATAGAAACGGGTACAAAAAACAAAGAAAAGGAGCGGAAGGAAGATGAAAAGTGTCTATGTTTGGAGCCAGCTGGTTAAAGCTGACAGCAAATTAACAGTTGGATTAAGATTTGAAAAGCATCAAAATAAACCTGCAGAACAGATCAAGTAAATAGACAGAAATTAGAAACAGTTTTTGAGTGAGTATAATTTAGTCATGCCTCAAGAACACTGAAATACCTAATTTTCTATCAAATTCATCACTTGTCTCACTGTTACAATCCATAGAGCTGCACCTGTTGGATCCAGATTTAACACGTGATCAAAGGAAGTAGCTAATAAACAGACAATAATTGGTCCAGAAGTCTTTAGAGCTCTACCTCGTCAAAGAGGGTGAAAATCTGAGCTAAGGGGCAAAGAGTGGAGCCCCCAGAGCTTTCCTCGCATTAAAGTGGGAGCCTGGAGCTGTCCCTTCTATTACAACATAAGCCCAACAGAGCTTCAAAGCTACTTTATAGTGACCATTAATGGTGCTGATGACAGCAGAAGGGATATCTGTGCCAGGTAAAGGAAAACGGGCCAAAAAAGCTTAGAAAAAGATAGAAAAAAGGATTTTACATGTTTTTTTTTAATGCCCACTAGGGAGGAGCAGTGTTTTCTGGTAGGTAAGCAATGAAAACTAAAAATCTCACAAAGGGATAACTGTCATCTATTCATTTGGCAGGAGCAGCTCCAATCAGTGTTTCTGTAAGTAAGCACTCGTGTGGTCCTCCTGAGGAGTGGCACAATGGAAGACACTGAGTCATCAATAACATATAAACTGAGGGGCAAAAAAAAAAAAAATGCTGCCTTTTCTTATTGGATGCATGCTGGGAAGGCAGACCTGAAAAGGTTATCCACTTACTGCATGTTTCACAATGTTTTGAATAATTCTGGTTACTGTTTTTCTGCTTTTTACAGCTATTCTTCACTCCTGAACAAATGGAAAAGTCAAAACAGTGCTTGTCTTTTAATGTTTCATAGAGTATGAGACATCTCAGGGCCATGAGCTCTGGGTTTGGGCATTTTTTTTTATCTTGTTTATTCCTTCAGTTTAGACTCTGGGAAGTTTCCCAGTAGTTCTTCTGCCGCTGCAGCTGCACAGCGAGCCAGGAGAAGAGTGTGGCAGCTTTTGAAATGAAACAGACAGAACAAGCAAGGCTATTTATAAGAGGCAAGCGGGATAATTGTTGAAAAGGTTGGAGCAGCCCGAGCTGTGTGTTAATGCACCCGACACAACGCTGAGGCAGCACGGTGATGAGGATATCTCCAAGGAACGATCCCGGATGAGAAGTTCTGTCAAGCTCAGTGAGCCAAAAATAGATGGATAACTACCAACTTTTTGGGCTAAACATCCCAACAGATGTAACAAACCCACAAGATACTTTAACTTTTTATACTGTAGATAAATAAAATAACGTGGACATACCAGAGAAGTCAGAAACAGATGTTTCCCATCATGAGGTAGAAAATCCATATAAAGTGACATTAAATCAACCTCTTTTGTGTCACATCAAAGAAAATTTAAAGTGGAAGTTGTTTGTATATATATTTATTTTAGCTTTATTCACTTCTATGCAGTTTCCCACACTTGAAGACACTTGTTACAAATTCCAACAGAGAAAGATAAAGTAAACGTTTCCTTCCTGCTTTTTTCTTAACTCACCATTTACTCAAACAATTCTTCTCTTCTGAGTCTTTTTGCCCCTCAGTGTATCTTCTGTCTCGCTCGGCAACTGGAGAAGCTAGTCAAGCTGAGAGACTTTCAGAGGCGATGCATCATTTGATGACATGGGCTGATAGATGCCTGACAGACTGCCAAACCCCAAGACGTGCTACATGAGTCAAGAACAAACACTCCTCCGTCCTGCAGATATGCTTTTGCACATGTATCCATCATTGCCGTGTGGGAGGTGTGTGTTTGTGACTATGAGCCGGTCTGAGGGGGAGAAGTGTCTATCTCAGTGGCGCCGTACAGGACGACGGGGGAGACGGAGATGACGAGGTGTGAGGACATTGGAGGAAGGTGCCTGATTTGAATGTTCAGAGGAAATCAAGAGCGTGAACTAAAGGACACTCAGAAAAATCCACCGCCTTCTTGTCTTTTACCTTCTCCTTCCCACAGAAACGCATTTGTAAATGAACAAGCCAGTGAAAGTAAACGGTGAAGCAGCCAGGCCTGAGCTCTGAATGTCACAGTCAGTCATCGCAGCCTCCCTCTAACTGATGCAGACAGAGACCCATTCTGATTACGCCACCAGTCAAGCCAAGAGGTGAAAAACATTTACATGCAAATACGAATGACCCACTAGCTACAGAGAGCAACACCAGCTACGCTATTCTAAAGGCATCGCAATGACAGAAAAACCCGGGACTGAGCGCTTGCCAATCAGCAGCGCTATTGTAACGCATGAGATGCAGAAATAGATGTTATGTGTGTAGGATATCAATTATACTGGTGCATTTGTGGCTTATTGGTTTGTACCTGCTTTTGTTATTGCTCCTCAGAGGGAAATTCATGGTAATGGATTCAGACGTTATCAACTGCACTAACAGATCTGCAGCGAAGCTTCAAATTCTATCATTTCTATCTAAAATATATTAAAAAAATACTTATTTGCTTAACATTTTATTATCAACCCACTTTCAGTTTTGGACAATTAGAGTCCATAACTCATAACAAACATGACTCTCTGTCATACTAAAGCGGTTAATATCAGAGGACAGATTGCTGATGGACTGGTTGGGTCTCCAGGGGTTCTGGACGGCAGGAGACTCTGGCTGTCACACATGGCTGAGATACACTTGGATGAGAAACCAGCCTGCTGTCACCAGACCTGTTGTCTCCAGATGGGTCTCGGCTCTGGCCGTGTGATTCCCGCCCTCGGAGAGCACACTCTGTCTTCCCTCGTCCTCCTCCACTTTTTATTTAATCTCTTCTCTTATCCGGCAAAAAAAAAAAAACATTGCATCAATCCTGACCTTCCCGTCATGCTTTCAGAGCTTCTTCACAAGGTCCGAATCACCATCCTTTTGTTCTTTAACCTTGACGTTCAGCTTTTAACTCCGCGTGAAGCTTTCATCTGAAATCACACTTGTTGGCTCTGTTACTTGGCTAAAATCCCCACCGTGTGAGGTGTGCACTGATGGAGGGGGGGGGCGGTGTGTATGAGTTCACATGCTCAAGAGATGAGCAGACGCACCGCACAGCAAGACCTTTTTGATTCGGCACAGCAGAGACCCACAGCGAGTGCTGTACATTAATTGGTGCTTCTGAGCCATTAATTTAGGTGAGTATGTTCAAGGACCCACTTTCCCTCCACTTTCCAACAGTAACAGAGGCTGAACAAGCATCCTCTCAAGCCTCATCCACTTTTTTCCACCTCTTCTCCCTTTGCTCAAGTCGTGGCCTCCTTTCTGCTAAGTGGTTCTCTTTGCTTCTTCTGTCCAGTTCAGCTTAATCCATAAACCAGCAACACGTCATAGCTCTTCTACTCTCTGTTGTCTCCATGGCTGAGAGAAGAGGGAGGTAATGGGTCACAGTTTCTGATCTATTCCTCTCACTCTCACCCGCCAACTGCCATGAACCCAATGCCAAAAAAGCCGGAGCTTTCTCTCTGTTTTTTTTTCTGCATGATTGAATCCCTCAGGTTTCTGAATGCAGTAAGCTGGTAATTAACTCAAATAACAAAATATTTGGCATCTTGGCAGCAAAAATAGACACACGTTTGCACAAAAAATAAAAAAAAATAACAAACAGCAACAGCAGCGAGAACTACCAGTAAACAATTCTGTCGACAGCACGAGAATGACAATGAGCACGTTCTAATTTTATTTCTGCAACCATAAAACCACAGGACAGAGCCGCTTTGGCTGGAAGTTCCCAAATGAAATGAATCAGCCATATAACTGCAGCGGGGTGGCTGTAGTTTGCCCTACAGGGCACGATCTTTACACATTCATGCTGTGCTGATGCGGGAAATGATTCAGAATGTGTGTGACAAGCATCTTCTCTGTTATGTCTCCCACCAAAAAGTAGTTAAACCTGCCCTGTTATTAGTTATGTGCTTAATCATGACAACCTGCAGGGAGGGAATAAAACCAAGGAGGTGGTTAAACAGGTTGATTTGGGTAGAAACAAATGTTGCTTTTTATATGATGTTGGAAATACTGGAACTAAATATGATGCTATACGGTTGAGGCTTGTTATTTTTTGCCGAGAGTGTGTTTGTCTGCACATATGTCTGACTGGAAATAAGAAAATATGCATCTCAATATGTCAATTTATTGTGATTGGTATGTAGGACCCAGACAGAGCTCCTCATTAGTGTCTTCGTTTCTTAAAAAAAAAAAGTAGTTCAGTTGACTCTGAGACAGATTCTCAACCTGTGTGTGAAAAGAGAACAGAAAGGAGGGGTTGGGTTTGGGGGTGACCTCAGTTTAATGACAAGCAAACTGGCCATGAAACACATTCAGCTCACACACACAAATTGTTTATTTGTGTCCAGGAAGTAAACACTGGTGCCCGTCTCCGTCGTGTCTGCCCCGTCTTTTCATCCCGTCCCGCATCACTCGTGGTTCCCTGCCAACGGTTTATACACATGGAAATGTCGTTTTCCCAGTGCTGCAGAGAATGTACCTCATTCAGACAGAGAAAAGACAGATTTTTACATACACACTCCGAGTGTGGAAATGCAATAAGCCTACATGGGATGCCAGTTTTACCAATGAGAATCATCCTTATTCAACAGCCACTTGGCCTTTGGTGATAGCAGCTGCATTCTTTGTTCCTGTCATATTGCGCGTCCTCAGGCTTGCACAACATGAAGCCGCTCCAACTTCTCCAAGACAATATGTCACAGTTAAAGTGCATTGACAAAAGTACTGAAATCATAGCCTTTCCAAACTCTGAGGAGAAACTAGCCTGTAGCTGCTGATGAGTGCACGAGTATGAGAGAGAGTTTTCAAAGAAAAATGAAAGGGTGCTTATTACTGACTACATCGTGCTTCCTTCTTTGAACTCTCATCTACTCCGGCTGCTTGGCTTTGCAGTGGAGAGGCACGGGAAGATGAGAGTGAAAGAAAGACAGGGCTGGAAAACATGTGATTAAAAGATAAAAGGGAGAGAGAAGATGATGACGGAGCAGCGGTGTGTGATTAAATGGCAGAGGAGGTCCCATTGGGCTGTAGCCCTTATTGCATTTTAATAGAAGACTTGGTGATCCTTGACCCTTGGTAAGGCAGAGGTAGCAGAAAGTTCAGATCAGGTACCCTTAACAACCCCTCCCTGCACCCCTAAGGCATAATGGCATCGAGGAATAATATGTGTTATTTGAAGCCTTAAAGGGTCACAAGAAAATGTGTTTATTCTCCTTCTGTGGCGACTCAAGCTGTAGCCTTAGGCAAATAACAACAAGTAGAGCCATATGCATCAGTGAGTGTGCAGTTCAATTTAATCTAAGTATTCAATTCATACATTTCAAAGAGCTGTCCTGCGCTCCTTCTCTTTCTTCCCCTCAGCTTCCCTCCTCCTCAGTGCAGCTCTGCCCTTCAATCATCAGTCCCTCCTTTTCACCTTCTCTTTCTCACAGCTCCACATGCTAAGTGGGAACATTGTTACGGTCAATTTGTCCCATTCAGGGTCCCGGTGGGCAGTGTCCCTGCCCTGACAGCCTGCAGACAGAGACCACACTGCCTGAGAGGCCTTGACATCGAGGTCCAGAGGAGGTTTGGAATGACGAGAGGGAGGGAGAAACCGGAGAAGAGATGTAATGAGGGAAACAGAGAAATGAAGGGAGAATGTGTGAAGGAAAACAAGCTTGGGGGAATGCATGAAAGAAAAGGAAAAGGAGGCTGGGGTTCCAGGTTTAACGTGGGCCCCAAGACTCATTTTAATCATGTTTAATACCCGTCCATCAATCTCAGGTTTGACAAAGTAAAGAGTGGCAGCTTTGTTCATACAAAGACTGTTTAATGACTGGTTTGTGTCCATTTGTTTAGAAAAAAAAAACACTCAGCCAACACAGAAGCAGCAACAGCACATCAACCCTGATCAACAACACTGTGCATAAACCAACTCCCCCCAACCAGAAAGGGGCAAAAGCAGCTGAGATAAAAGCTAAAAAAACACACTGAAATCAACATTTGAATCTAGTGAAGGAGTTCTTGGCCCCAGTAAGCCCCGACATGTAATCAAAATATCTCATCTTACTTTTCCTTTTGGAAAATTGCTTTTCCAAGTGATTTTTTTTCTGTTCATCAAGCTAGTCATTGTCTTAAATCTCATGTCTAAATACTAATCACTAACATACAACACTGTAGAACTGTGTCATGAGTGACACTCCAGTTAAGTCCTTTGTCTAAATCTGCATAGATGTGACTAAAAACCTGTATTTTTGGCTTAAAACTACTGAGATGATACATAATAATGACTGTGAAAGATACTGGCTTCTAAAAGCATAACATGATCAATATCTGTGGTGTTGAACAGCTACAACTGCAGAATCTAAATGAATGGGATTTGTTCCATTTGGAGTGTCTGTAGGCTCAGGCTTTAAACATCCTTTGAACATTTATCTCACCATCCTTCTATATGGCATTTCTGGGAGCTGCCCCGGGCACACAGGTGAAGTAACCCCCTGCCAGCAGAGTTTAGAGAGGAGGTGAGGAAGGATTAAGTCACTGTGTACTGGCACCTGTTATTCCAGCACATAAGGTGCAACACTTGCTCTGAAGGAAGGGGCCCAGAGCGCCTGTTAGCATCAGGAACGAGGCACAAACAGAACATCCATTCAATCAAAACTGGCAGGGCTGAATCGCATTTGTACTGGGTGAAGACTGACTGACTCACACATGTCCACTCATACAAATCTGAGACACAATAGGATAGACACTGTCCCACATGCTTCCCTCGCACAGACATGGACCTTGAGCCACACGAATCCAAAGTATCCTTCAAACTAATTGCCTATTGTGAATCCACGGTTATAGAAACAGCTGGGATCTGTCAGAGGTCTGTGTGTAAGGAGCGATGCTGCAGATCTCTTTAAATTAGCTAACTTTATAATAAATCACTGGGCACTGCTAGCCAAGGATTAGCCAAGCTCCAGCGAGCAGTTTGTTAAAGCTGCGAAAAGAAGCAGCACTGGGGACGGAGAAAATCACCGCCAAAAACTGACATCAGCACTGAGATCTTGGAACACCGAACCCCCCCAAACCACCACCACCACCTTTACCATCTAGCCTTGTTATCAGAGTTCTCCACTTATACAAAATCCTGCTCCTGAGAATTATAACTTTTACATCTGCTGGGGATTTGAAACTAATCATTTAGTGTCCAGAACATCAGGTACACTGACTCTCCTTATGCTCGCCTTGCATCATTTAAGTGCAATCTTGCCCCCTACTGAGTCATTTTTCTTGGACGGAGTATCGCTTCCTACAGTCTGGTTATTTATATGTATGCACCAACAAAACATTTATCCTCTCTCCCACGCCTGGAGAGGGAAACCTTTAAGGAGGCCGATTATATTTTCTTCAATATCCTCAAAACAAAAGTTGTTATTATGAAACTATAGAGTAAACAGGCTATTACTTCTTTAAACGTGGTTACAGTTAATATTTTTCACAGCTCTCCCATGTGAGGGCAGCCTGAAACCTGTGTGAGTAAATATTCCTCCTCATCTAAACAAATCACAGTACAATAAGATGATCAGACTAGGTGGATGTTTCCTCTTTTTAATCTATAAATTGTCACGCGCACGTCAATTCATGTGAAAGAAGATTTTGCCAAAGAAGCAGACGAGCACAGATGATTTGACAACCACGTTTCTTCCTTTCATCACCACCTTGAGTTTGCCCTCTCTCTCTCTCTCTCTCTGTTGCAGTAAAATAAAAGTTCTGAAACAGAGTCTGGTGCAGCCTGGAGGATCATCTGAGGAGCAGAGAAGAAGAATCTTGTGCCTTTAGCAGCAGCAGCCCTGAACCCTGGCTGTCAGAGCAGGGACACCCCCAGAGGAAGAAGAATTAAAGAGCCCTTTTGTCCTTCAAGGTTGATTGATACAGTTAAGAGTGACAGCGAGGTTAGTGGAGGTGCTGGTATTTTCTTGGCTGCAGTCTGCCCTCACTCTATACACACAGCACTGTCTCACTTCCTTTAAATGTCTCTACTCTACTCTCACACAAACCGGGGGCCGTTTTGAGAAGACTATCCCTTGGAGACTTCTCAGTCTCTCTTTCCAGTCCACAAACCTCAGCAGTGGACAAAAGGCAGCTGAAAGCCAATTTGAATTTGAAACAGGGGCCAAAACAAAACGAGTAACTCCCAAATGGGAAAACTTGAGGCGACGTGGAGCCAGCTACTGAGTTTGTAGCCCTGCATGTACTGTAAATACAGGAGGCTCTGCAGAGGAAGAGGGGAGAGACGTGGTAGAGCTTTATTATAGGAACAGTGAGCACAGGAATCCAGCTGGTGATAAGACTAGAGCAGAAACATCACGCAGCAAAAAACAGAGAAACACATGGATCTGATGGCAAAAACAAGGTGATTCACTGTCCAAAATTCTGCAACACAGACCATGACATTGTATTTTCATTTAAAACTATTGTTAGAACACAAACCCTTTGTTTAAAGGACACACACGATTTCATCATGATTTTAACGATCAAACAATTTAAAACACAAAACTGACTAATTAATGTCAATATTAGAATATCAGATAAATGAGGTGCCTTTTCTGGCTCCGGACAGTTAAAATCTGTTTTAGCGAGTGGCTGCAAGCTACGCAGTTTTCAATTCTGATTTATTCAAACCCAAATCGCATGTGCCACAAATCATCTTTTTTCTTTCATCTTGATTGATTTGTTTTAATCAATCCTGATCACCGAAATTCCTTATTTGGATTGATAATCGATGTATCCAAAGCATCAAGGCGCGACAGAGTCGCAGCAGCGGAGCGGCGCGCACCAGCACCACCCAGCGCTTCCAGGACCGGACCACTCGGATCACTTACCTCTGATGATTCGGAGAAAGGCCCCGCCGAGGGAACAAGAGTATGTCTTAAGTGTGAGTCCCACTGGATGTGAAAAATCCGGGAGTGATCAGAGGAGAGGCTCGTTAGTGCGTTACCGGATCCTGCGCGGGGTTTTGTAAACTACTCCTCTGTGTCGCACCTGTCTCAGGCAAAAAACTGATCCCGCGAGCCGGCCTGACATCCATAAGACAACTGTCTCAGGGGTTTGTGTCCGTACCCCCGTTAGTCTCAACATGCACGCATGCACACGCGCGGCACCACCTGTCCGCGGTGCAAAACAGCCCACAAAGAGCTTCTATGTGGCGCAACGACACATGGCATTCCCCGTTAGTCTCTGCAGCAAGACTTCCCCCCTGAACACACGGCTGTCCGATTCATCAAAGTAATTAGGAGAGTCTGAAACGGTGACTGATGAGAAGTAGAAGGTTTTAACCCATCCAAGCCAGTTGTGGGGTTCAGAAATTACATCTGCGGCTCTCGGTGCTTGTCCAGTTGTTTGAGTCTTCTGTGCTCACAATAGTTGGTCTATTTCCCGGCTGCATGCGCAACACTGCTGCTCTGTAATTGCTGCGTCTTTCCTACCAGTATAATTTTTAAAAATCCCTTTTCTCTGCTTATGCGCCCCACTTCCACGCAGAGGCGAGCTCGGGATCCAGCGCACGGCAACGTCCCATTCATCGGCTTGTTTAGACTCTGTTCCCGGTCCCTTGAGCTGCGCTCTGGAGCTTCAGTGAAGTGGGAGGACCACAGCGTTTGTCTTCTAGCGGTAGTCTGAGCCACAGCATCTACAGTCCTGCTGTCATCCACGAGAGACTCCCGGAGCCTGTTCGTACCAAAACCTGAAGCAGAATTACGCAGCGGCTGGAATGGAACTGATTATTGACTAATTACTATTAATGAGACGCGACGCATTAACTAAAATCTGACAAACATCTGAGTTTTGTCGACTATTTTGATGGTGACAAACTGAAAAGCTGTATTTTTTGGTTTAGAGTCAGTATAGAACTCAAACTGGTCATCTGAGAAATAAAACAATAGGAGTTTACCAAAAACAGAATCTTGAGAATTGAAATATTTGTCTCATTTCACTGAAAGCTGGTTTGACGTTCTCGTTTTCCGAGAAAACAGGTTGTGAAGAAACGTGGAAATTCCACAGCTACCGACTCACCAAATGGATCTGCGCCAAGGAGACGAGAAATATTCAGTGTATGAAATATTGTTTGGCCAATTTTCACAATAATATCACCAGTAATCATCTGAGAAATGCAACTTCATTTCTGAAAAACACATTTTAAATAAATTAATTCTAATTACAGCTTCTAAAAGTCCCACCCAATATACCTTCATATCAAACTTGAACATAAAACCAGACTGTGCGGCTAAATTTGCGTCCTGAGCCAAAATCAACACTGGGAGTAATTTAATTTCATCAGACCTCCAGTTGAATTAAACTCTTCTGTTCGAAATACATTTGAGTGGAAAGCAGGAAATTCCTAAGCTGAGTGGACATTTGTGCTGCTTCAGTCACATGTGTTAAAGGAGTTAAAAGCCCACTGGATGTTTCCAGGAAACTCTAGAAGCCAAAGCAACTATCAAGTTTTAAATTGATATCTGAAATAATGAGTTCTGCAGATTTGACAGCTCATTGTCTTCAAATGTGCTTGAATAGAATCAATGTAAAAATCTATATTAGAATTAATTTGAAAGGCTTTATTCTAAATATTCATTGTTGTTCCACTGATGTTTATTATTTGGTTGGTTCTTGTCTGACATCTTTCTGCAGTTTAAACTGAAAATAAACAATAATAATAATTTTGTCTGAAGAAAACCTGCTGGCTTCTCTGACAGCAGCATTATTGCTCAGGCAGACATGAGCTGAGTAACAAAGAGGAGTTATCACCCTTCACTGTTCTCTCCCATCTCATAGGAACTTAAACCAGACAGATTCTGTCAGCAGAGTTAAGGACACAGAACGTGTGAGTTCCTGAGATGAAGGAGCAAATCTGTGAAATTCAAGGGATGGGAAACCTTTTCTACAGAAAAGATTTGGCTCAAATGGTTAAAGAGGTTTCCCACGCACACTCCGGAGGATGCATGGGCTGGTGTGGGCATCCATGTCTGTGAGCAGTGCGTGAGAACTCCCACTCTTTATCTCTTTGTCCCTGGTGATGCTCTGCACTCCACCCAAATCAAAAGCAGATCTCTCGTGTGAGAAGTGATGATAGTCCAGCAAACTGGTACTTTCAGTAAACAAGAATCAAATTAATAATAAACTTTATTGATATGAAGTTCCTAAGCACCTGGTCTTCACATCAGAAGATAACACAGATCACCTGAAAAGGTGACTCAAAGGAAGTTTTAGGAGTAAAAAACTTTACATTTAACCAAAAAAAAGGCAGTTAAAGTTCGTGCAGGCTAAAAAAATTTTTTAACTACATACCAGACTGTAGCACAAAAAAAAATACATAACAAACATCATGGAGTATGAAAACAAAATGCTAAACTGGATTTGAGAAGGATTTTTAAGAAAAAAAAACTTGTAGGTTAACAGAAATAAAAAAAAAAGAGTGATGAGCAGTTGTTGAAAGAGTCAAACAGGTTCTTAAAGAACACTGTTAACTCAAATTACAATATTTAACATATAACATTTAACACTGTTGAAACTAGAAAATCGGTTCAAATAAATTATTCACACCAAATGAATGTATATAAGATAATATACTGTAAATATCTGAGGCAAACATATACATATATATGTATGAATATTAAATGTGGCTTAAACAAATAAAGGTTTGGTTAGATCATATAGAAAAACAGATGGATCTAAGCATTATGGCAACTAGAGAAGGTGAGCTGATTAACAGATGAGACACAGGTGTGAGGCACTGAGTAACGAGCAACCTGATTTGATTTGATATGCCTTTATTGTCCCAAAGGGGGAAATTACATGGAGATACAGAGAACAGAGTTGATTGGAAACTGAAAATATATTGAATACAGGATAAGAAACCCAAAACCACGACCAGTTAAATGTTAATGTAATTAATTAGGTTTAGTGCGGCTCCCCAGTCACAGCAGGCTGGTCTTTCTGGATCTGGTGAGTTTGGTTTCCTTGGATTTAGTTTTATTAGCCAATAAACAAAAGTAAGTAGCACTCATCACTTCCCAACTTAAGCCACCTAATGCAGAATGTTCAAATAAAAACAAGATACGTACTCACACATTTAACACACGGGTAACGAGCCACGGGGTCGTCATGATCGGACGTCCCGCCTGCAGTTTGGGGGTGTCGCATTTCTCTGCAGAAACGCTGTCGTCTGCCTTGTAAAGTCTCTTGTAAAGTTAAACAACTAGTAAAATTCAATTTCATTTGTAGAATTTACAACTCCGTCCTGCGAGTGGCTCCAGTTTGTCTTGTACTTTTTTCTTTGTCCTGCTGAAAGCCTGCTGAATTTTCATTTCCTCTGGTCGAACAGTTGAAGAGAGGCCGAGTTTGAAGAGAAAAATTCAAATTTTAAATCATCTATTGTAGTTACAACTCATTAAGTGAGTTTTACGTTAAGCATGCAGGATAAGTAGCTTTGTTTTTTATACATCAAAGCCCATATGTGAAGATCTCCCACTTGGTTCTGCTGTTCATATTGTTTTTGTTCTGTTTCAGCAGCTTTGCTCTTGATCACATCAGGTAGCCTTTATTTTGAAACCATATATTTTCTTCTAGACTCCAAGTCATGGTTCAAAGGGCAGAGGCAAATACTAAAACTTTAAAATGTGAACTGTGTCCAAATGAATATCTGTCACATCTACTGAGAAGAAATGCTAATTAAATAGGCATAAGAATAAACGCAACAGTGCAGAAAGACTTCAACACTCACTCAGTATTCATGCAGTGGCGACGGCTGAAAGTACTGTTAACGTTATCGTTCTGTTTTCAGCTACTTTGCATAGAAACTCTGAGTTGCGTTCAACAAAAGAATTTATTCCGTTTAATCTCCTGCGAAAGTCTGTGTGCCAACAAATAAATAAATATTCATTTTGTTCATCCCTTTTTTCTTTCATCACACTTGTGTGTCACAGCAGGCAAAAAAGGAAGGAGCTGCCAGAAGAAAGCTCAGAAAAAATAACAAAAACTACAGCTGTGGTTGGATTGTGAACTTCATAATATTTCCATGTGATGGGTTGATGTCAGGATTAAACAAACTCCTTTCAACGTCTATTTTTTGTGGAAACATGAGGACAAAATGTTTGAGGGTCCACAGTGACCACTTATGTTTTATCAAAGTGATCGTATGGTTCACCAAACACAAACAAAGGCTGGTCTGCAGGGCTCATGAGATCCTCAGAGGATATTCAAACAACAGGTTTCACATTTAAGGATTTTAGAATACTGCAAGTTTTCTAAAATTGTGTGATCAAACACTGAAACAGCATTAAATATATGGAGGAGTTTAAAAAAGCAGCAAATACACTAAAAAAAACAGGAAACTGTAGACTAAGTTGTGTTTTTTAATCATTCTTAGCCTGAAATAACAAAGAAATGTAAAACCAAACCATATATAGTTAGATTAGATATGACATATTTCCAAAGAACTCTATATTTGATGTATTATTGCTTGATTGCATCTCCTGATTACAAACTGCACACGATAAAATCTTCTTACTTCTCATTAGCTTGTTATCATCACACAGTCAACAGACGCCACTTTACCTCATGTTTATGAGGGATTATATGCAGATAGCTTTCTCGCAAGTAAACAAATGCGCCCAGTTAATTTAGCCAAATTTCTCGTCTGACCTCCTGCAAGCTGAAAGCCACATCAGTAAAATTAGCTCAGGTTCCCCGTTTGTCTGCAGCAACAGCAGCATATTTATAGAATTCAGCAAGACTGTGACTTCATTGTTAAATTGCTCTAATTCCCTGTATGACGTGCAAACAGCGAGACAAAAAGGTTTCGGAAATGATTCTTAAGAGAAAGCAGCAGCGGATTCTTTCATGATAAATGTAAAAACAGCAACCTGGCTGGTTGTTTCTGTTTACATATTTGCACTGTTTCTATTGATTATGCATGCTAATTGGTATTTAATTGTTTTTACTTTTATTTATCTGAACATGCAATCAGGGACGGAGCTGGGGGTGGCCGCGGCCACCTCATGCTGAGTTTTGCCAACCCTATTGGCAATTATTATATATTTTGTTGTGCATCTTTGTTACTTTACCTGCACTAATAAGGAAAAAAGTTTCATAATTGATATAATAATAGATTTTTGCCACTGCTACCAATGTCAAAATGTTGTATTTGTATGGTTTCAAGCGCTTTAAAGGCTTGTGTGATATGTTTGCCAATTTGAGCAGCACGGTGGCGCAGTTGGTAGCACTGTTGCCTTGCAGCGAGAAGGTCCTATGCTCAAATCCAGGCTGGCGCCTTTCTGCACAGAGTTTGCATGTTCTCCCCGTGTATGCGTGGGTTTTCTCCAGTTAATTGGTCACTCTAAATTGTCCCTAGGTGTGAGTGTGTGTGACTGGTGGTTTGTCTCTGTGTGGCCCTGCGATGGACTGGCGACCTGTTCGGGGTGTCCCCCGCCTTTCGTCCCATGACTGTTGGAGATAGACACTAGCTCCCTGTGACCCTGAACAGGAAGAAGCAGATTCAGAAAATGGATGGATGGATGGATGTTTGCCACCCATTAAAAATTTCCCTGCATGCAATCTATCCCTTGGTACTGGCAACCATTCAACGGTCTTTTTAAAGGGAACTTTTACATCATAGATTCATCTAGTCATTTATTGTGAAGGCAGCTGTTTGCACAAACAAATTTCCCAAAATAGACAAATCAAAGTGTAATGTGTTGTATTGTATTGCATAGAACTGTATTGTATCACATTGCATCATGTCATGTTGCACCATATTGTACTGTAACATAGTATATTGTATATATATCATGTTGTATCATATTGTAACATACTTTCTCATTGAAAGTGCTCAAACCTTTGACTGGTCATGTATTTCAGAAACAGCTTCCCTCTGTCCGTGTGTTAGAAGTGCACAGATCATCATGTAGAGCACGTGAGATTGCAGAGAGTAGACGAGGTAAGTATGTACTGCTGAGAAGAGATCTAAAGAAAGAAATACCTGGGAACACGATAAAAGGGATCAAACACAGTAAAGGGAATGTTTTAAAACTTAAAACATACAGAGAAATCTTTTGTATAAAAGAAGGCAACAAGCTTATCTTCAAGAGCGAATCGTGCACTTTATCTCACCTTTCCAAGTCTCAACAAACAGCAATGCACCGGGCCTTTTGTCTGAGGAAGAGTCGCTGTATTGCTGTCAAATCTCATACAGTCAAAACACTAAAGAACCATGAATATTTCAGAGACAGACATGTTTCCTCTCCAGCTCCTCGGAGTCAGCTGACCCGTTTGTCAGGGCTCTGGGGTGAAATAAGCTCTCTAAAGTAAACAGTGGAAAACGGGGGACACGGAACGACAGCTGTGGGTATAAAAAGCAGCAGTCATTAAACACAGTGAGAGGGAATGCTTCATTTGAACTCTCTGACTACCTGTTGGTTGTAGCAGAAGATGAGTCTTCTCCTTGTTGTTGCTGCTGCAGCTTTTAGGTCTATACCTCATGCAGTGACCCGGCGTTTCCCACATTCTCTGACGGCAGATACAAATCTTTTAGATTATGTGTTTCAAGGTTTGCAGGAGGGTAGCCACAAATCACTTTTTTAATATCCTTAAGGCTGAAGGCGCAACCGTCGTAAAACGTCTGCAGCCAGTTAAGTTGTCCTCGCAGCACAATTTTAAAGATTAAAGACCAAAAATAATTTAATGACTTTTATGAGCTTTCATTTTACCCTTCTACTTTTTAATAGACATACTTTCTATTAAAGTTCACTTCACATTGACTCTGTTTTTTGTTTTTCTTTCCTGCTGTGTACATTGTGTGGTTGAAGATGAAACAGATTTTACATCCAAGGTAAAGACAAATAATCGTAAAGGTACTAACAGACTCAAAAATATCTGAGGAAAAAAATCAATAATAGAAACATGACCTTGATACTGGCCTGTTCTATGTATCTAAGAATATATACTTAAAGAAGCACCATTGAAGACCCACTGCAGTTAGCTTATCGGTTTGTGGGGATGAAGATGCAATTGTTGACCTTTTTTTTATGCAAGTCTCCTCTCCTCAAGCCTGGACAAGAGAGGCGGGGCTGTGAGGATTAGTTCTTTGATTTATTCAGTGTTTTAACACAGAACATACATGACTTTGTCTCCTCAACCGTCTGAATTGGTCAACCTAAACATAGTTTGGCAGACTGCAGCACAGGAAGTGCTCACATCGTTTCCCTTCACCCTTCACCCTCAACACTTTCAGACTTCCGTTACATTTCTGACTCCAGCCATCTGCAGAAATACTCAGATAAATCTGCTTTGTGTACACGGTGGACACGAAACAATCTGATGTAGAGAAATTGTTGAAATATTCTTTGCTGCAATTACATTTATATTTGTTCTTAATCAAGATAACTAGTTTGGACAAGTAATCAGATTTTTACTCTTTGAGATGCAAAATAAAGTGCTGAGATTTTGATACTTTTCCAACATGCGGTGCATAAACATGTTTGTTTTATGGCTTAGATTAGTAACCATCTTCTGTTTGGGGCAAAGGATTGTGATTCCTTTGGTTGGTTAAAAAAATTCCGCATATTTTTTAAGGTTGCTTCTAGAAATCATGTGTTTTTTTGCACAGTCTTGACTGTTTTACAGCTCTATGATGGATTTGGTCAGAAACCATCTGTAGGTTTAAGAATATGAACAAAATTATGAATAATGAGGTGTTTTGATTTGATGGATTCTTGTTGATGGCTCCACGTTATGGGTCTTAGATGTATTACAGCTAAACTAAACCATCAAAAATCTACAAACATAAGTGTTATTAAGCCATTCAACACATGTTTTAATACTTTATGTTTTATCTCATATTACTGACCAACAAAACAATATAATACTTGTTAATAGTGTTGCATTTATGAGAATATAAGTCTAGGTTGTGTCTCTTTATTAATGAAATTTCCCACAAACATCCAACGCATCATCCTGACCTTGGTTCAGCCTTATTGATAAGCTATTGTTCAGAATGTTGTAAGTGCAGAAGTGCGTATCGGCTTTCAGCCTGCAGATGATTTGTCACTCTGTTGTATGTTACTGATACCTTGTGTTGCAAGCCCCCGGAAATTTGTAGCAGGATGCTGGAAATAAGATTCCTATCAACAATGTAATGCAGATGAAATCTGGTCAGCCGTTGTTGCACGGAGAGTAAATTTTATGGTTTGGAGGCCACTGACGATGAAGAGCAGATTGTAAAACAAATGTGGGGTCAAAGAAATCTTTGATCTTTTCCCAATGCACCCTCTGCAGATTAATAATGTAAACATGAGCCAGAGCAAATGGATTTCATTATTGTGCTCCTTTAATTGTGCACTGCATCCTTTCAAATGAGCTTTTTCATGTTGATGGATGTTCTGTGGAAAAAAATAATTATTGGTACAAAGTTCTTCAAAGACCTCAAAACATAACTGGAATTTGAGCTTCTGAAGAGATTCCTTTATTATTATTTTTTGCTTGATTTATTGTGACTTTTGATTTTTCTGTTTTTCAAATTAAAAATTGGATTCTAATACTTTTAATTGGATTCCAAATATAAACAAATCTGCATGCTGCCGCACATGTTACATCTCTGTGTACAATCTTTCTTTTTCTAAGACGGCATTTCCGTTTATTCTCGGCCAAGAGATGGAAGCTATTTCATAAATTAGTTAATAACAATATTCTCCTACATCCAAAACAATATGATCAACAACCCAAATTTATCGTTTTGCTCTTGGAATGATATCTGCAGACAGAAAGAAAAGAAAAAAGGTTGCACAATATCGAATTTCTGATTTTTTTTCCTTTCTTTTTATTATCCATTAAACTATCTATTGCTCAATATTCAGTATGATTCTGACCTCGATTGACTGAGCCACAGAAGCCGAGTTCAGGGAAAAACAGAAACAGATGAGAAGCTCCAGGCGATACGTTGCAGTGACTTTATATTAGGAAAGTGTGGTGTCACTAGTGTGCATGATTTTAGATTTGTTTTATTTAAAGGCACATAAAGCTTGAAATGACTGACTGCATGTCAGATAAGAAAAGAGGCGCGGGATCGGCTTGCTCAGGCTCCCTCCAGTCTCATCTCATGACCTGGTTTTATAACTGCAAATAAAGCTGCAAAACAAAGTTTCAGCAAACCCTGCGCAGTGAATGTAATCAGTTTTCTTTTTCTCTCAAACCTTGCGAAGGCTTTTCCATAAATACAAAGGGACAAATAATGAAAGCTGTTAAAACTTGGAATAATGAAATCCCCTCCAAATGAAAAGGCTGAGTTGATAGTCTTCATGTGTTAATAATACAGCTTTACATTGTTTAAGTACACTGTTATGTGAGTTCTACACTAAGTAGAAAAGCTGTATTAAAATCATATCTGTGGAAAAAGTTCATTAAATGAATGCAAGAAATGGAATTGTCCTCATTCACAGTCCTTACCTCCCATTTCTCAGAAATGTATTTAAATAAATAATATATTTAATTCCTAGTGCAAAATAGGCTCTCAGTTATGGGGTTGGACTAAATATGTGGGGGGGGGTCCTGAAAATGTCAATCTGAATAAAGTGAGAGGAATCAGAAACAGGTTCACCCAATGGATAAAGACTGCCCTCAAAGGGTTTAATACATGAACTGCAGTTGGATCATCTGCACGCCTGAGAAATACTTAAATATTAATGGTTTTTTTGTTTTTTTTTCGGGGGGTTGAAGACG
This sequence comes from Pachypanchax playfairii, assembly GCA_006937955.1. NCBI lineage: Eukaryota > Metazoa > Chordata > Actinopteri > Cyprinodontiformes > Aplocheilidae > Pachypanchax > Pachypanchax playfairii. Next base: position 5,549,445 of record SSNP01000004.1, on the reverse strand, counting down.
TTCCCCTGTCATCCAAATACTTCTTTTGTCTTATTTCATAATGGAAGCGGCTCAGTAAATTCTGTTGGGTTCATTTTTAAGCGTCATTGAGGTCACTTGCATCTCATTTAAAGTGAGAAAGTCCTTCACATGAATCAGAATGTGGTAAAACCTAAGACCACATTGTGAGGTTGCTGGTACTATTTCTGTTCAGAGGTGGTCTTTCCCATTAAACTCAGATGGCGTCTTTCACTCTTCACACTACTGTCCACAAAGGGAACTCCATTGTACTTTAGATCCAGTTTGACAGCAGAGTCTTGACCTGAAACGCTCCTCTGTAAGGTCTTTGTGTTACTTGTTTGGCCCACCGACCTTCATGTGTTTGAGTGTTATTTCCTCAGAGTAAATCAAATTATTTTTTACAGTGTTGCTTTGTTTGAAGGGATTCTTGAGATTCTTGAATCTTCTACCAACATGTGAAATTATGTTTTTTTTTCATGTTCTGACTGTTTTGTTATTCTTTGTATGACCTGAGAAAAAGCTTCTTGGAGTTTTCCCATGTGCCATTTTAATTAAATCAGCTAATCACCTTTTCATTTTGTGGTATTTATGTTTCTGCATTAAATATGAAGTATTAGGTTTACAGTAAATGCCCATTTTCGCAAAAGTGGCTTTTTAAAACTTAGTTTTGAAGATGTGTGTCATGTGACTTTCTTTTGTTGTAATAATTTAGTAGTTTGACTACAGAGCCATAATGAGGGACTGTTGCTCAGCTCTTACCAATTTACTGTTATTATTGAGAACAAATTAACTTTTTTTACTTCCTGAAGTGTCAGTTAGAAATGAAACTAAGATGAATGAGAACAGACGAGCACAAAATCTGAAAAAGCGCCTTCAGATCATCCTGCATGTTTACTAAAACCTGGTCCATGAACATGGTCCTGCAAGCTCTGGTGGTTTATCTTAATCCAGCACGCCTGATTCATGTGGTTGAATTACTGTCTCGTAAAAGACTGTCACTGACCCTGTTTGTGTATTTACATATGACTGTATTTGTTTCATAACTCCATAGTAATTTTATGAATGCAAATACATTTTCCTTCATTCTATTAGTCAGACACAAACTAAACACTTGTGTACTTTGTGTCCATGAATAAGCATTGAAGTCCTGATTTGATGGATTAAAAATTTATAGAAAAATTATTTCTCTGATGTTTGACTAGTTTATTTTGTTCCTGTTTGTGTGAATAAAACATACACGTTTTAACAGGGTAGGTTTTAACACTGGGGGGGAGAGCTTTCTAGGAATCTTGTGCATTTCATGCTCTTGTTCTTCTCAAAAACATGTTTTGATGTTCAATATGTCCAACAATAATTAATTTAATCACTACTAGATGTAATATTTTAAAACAGTAATTACAAATTAAACAACTCACATAAATAAAAATTTCATTCAGCCATGCTTGTAATTCTACGCAGATTTAAGTAATAATTTTATATTATACAAGTCGATTTCAACACAAAATCAACCGGAACTTGCAGCTCAGAGAGGCGGAGTCGCTTCCGGTCTGGGATTTAATTGGTTGAAAGTTGATAAACCTCTGCTCAGGCCCCGCCCCTTTACACCGACTTGTTGCTCAACAGCTACCGTGGAAAGTTTCTGAGGGAAGTCAAAGCAGTTCATTGACCATTTTAACCACACAGGTCGTGGCAGGACTGAGACTCAGCAGTGAGGTTAGTGTCTCATTTGTCTCCTCTGTTGTCTTTTTGACGGAAGTCCTCAAAATGCTAAGCTAACTTCACTGAACAGGAGCTGCTGCTACATCAACTGCTTCGATAAACAAACAAACAAATGCTCTATGAAGGCGCAGGAAACGACTGCATTAACTTTTCTCGAAACTGCTTTTAAAATGATGCTTTTAGGAGTTTATGGTGGATTCAAAACATCTTATTCGAACAGTATAAAGTCTTATTTCTTCATCTGGGCTAAAGTTTATCAGCTCATGAGTAGAAAATTAAAGTGTGTTGCTAAAAGGGAAGTTTTTCCAGATAATCCTTGTTTTTAATATTAATTGGTTTGATTTAAATCTTGGATGATATTATATTAGTCTTGTATTGTTTCTCTCTAATACTTTCTAGAAATCAGATATTTTAGGGGGCAGGACATGTTTTATTCCTCCTCATATCTCAGATTTATCTCTGAACCATTGGAGGACACTCATTAACTGATACTCATAAAATCCAGAGTAATATGCACCTTTTAGATTAAAAGGCCCTAATTTTTCACAGAAACGGACCTTTACCCTTCTTATTACTGTCATTTTTCCTTCTTTAATCCACATTAATGTCTTTTTATTTCCATTTAAGTTTAATTCAAGCTAGAGACGTTCAGTAATAGTTTTACTACGAAACTAGCTGTGATTTTATTTGTGTATCTGTGTCTAGCGTAAACCATCCATGTTTTTGTAACATGGGTGGTTTCAGAGGGTGTGTCCTTTTTCCTTTGAGAGACAGATTTGTAGCTCTGGATCATGAGATGCGTCTCATACCACGTGAAGAAGCTCAGCAGCATTTTCAGGAGTGTTTTGTGGGAATCAGCTGTCAGAGAGATGATTATTTCTGAATAGCCCAAACGCCCGGTTTGCATTGCATAACTGCGTTGACGTGTGCTGGGTGTCAAGAAATTATCGTAGGTTTATCTCATCTTGTCTTCAGTTTAGATAGAGTCAGACTTTGCTTTGTAATAAAGCCAGCGAAGATGTCATCAACTGACACTTGGTAGGAAACGTGTTGCTCAAGCAAGCTGTTGCAACAAAATGTAATCTTCCATCACACACAGCCCAGAGAAAATGTCTGGAACACCAGGATTCATACAAACATCAGAGGAGGTATTTTATTCATTTTAAAATCTCAGATTTGTAAGGTGATTAAACGGCATCCCTAAATAACAGACATAGTTGAAAGTTGCCTGCAGACCAGTTTGTCATGTTTTTGAACAGGTTTTCCCATCAGGTGGATGGAACCTGATCTTTCAGAGGGTTTTCCTTAGTCTGGTTCCAGCTGCTCGTTATGCTACTGGTGGTCCTTTCTCCTGCAGAAAGATCAGAGAGCTCACATTCTTCTGTAGATCATATGTTGTATACATCAGCTGGAACACTTGTTCACATGCAGTGAAGACAGGTGGAGTACATTTATGTCTCCTTCAGCCATCTGGTGGGACAAAAACAGATGTCATCCACATGTTCGAAGCACCAGAGGGAAATAGGATGGTTCTTGCTGCAGATGGTTCTCTCCTTCCTTTATATCCCTCCTTTGTAGTTTAATAAGAGGATACAAGGCAGAAATTAGTGGAAAGCGATCCCAGAATGGATCAGTAGGAGGGATTCTCACTGGGATTTGTAGTAACCTTTGGCGGATGCTGACCAAACAGCTCTAAGGCATTACTGGAAACAAGCTACATTAAGTTCAGTAGCTCTTTTTCAGTTTTGATAAAGTGTGCAGGTCTGTCACTGTGTTTACATTCTGGCTTTCACATGATCAGCTACATAATCAGCATCATCGGTTGTGTTCACTGTTATTAAAGCAAACAGGTGAAACTAAAACTCAAGTTGATCCACGACAGACTTTCAGCTGAGTAACAAGCGCTTTGACGTTCTGTAATTTGTCCCCATAGAGAACCCCTTTTTGCATATCCCCCTTGTTGCTCAAGCATGAATCCATTTAGCTGTCTAGCTGCCACATGAGGCATCAAGGAAGTGTTACTGCTTGCCCCGCCCCTTCACTTCATACTTACTCTCCAACTCTGCTCAGTGATCGCCACCTTTTCTGACTCAGAGGCGAAGCAGCTGTGGAACAACATTAACACCCTGATTTTATCTCTCATTTTACACACGACACTAACATGGAGAGAAGCTTGTCAGTCATTTGGCTCTTAATGCTTAATCGTTCACACTGATATGAAAGTATTCAGTTCAAAAATGTCTGTGGACTGATTGATGGGATCTCAGTGTGTTCTCCATGGATTCAAACACTTGGGTTTGAGATCTAATCACTCACATCTGTGATCCAATCACTTAAAGCAAATGTTAATACAAGCTGTGAACAAAGATTCTGCAATTCAGCACAAGAATAAAAAGAAAATGCATGTGACGTTTGCTTAAATCATTTGTTTTTTTATTAATGCCGTGAACTACATTTTACTCACAGCCGTCCACTTGAGAAATTGTATTTCTTGGTTTTTATTAAAAGCATTTTTTTACATCAGTGGAACTGCAGTATTTTACTTTTACATGAACATGAATGACATCAGAGGACTTTTGCCTGCATGGTTTCAGGTGAGCTCGTGAACGATCAATCAGAAACAATTCTCTACGACCTTATAGATACCGCCATTAGTCATCTTTTTCACTCAGATACCAAACTATAATTTGAAACTAGACCATTTTTAGTTATCAAAATAATCTGCTCCCAAGTTTTAAATCACTTTTCGTACCACGTTTCAGTCGGAAGACCTTCTTGAGATGTTTGTAATTTTTTGGGAACAGTTTAAAGCAAAAAAAAAAAAAAAAAAAGATTAGTTAACGTTCTACCCACACTTGTCTGGTGCCCCATTTCACTGAAGCTGCTTCCAGATTTTGGCTAAACATAAAGATGCAGAAACATTTTAAAAATGCAAACATGAAATGTAATGGTTTGAATGGTTTGCAGCAGTAGCAGTTGTTTAAGATGAATTTCCTCCATGTTGCATCATTGTGTTGACAAATGAATTTAACACGGCTGAGTTTCATTCTCCGTGAACATGAAACCCTCTGACAGACCAGCTACTCCTGCATGATAAACTACGTTTTAACAAAGTCTTTCAGAGAGGAAGCTCCATTTCATCATGCACTCAAAGCAAAAGTGAGGTGAATCTCATTTTACTGACTCATTATACTTTGTGTTAGTGATTGAATCCGGCAGTCACAATGGCAGACAGCGGGAAGACTAATGAGACTGAGTCTGCGGCAACAGAAGCAGCTAATGGAGAGCAGCAGGTGAAGAACACAGACACCAACATCTACATATTATGACCTCATTTGATGTGTTCCCCTAAATTTGCATGAATAATAAGTCTGAAAGTAATTAGAAATGTATTTTTTATTAATTTAAGTGTTCTGGTTCTAGACTGTTGCTTCCCGAGTGGGGAACTTACCCCTGGTCAGTTCAGCCTGCGGGGTGGTTTCAAGTGCCTACACTAGCACCAAAGACAGCGTCCCCTTGTTGAAGGGAGTGATGGACGTAGCTGAGAGTGGGGTCCGAACCCTGGGAGCCGCTGCCAGCACGGGGTCCAAACCCATCCTGCACATGATTGAACCACAACGTAGGTTCTTCTTCTCTGCAAAACATGATGCAATATGTGTGCAATCCTCGTACACGAATGGCCAAATCTGAAACACTCTATTAAAGTAAATTGCAAGTGTCTTGAAAAGAAAAAAAGGTGTGAAATGCCCATCAAGTCCTCTCGTTACCGCCACCGGGCTAAAATGCAATATTAGAAATTGTTTCCGAATATCCTCTAAGAACAACCTTCATGTTATTTACCGAACTTTTCTTTGAAGCTGAAGGACTGAGAATGAAAGGAGAAGACGCAGCTAGGAAAAGATCTTTTTCAGTATGTTAATATTATTTTTAACTGTAAAATCCTGTTTAATGTACACTTGTTTCAGTTGCTACAGTGAATGAGTATGCTTTGAAAGGACTGGATAAGATGGAAGAAAAACTGCCTATTCTTCACCAGCCAGCCGATAAGGTCAGTCATCTATCTGTAAAATACTCATGGAGGGGAAAGTTTTCTCTGTCTATTTATCTTTATGTTAAACAGATAATGTTTATTATAAACTTTTATTTTGTATCTGTATAATAGCACCCTTCAAGGGTTCCAATTATTGATTTCAGCAACATAAATCTAAATTAACAGTGTTGTTCTCATTCCTGACTCGTTTTTTGTCGTCCCTCTCCAGGTGGTGTCAGACACTGTAGGTATGGTGTACCAGTCCGTGGCAGGAGCCAAAGAGGCTGTGGTTGGGGCCGTTATGGGGGGCGTTGAGCTGACCCGGGCAGCGGTCAATGAAGGTATCAGCACTGTCATGGGAACGAGGATCGGCCAGATGGTCAGCAGTGGGATGGGCCTGGCCCTCAGCCGATCTGAGGACTGGGTAGATCACAACCTGCCCCTCACCGAGAAAGAACTGGGTAAGTATTTATACTAAACGAGGAAGTCATGATGAGTCCATAAGAATCTGGGACATGTCTGCCCCGGTAGATCAAAGTGATCTGATAGTTTGATCGAACAAAGGTTAAAGAAGATTCAGAGAAGCTGCTCACAGGATCGCTGAGGACTCTTCGAAGCCATGAATGGTTTGGTGCTGTTCATAGAGAGAAAGGCAGGACATTCAGATGAACTTGCCTTCTGTTTACTTGGCCTGTGTAGCACCAACAACTTCCAACACACACAGCTTTGACACCTGCTACTGTGATGTCATATTATTGTGAAAACCAGCCAGACTCTGTTATAGCACTAAAGCTCAAGGGGGCTTCAGCTGATTATAGGCTGTGAAAAATACAGAAGCAACTATATATAACAGTCTCATAATACACTCACCTACTAATAAGAACTCCTCTCTTGATAAAATGTCTTATAAAAACAGCAAAACCATCCAGGAAAAACTGAAATCACAAGCTTTACAAACAACAAAGTTTATGACACCTTTGCGCAATGTTAAACATAAATACATTAATTTTAATAATAACAATGTTTTCAAGTATTTCATTGCATGGAAGAAACCATGTTGAAGCACTCCAGTAGGAAATCCATGTGATGTTTCCAAGCTCCTGTAAAACCAGAACTTTTTCAGTTTTGATATCTTTGCGCTGGTTTTCCTTCCAGTTTTTCAAAAACTACAGGAGGAAGTAAAAGATTTATAAAAGAGTCTTTAAAAAATATATTAAGACTTTGTTTTGGGAGAGATTACAGATCACAACAAGTTAAATGAGACATGATACTATGAGTTAGAACCAGGGTGGCAGTCAGTTTCAGGAACACCTGAGACGATGTCAAAATAAACTGAATAATATAATATGAAGCTTCAGAAATATGTGCAAGATTAAAAAAATCAAAACTTCAGACAATTTTCAAACATAAAGTACCAGATTGAACTTTGCCAACGAATTTGAAAAGAACCTAGTTAAATATTTGGAGCACAATCTTGGTTCAGATAAGATCTTTTTATATTATTTTCTGCTCAGATGGGACCCAGCAGGTTGTTCAGTACCACAGTTAGTGCCAAGTTCTGAAGTGTAAGCACAATGAGAGTATGGTGATAATAAAGCTGCATGAGTGCAACTGGTGTTAGAATAAGTCATTTCTAGATGGAAATATGAATATAACTGAAACACAAAGCATTTGTTTTGCAGCTGCTGTAGCCGAACCCGTCAGCTCCGAGGTGACCACCTCTTCATCCAGCTCCAGCTACTTCGTCCGTTTGGGGAAACTCTCTGCCAAGGTCCAGGAGCGAGCGCTGGAGCATTCCCTGTTCCGTGCACGGCAGGCCAGGGATGCCACCTACGCTGCAGTGGCTCAGATTACCAGCACTCTGGACCTGGTAGAGAGCGCCCGTGCCAGTCTGGGTACAGCCAGTAACCAGATCGCTGGAGCTTCTGAGCAGCTGCTGCAGCGCTGGAACGAGTGGAAGCAGAAACAGGAAGGAGAAGGAAAGTCTGAATCTGAGCCAGATGAGTCCAAAGATGAATCTGAGGTCAGGATTGAACTGCTTATAGATTAAAATAATGTAAAAATCCAGGTTAGGAGGAATTTTATGGATTAAAGATTCTGTAATGACACTTTAGCAAATTTCTCAGCCTGGCTTTTGATTAGAACGTATTTTTTTTTAATATTATCTTAGAATTCGCAAATTTTACCTTATTTTTTTATGAATATTTTCATTGTTGTTTCACATTCAAACCGTCTTGTATATCATCTGGTCTGAAAACTGTAAAATCCCATTCAGCTGAACTAATCTGGACTGCAGTTTGTTAAAATCCTGCTTCCTTCTGCTCTGTGTTCACAGCAGCTGGAATGGCGGGCCCTTTCAATGGTGCGAGGTCTAAGCGACCAGCTGAAGTCATCATGTTCCAGTGTAGTCTCAAGTGCTCACGGTCTGCCAGGTACAGTCCAGGAGCAGCTGACCAGTGCACGACGAGCAGCAGAAGAACTCCAGTCCTCTCTGGGGAACGCGAGTTCCATCACTCCCCACCTTCTGGAGGGAAGCCGACACCATTTAAAACAAGTAATAATATCCACCTGCAGTCACTGTTGCAGTGTTTGCTTTTGCCACTGAATGGAAATATAATTCAGAACCTGTATTTAATTTCACGTCTCTATTTTAAGTACATAAGCAGATTTGGCATACTTTTAAGATTTTAACGTAAGTGAAAACGTGTTGATACGACTGTTTGTCTCAGGTTCAACACTCTCTGGATGGTGTCATGGAGTATTTACTGCACAACACTCCACTTAACTGGCTGGTGGGACCATTTGCTCCTCAGAGGACAGAAAAAGAAGACGTGGCGATGGAGCAGATTAACCCAAACAAGTAGACATGAAGCCTTGCTCCATTAATATGATCATCTCTGTGTGTTTACTACAGGTGCAAACATTTCTTTATAATTTACCATAATATTCATATAATCACATACTCATGCTTTAACTTTGAAATGTGCAGAATTTAAAATTTTCTCAGTTATTTCTACACTTGCACTTTTTTATGGAAAGTACACTGAAAGTATTTTTACATCTCTAACTGATGAATCCACACGTGTGATTTTTTTTTATAGAATTTGAATCATTCCCAAACTGTAACAAGATTCAAGACAGTATTTTTATTTTATTACTTTTGGAATAAATGTTAATTTCATGGTCTTGTATCTGAATGTTGATGAGGGTGAATTAATGAGCTTGTTCACTGAGCTTAATGTTCAATAAAAGTGAGGAACACTGCAATCTCTGTCGCTCTGGAGAAAGTGTGTGATTTAATTAAGTTGCAGTGATGTTTGAGAGATTTTATAATTTAATGTGTTGGACAAACATGACTTGAGTTTCACTGAAATGTCTGTAAAATGCAGCGATCAGTTGAACTTTGACCTGTTTAGGAATCTTTCTGACCTGCAGTCTCTCCTGATCCACCATAAACAAACATTTTCATCAGACCTTTGAGCTAAATGTCATTCAATGTAGCAAATAGTTTTGCAAATCTATTGAAATATTTCAAAATTTTAAGGCATCAAAACATGACAGTTGTATTAAAGAGTGATTCTTCATATAACAGAATCAAAGGTACTACATTAGATACTTTAACAAAATAAAACTTGTTTCCTTTTATGGACATTTAAGTAATAAATGATCAACTACATCCATCCATCCAGTTTTATAACAGTTTGTTCCTGCAGGATCCGGTGGAGGCTGGTGTTCATCTGCAGCATCAAGAACAATGTTTTAAACACAATTGTAACTTCATATTTTAATGATAAGGGGGCTACTTACTGAAAAAAAAATTAAGGGTCAAGGTGACTTTGTGGATCTTTAAAATTTAAAGATAAGAGATGAGAATTGTTCTGTGTAAAGATTGCAGAACACTGGTCCAGAAGAGATTTAGTTCTTTACTATTTGCCAAAATATATACAAATTTTCATTTTTAATTCTTGATCAGGATTTTTGTTTGTTTTATGTGAATAAAAACTTTTTTATTAAAAAGTGTCTAAAGTTTGATGATGATGATGATGATGGCACGATCCGAGTGTCTTTCTGTTTCGCTTTATTTGATTAAAGGAGAAAAACAAACGCATTTAGTTTCTGTAGAACATTTTTAAAGCAGTGATGATCCGTGTAATTTCAGAAGTTTTTTAACAACATGCACCTCCATCAAACTGTTCATCGCACTAATGTTCAGGATGACGTCATGGTCGTTGTTTCGAATGTCGGGAGCTCGCGCAGGGTAAGGAGGCCGCGCGCTCTGCTGGGCACACAACTTGTCCAAATCTGAAGCTCAAGGTCGTTGACATCTACCGGTACCTTGGATTTCAGGTATTTAATTCCTTCCAGACTTCTGTGGACGGACTCTTGTCTTGTGTTACTAATTTTGAAACTCGCCGCGAAGCACACTGGTTTGACTCGGCTGGTCATGCTAGCAGCACTGCTAACGTCAGTCTGCTAAAGCTAGCGTTTTTTCGATTTCTTAAAAGACCATAACCGGTTTTTTGCCCGTCACCGAGGACGTATTTTTTAACACTTGTCATTTTTGTCATAGTGGAAGGCCGCTAATCGAGTTTTGTCCAGATTTTTGCGTTGGTATGCGTTGTCAGACAATTAAAGCGGCTACCGAAGCTCTTTGCTAACATCACAGTGTTTGCTCAGGACGGAGGTTGTTTTCTTGTTTTGACAGTCGGAAGTTGTTCAGCTGGAATTTAAACATCTTTGTGTTTTTGTGTGTTAGTCATTGTTTAACATGATGTGAGTTCTTGTGTCTTTGATTTGATTTTGTGTGCGTCTTCTGCTTTTTGTTCCTTTTATGGTAACTTTTTTCTTCACCAAAAACAACTTGCTTTACGACGGAATCCATCTGAACTACTTGTCTTTTCACATTCCATCAGTTTTCCATGAAAGTGATTTTGTTTACGACTTTTTAATACAGGCAAGATTATGTGAGTGAATCAGAGTGATTTTTTAAAATCTATACCAAAGTTAGTAGTACAGTTCACATTAACTTTTTGTCGTTTTCATAATTTTTAAAATACGATTGGGGTCCTAATCTGATCCTAATATCAGTTCAGTATCGGTACCTTTTTATTTTTAATTAATTTCATAGACATTACAGTGATAATAACATATACAGATAGTGCTGACAAAAATCTCAGTTCGGTCTCATGTTACAATACCAGAGTTTTCTTATTTTTTATGAAAAAGATGTTAAGATTACATGGTCTGATTATATTTATTGACTAATACATTTTACCACATTTTCAGGACTATCTTCTCCCAGCCCCCTTCCCCCTCTGTCAGAGCATGGCTCAGGAGACCAATCAGACACAAGTGCCAATGCTTTGCACTATGGGATGTGGTTTCTATGGAAACCCCCGTACCAACGGCATGTGCTCTGTCTGCTACAAGGAACACCTGCAGAGACAACAGGGAGGGGGCCGATCCAGCCCTCCAGGAGAGAAAGGTGGGATGATGAGAGGCGTAACCTTGGAACAACAGAGGTTTCTCCTGATACGGTTCTTTTAGGTGGAAAAGACAGGAACTTGACACTTGGTTCACTCATCAATGGTACAGGGTTTTGGATTTCTATAACTGGGGTAGCAGTGGCTGCCATCACTGGGGCATCAGTAAAAAGGGACATTGTCATGTGTTGTTTCTCTTGAACTCAAAAATATCTGTTTCTGTTTTGATATAAAACAAAAAAGAAAACAATGTTCCTGTAATAGACTTTAATCTACAGCTTTAGGATCACATGTTATCACTTTGTTTTTCTCTCACAGCTGCTACAACACCATCAGGATTACCAACATCAACCGGTGAGACTGTGGAGGGCACAGCCTCAGAGCTCAGTTCAGAAGTAGCAGGAACCCCACCTGAGGAACAAACAACCAGGTATACTGATCAGCTGCTTTGATATTCACTCACCCACATAATGATCTGAAAAATGTTTTAATTAGTTTTAACATAATTATTACAGTAAGACTTTAACTATCTCAGTTCATTATCCTTCACGTTGTTCATGCATAATAAGGTTTGAAAGTTTTTTGCTGTGATAATAATCCAGTTGTTTATCAGAACAGTTTGACAGAATTTGGGTGACGTTCAACTGGAATCTCTTGATTGACAAATTAAAATCTGTTTTCTTGGTTTACAGTTTTTTTTGCTTGAAGCTTGTGTGTTTTTGTAATGAATTTATTGTGTTTGGATTTTAGTCCCAGCTCTCCAAGCCCAGTTACTGAACAGATGACAGCAATGAGCATCTCGCAAGATTCAGGAACTGTTGACTCTGATCGAGCAGAGACTAAAGAGGGAGAAGAGGAGGGTACATCCAGCAGCACAGGTATGAGCTGGGGATTTTCCAAATTCATTTGCTACTTATTTAAAGAGGATGGTGACATATTTTTTATAAAAACTGATGGTACTTTACTGGTATTTGGAATATAAAGATTTTGTTTTAAGCTTTTGGTTACCCATCAGATGCCTTCAGGGTTCATTAGGCCAGTCATGATCTGCCCACTACCCTCTTCAAGGGTTTACAACTAGAACTGGTCCCACCTACCTCAGTGCTGCAGCAGTCCTCCTCCACACAGCAAGAACAGTGACCTAAATCCTGACCTATTTGTTCTCAGTGTCCACAGCCTACTTCGGTGTGCCCATAAAGCTCTAGTTCTCAAACTTTTCATGTTGTATTTCAGGATTTATTTTTCAGTTTGATAATGTTTTTCTGCTTGTGGTAAATGTTGTGTTGTTCTTTTAATGAACCGGCTGACAAACAATCATCATTTTCATCTGTCTGTCACCTTTTCAGTCAGGTTTATGTGTTAGATATACTCTCACACCACACGGGCCAACAAATCAGCATAGAAAACATTTTATGTAACACAAAAACAAGTCCAGGTCACAACAAGAAACATCAGTTCTGCCTGGAACTTTTTATTACCATGAAGTAAGATAAAATAAAAGCAGCAACATGCCACCCTGAACCCACAGTCTGAAAATCACTGATGTAAAGCTGCCTGAAATGGGAGTTTATGAACTCGATGCACCACACCTGCTCCGAATTACAGGATGTTTCTAAAGAGCGAAGCTTTTCCCTTCATCTCTATGTCCAAGTCTTAATAATAAATAACTAATAAAGATCTGGGTGTTTTGGAGCATCTTCATGACCAGTGGGGTAATATAACATTTGCCCCAGTTGTATTCAAAGTTATAATTGGTTCATTAATTAATTTAAGGTTAATTCTGTCTTACTTGGGATTGATTCATATATTTTTGTTAAATATATTCTGTTATTAATAACATTTTATTTGTCTTCCAGCGTCGGAGCCTGTAGGTGAAGGAGCACAAGCTTCTTCTGATAGTGACCAAACCCCCGATAAAAACAAGAAAACAAACCGATGCTTTTCTTGCCGGAAGAAAGTCGGTCTTACTGGTGAGTAAAGCAAATATTCAAGTTAATCACAGAGGTTTTATGGTCTGTGAGTATATGAGGCAGGGATTTGTTTTGTTGGGACCTTTTTCCAGTGTTGAACTAACCTGTTTGCTCCTCTTTACTGTAGGTTTTGACTGTCGCTGTGGTAACCTGTTCTGTGCCATTCATCGTTACTCCGACAAACACGACTGTCCCTACGATTACCGGAGTGCAGCTGCTGCACGCATACGCAAGGAGAATCCCATCGTGGTGGCTGAGAAAATTCAGAAGTTATGAGGACTAAGTGCAATAAAAAGTCTCTCTGACTTTGTGAATTTGACAAGTGGCAACATGGATGGAAACACCTGATATCATGGCTTCATTTGTTCATGGTAGTCCAAGGAGGGAGTGCGGGGTGGGATGATGATGTCACAGCAAAAGTCAGGACACTTCCCTTAATAGCTTCTCCCTCTGTCTCTCCGCTACTATCGGCTGCAGTCGAACCTGAGTGCGTGTATTTGTGTGTGTGTGTGTGTGTGTGTGTGTGTGTGTGTGATTGAGTGAAAGTGCTTGAGAGGTAGAGGGAGCAGCGGGGACTTGATGGACATTTGTGTTGCTATGGGGAGGGAAGCCATTTTATTTTTTTCCCACTTTTTATTTAATTTTTTTCAGCATGGAGGGATTGTGTGTGAGTTTTGGTAAAACCCTTGCAGGTGGTTGAACTTAATTACAGGATAAGATGTTTAGGAATGTGCCACAACACAATAATGACATGGTGGACTATAAAGAGGATCTAGTTATTTAAAAAAAGACTAAACAGAGTAATCAGATTTCATGTGTCAGACATCTAAGGGCTTTGGAATATCACATTTTCTCTTAAGCAGAAAAAATTCTGTCAACTTCCCAGTATATAACCCCCCCCCCCCCCCATTTTACTGTTTTACCACAAGCTACCAAACATGGAACCCCAAAGTCTCAGCATTTTCCAGACATGTCTCTTTATATTGATTGGACTGGTTATTGGGTGCATGAAGAGTTTTTCTGATCAGGGAGGGAGAGGGTGGGGGTGACTGAGTACTTTGACTTCGAGTGATTGAATTCTCTTAAGTTTTGTTTTAATGAGCGTATGACATCAGAAGATCTATATTAATATATTCTAGTTAGCTTGAATTGTGTGATTGCATTCTATTTATTTTATATTGTTTGGTTGGTCTGTACTGGAGGATTGGCAGCATGTGTCAGCAAATCATTCAGATTTGCACCTTTCAGTTCTCTTTAAGTAATTCCATCTTAATTGTATAACCATGAAAGTTACAAAACTGTCACATGGAGTCGAGTCCAGTTTAGCCATCGCAGTTGAGATTGTGCAGTGAAACGTCCCGTTTTTATTGGTTGAGATGGAGCACAACGGAGCGTCAGCTGCAGAGCACAAACTTTCTGCGTCACGCCAACTTGGTTTTGTTCAGCATTCTGGTCATTTTTCACTTTATGTTCTAACAGCTTGGCAGAGGGGAAAAAATGCCTTGTTGGAGTGATGTCCTGTTTAAGGAAGGCCTGCGCTTTTCCTTAAAAGCCTTTTTCTGTTTTTCGGAGTCGGGAGTGAAGCTCCCGTGTTTTTCTAACCACCAGCAGACCACTGACGCATGCTGAATGAAAACTGACCCGGGTCGCAGTTAACTCTACACACAACACGTGTTCCTGCTCAGCTGCCTGTACGGACTGTCACCTCGCTGCGCTTTGACAGTGTGCTCTCGGATTCAGATGATGCAAAGATCGCTTCTTGCTTCTTCTAGGAAGATCTGACTTTAATGCATGTGTGCAGTTCAACACGAATTCCTCTGTTGAGACCGCACGGTTTGAAATGGAGCTCAGATGTTTAAAAAGGCCACTCAGCAGTAGCACAATGCATGGCTGGAACCTCCAGGTTCAAGTTAACGGGACTCTACCATTTTCTTTTCCAAATGTAAATAACATAATGCTCTAATCCGTATAGTATAATCTTAATGTAGATTTTTGCAGGTTATTAAGGTGGCGGATTAAGGCGAGGAACAGTACTATGTGTATTAAAGTGCTTTTCATAATTATCTCAAAAAGGAAAAAAAAAAAAAAAGGAAAGTGCCTCAGTTGGCACTGATTTATTTCCATACTTTCCCCTTTTTGTTACAAGTTATCACGTGTAACTCAGTGTTTTCAGTAAGCAGCCCACCACTCTGACCCTCACCGGGCTTCAGATTCTCAACCTAACAGGAACCTCAATAACATCCAGTTGGAGCTTTTATCCTGTTACTGATATTGTTGGAAGTTGATGGTGAGATTCCAGATTGCCGGTTTAGCGTTCATCTTTGCATTATTTAAAGCTCCTCTGTAAAGGCTTCTTGATCTTGGTCATTAAATGTTAATGATAACAGAGTAGAGAGGCGTCAAACGATGATGCAGGGTGTGTATTTTCCCTAAAGATGTCGATTAAGTTGGGATGTGAGTGATGCTTTGTGAGCCTGAAGTCTGAATGGCAGCGATGACTCGGCCTGCCGATACCTCGATGATTTTCATGTGAAGGAATCTATAAACCCAAACTGTGATTAATCTGTTTCACATCAAGTTGAAATTAAAATTCAATTTCAATTCGGTTCAGATGGGCTGGATCTGGAATGGTGACAAGGCACATATTGATCTACTTTACGTTGATGCATATTTACAGAATCAACAGACTGCGTTTCAGAATATTGATCATTCAAATTTTACTTTTGCTTTACAGTATATTTGTGTAAATCATGAGGTTTATGATTTACACTCCTTTCTGATGACTGCTCATATCAACCCCCTCTCAACCTGCTTTTTCTTAATACACGTGAGCAGTTTGAATGTAAACAACCAGAATTTACACCAGATGTCAGTTATCGAAACATTCGTCTGATTTCGGGCAGAGAGTGGAGGATTAATTATAGCTGAGTTTTTCAGATTGTTTTGACTGTGACTTCGCACCAGCATCTGGGGCCACCACACCAGAGTAATATAGATTATTCAGTTCAGTCATATACATTTTTTCTTCCTGTGTAGTAGAAAATGTTTTGCCGTCTTGAATCCATGATTTAGCAGAGTTTTTAATGACGTCTTCAACGTGCAGGGGTTTGGATTAATGAGGATAAACCCGCTTGTTGCGTCGACTGGGTCAAGTTTAGTTTCACTGCAGAAGTAAAGACGGACAGACGAGTTCGTTCACCATCGTTCCAGATGAAATTAACTGCGATCAGAGATATAGTTTCTGTACTTTGGCACTCCAGTCCCCCAGAAACACCACCAGATATATTTTATTTTATTATTTTCTTTTAAGAGTTAGGATTGTATGATGCATAAGAATAAATATAAAACAATTAAAAAAATCACAAAGTTTATTTTAAATTACACTTGTCTGTTTTTTTAAATTATTTTTATAGTTGCATTTTAATTCTGTTAATAGGCTCAGTTGGAAAATGTGTTTCAAAATGGTTTTGTTTGCTTGTTCATGCTGATGCAGTTGTTTTCTCATCGGTTGTGTTGAACTGATTGTTTCAGACTCTGTAAAAGACTGAGAGTACAAATGGTACCATACAGTGACACGCCAGCTTTCCCTGTCACTTGTTTGAGTGCAGCTAGTAGGACTCTCCTTATAAAACCCAAATATTATGTTTGGTACTTTTACTTTAAAATTCAATAACTTCAGCTAATTTTATGTTACTGAAATATAAAATCTGAGTCAGACCTGGACAGAAATTCACTTTTTAAAAGGTAAAATATTTTTAGCAGTAACATTTAAATCAGAGGTGTTTTATTTTTAGTTTTACAGTGTCATTGCTTCCTTGATTCCAGCTGTGATTATGTTTCCGTACAACAGAGTCAACACATACAGATCTTCAAAACCTGTTCATGAACTGAATGATGAAACAGTTCAAATGTCTACAGGTCGAATTTAGTTCACACAGTCACAAGTTTGATCACTGAACCAAGTTCCATTAATTGGAAAGTTTTGAGTAGATTGCAGTTTTTTTTTCTTCTGAAATTTGAAAACGTAGCTGGGAAATTAAACTCACGCTTGAACTTTTCTTTTTAACACTTCTGATGGAAAATTTAGAGATTTTCTAAACCGATTTTTCAAGGTAAAAGAAAACATTATTACAACTTTACACTGAAACTTTTTCATAACTGACATTTCAGGTTTTTTGTAAACAAATCAAGTAAAAAATTCCTTTTTGAAAAGAGTAAATTGTACCTAAATGAAAGATATATTTTCCTGTCTAGCAAAAGAAGAAATTCACACTTATGATCCTATTATAACTATGTTTCATTTTAGACCATGGCGGGATGTGAATAATCCCAGGAAGAAGGTAATATTCATTAGTAAGGTACTATTCCATTAAACGCAACCCGAATGTCTGAAATGTTTATTTTGATTAACAACAATTGAATAATAGCCACAAAATGTCGCAACATTTTAAAGGAGTTATAGATTATAAAACTGGCCGACAGAGGCGGAAACTGATGCGGACTTTTCACCGACGGAAAAGTCTGAACTTTATTTATGAAAATATTTTGTTGGCAACAAGCTGGAAATGCGTCACTTTGTTACCACGCCGTCACGCTCACGGATAACAATGCGCGTCACATCCGGTCAGCTGTCGCTTCCGGAAGCGGTGAAACATCGAATACGGGGAAGAGCAGCTCACGGACATGGATTAATAAAACTGAAAAGACGCTGTTTGTGAAGTCAGAGATACCAGGACGTTCCGAAATGGATTTATGGAAATAAACTGAGGAACGCGAAACTTTTTGTCAGCGTTGTTTTACGGAAATAGTCCGTGAAGGAACCTTGTTGTTTTCGCCGAATGTTTACGTCGTTTTGCTAGCCACGGTTAGCTTGTACACGGACAAAAGCGTCTCTCCGTGAGGTGATAATCCAACTTGCTGCTACTTTCCTTCATATATCACTTGTTTTTAAAGACGGGGCCTTTCAGAGCGTCTTCAGACTTCATTAAACGCACCGAACTTACCGAAGACAGGCTTTAATGACAAAGAGGCGTCGTGAATTATTTAGGACGCGCTTTTGGACAAGTCTCATCGTGTTTAGAGATCATCTGTTAGCTGTTTAACAAAATGGGAAATGGAAGCTGGACTTCAGTCACCCAGGAGATAATTTATAAATAACACTTCCCTGTCAGCTGGTGGTTTCTGTTGCTGAGCAGCATCTTTTGTTTGTGTCCGATTCAAGCCATTTTTTCCTAATTTTATTCCCATTTTTTATTTGTGCATCAACAGGTAAGTCTGTTTCTGCTTTAGAAAGTTACAGATGTTTGTTTTATTTATTTTTTTTATCTCCTGCTCATTTGCAGTGTTCTGTCATCACTCCACAGTGAGAATGAGTTTAATTTTAATAGGATCTCAAAACTCCTCTTAATAAAAAAACAAGTTATTAGTTGTTTTAATCCCCCAGTTCAGGTGCTACATGTTCAGTCCCTGGTTAAAGAATATTTACATAATGATTCAGAAATATTATGAGGAGCTTTTAAACCCTTCAAGTTAACACTGAGTTTCAATAATGTACATTTCCAAACCAAATCCCAATTTAAGACATTTAGTTTTATTGTAGGAGAATATTGAATAAAATATCCTCTGATTTTATGGAGAAGGGAAAGTAAATATTGGTTGTTTATCTTATACAATAAAACGATACAATTATTAATATTTGATTTTTTTACATGTTGATTTTCATCTTACAAACCTGCCAAAATAAAAGGTTTGCCATCGTAGGGACTGATCACCTCACATTGTAACAAGTGTCTTGTTGTGTCATGGTGTCGACACGTTAGGACAGTAATCCTGTTGTCTTCCTCCCGCACAGTGAAGGATGAATGGCCTCTCTCTCAGTGAGCTTTGCTGCCTGTTCTGCTGCCCACCATGTCCGAGCCGCATCGCAGCCAAGCTCGCCTTCCTGCCTCCAGAACCCACTTACGCCTTCCTGCCAGACCCGGAGGCAGGATCTGCCACGCCGGGCTCTACCGGGACTTCGAGCCTTCGGTCCAGGAGCGGAGCTTCGGTCTCAGGAAGCGGGGTCTCTGGGGCTGTGGAAGGGAGGTGGAAGCTTCACCTGACAGAGCGGGCCGAGTTTCAGTACTCTCAGAGAGAGCTGGACATGATTGATGTGTTCTTCACTCGCTCCAGCAAAGGCAACAAAGTTGGCTGCATGTACATTCGCTGCGCACCGAGCGCCAGGTAAGGAACGATTTCCCCACATTTCATGACCAGTTGTGGTTTCCAAACATTCGTTCTATGATAGTGTGTTTTTAAACATCCTCTTTAACCATCAGAGCTGCTCTACTCGTCCTTGCCTCCTTCCTGTTGACTCAACTAACTCCAAGACTTTTATCTTCCTGCTTGAAAACATGAATCACTGTCATATAATTCTTTAAAGCAGTTCTTTTTCCTTGCTGATTCAAACTTTATGAGAAGTTGAATGTTGAGTTACCCTCCATGTGTTTGTTATCGTTATAATAACACAGAAACGCCCCCAGAGTTTTAGTGTTGAAGTTTTGCAGGCTTGCTGCTTTATGATACCAACCTGAACCAAACATCAGGTTAAAGTTCACGAGGTGGGGAAGTTCTTCTCCCATCCTGCTGATAAGTGCAGTAGCTGATTAACTTACCAGATCAGATAAATAGGAATCTATTCCAGATGTTTTGTTTTTTTTTCTAAATATGAAGTTTAAATCTTGTTAATTATATCTGAATTCAAAAATGAGAATGTAACCATTAGCTTTTACATTTTTATCCCTTCAGATTTACCGTGCTTTTTTCTCACGGCAATGCCGTCGACCTGGGCCAGATGAGTAGTTTCTACATCGGACTCGGCACTCGCATCAACTGCAACATCTTCTCCTACGACTACTCCGGCTACGGCGTCAGCACCGGAAAGCCCACCGAAAAGAATCTCTATGCAGATGTAGACGCTGCGTGGCACGCTCTACGTACGCGGTACGTCATGTTCAGAAATCCCTCCAATGTTCCTTTCAGGAGACGACTAGATTCAGTCTCCATAAAAACACACAAATTAATTAGACTGTTGCGAATATTGGAGCTTTTATTCATGAGGTTTTCTCTTTGTTTTATGCAGGTATTGCATCACCCCAGAGAACATCATCCTGTATGGACAGAGCATTGGTACAGTTCCCACTGTCGACCTGGCGTCACGGTACGAGTGCGCCGCCGTGGTACTTCACTCACCTTTGACGTCCGGTATGAGAGTGGCCTTTCCTGAAACCAAGAAAACCTACTGCTTTGATGCTTTCCCCAAGTAAGTGTCCTTCCCTTCCTCGTGTAACCCAGCAGGAACATTTCTGTTTGTTTTTGATTTGTTGTTTTACATCATTGTGTTATTTGCTGCTAAATAACTTTTTATCCAGCAGAGAAATCTTAATACTTTGTTTATTATACAGTTTATGTGTCGAGAAGCAGACATATAAGAGCCGAGGTAGAATTTATTGACTTGTGAGTTTGGCTTTTATCCAGATTGATTAGATATTGATCATATTCCTTTATGTGTTTATAATCTATTCAGTAGAATTATCTTTCAAACACAGTGAGCAGATCTGTTCAGTTCATATTTAGGGGAAACTGTTTGCAGTTTTACTGTCAGAGGTTATAAGACATTTTTACAATAACTGGTTACCGTACTTTCCGGACTATTAAGCGCACCTGGAAAAAGATTCGGACATATCTACTTGTCTATAAGCTGATGTCTGATGAGATGAATCTAAATGTTTTGACAACATGAAGCTCGTTAGCCTGTGAAATTAAGTAGCTGCTTATAGTTCAGAAAGTAAAGTATAACAAAGGGTGAGGTGGTTGTGTTGGGTTTGCTTCGAGGCAGGAAGGTCTCTGGTTTGATGTCCAGTAAGGGCGTGTCCGTGTGGGACGCCAGTCTCACCCTGTCCTGAAACATGTATTTTAGATCATTAGGTGTGAGCGTGTTTCTCCTGTGTGTCTCGTGTGAACTGTGAGCACTTCCAGTCTGGATGTTCACTTTCATGTTCTTCCTCTTCCAATCTGGGATGAACCCTGCTATCACGCTTGTGTTGTTGGTTGAGCAGCTGTGTTTGGTGGCGGTCTGTGACAACCACAGGCAGCATTAGATGGAAGTCTGGTGTCAGACGGTGTAAGTGGGTGAGGAGCAGAGGTGGGAGGAAACGAAGGGTTGTTACTCTATGAATGTTGCGAGCAGATAAAGCTTCAAGTCTTCAGATACTGAGTGAGCAGCTGCTGACCTCCCGCCACAAGTATCTCTCTGTTTTCTCAGGATCATCTATAAATCCGCTTTGTGACAACTTTCAGAACTGGCCTGGATGTTTTTTGTACTTATTAATTACTTTAGGAATCTTGTTTGACAGTAAATCTGTTCATTATTTATCAGTACAAATTCAGAATAAAGCCAAAT
Source organism: Pachypanchax playfairii (assembly GCA_006937955.1). Classification (NCBI taxonomy): domain Eukaryota; kingdom Metazoa; phylum Chordata; class Actinopteri; order Cyprinodontiformes; family Aplocheilidae; genus Pachypanchax; species Pachypanchax playfairii. Next base: position 5,527,803 of record SSNP01000004.1, on the reverse strand, counting down.
GATTCTGTTTGTTCAGTAGGATCAGATTTGGGCACGTTTTAATGATGCTTTGATGTTATCTAACTCTTTTATTTTTTAATGTGTGACATATATATGATGATTTTGTAACTAACATGTAAATGTTGCACTTTGGACACAAATGATGCTTCTGTACGTTCATCCAGATCTCTTTTAATCAATGTCTTTTCCAACATAACTTTTACCAATGAGACGTTTTTTTTTTTTTTTTTTACCTGCCGTGAAAAAGACGTTGTTCTGTTTTTGAATGTCATGTAGCTGAAAAATGTGTTTAAAATCTTTTAAATTTCTCTTTTATTTTTCCTTTTTAGCATCGAAAAAGTGTCTAAAATCACGTCTCCGGTGCTCATCATCCACGGGACCGAGGACGAGGTGATTGACTTCTCGCACGGCTTGGCCCTGTTCGAGCGCTGCCCGAAGGCCGTGGAGCCTCTCTGGGTGGAGGGGGCGGGACATAACGACATCGAGCTGTACAGCCAGTATCTTGACCGCCTGCGTCGTTTCATCGGACAGGAGCTGGCAGCGCAGCACGCCTGACCTTCGAACCTTCATCTACACGACTTTGTTCCAAGCGTCTCGTCTCCATGGAAGAAAAGTCACCTAAAGTTCCAGGAGTTAAACGTCTCACACTGTCGTGTTTTATTTACAGGCTGCAGCGAACCTTTAATAGATCCTGGGATAATAAAACCTAAAGGAAACGAGGAGTTTCTTCATAATCAGCTGATGTTTGAACGTTGCACCAAGCGAACTTCTGCACCGTGCAGCACGAGCAAAAACAGCTTCTGGTGATGAAACAAAAAAACAAGTGATAAGAAATCATGTGTGTTCCAGGCTACTTACACAGCGTGTAGCTTAAATATCTGCTGACTAAACCAGGCAGAATCATGACGAAGCGCGAGAAGCACTTTCGTTAGAGACGTCTCTAAACTCAAAAACACGGGGACGACTTTGGTTTTCTACAAAGAACATAGAAAACCAGATTCCAGTTATTTCATATTCAGTTTATTGACTTGATTGCTGACAAACACCAGCTGTAATCAAGTGCAAAGCTGATGGTAATAAATCCACTTTCATTAAATACTGTTTTGGAGATTTGGACGGGACGATGTGGCATTGGACTGCGTTATTTTGGACAAGGTTTTGTCTGTTTTCTGTGTGTTTTGTGGGAGAGGGATAAAACTGGTGGCTGGTTGGATAAAAGAGAATATTACATACATAGATATGGGTTTATATTACAAGTCTTTAAATTGGTTTTTACTCTTCTGAATGTTTTACTCAGGTAACCCAGTTTCACACGTCGGGGTCAGTGTTTGTTTTAGATGCTGTCAGCTCCTTAATATCCTTATATTTCTGATAGTATCTCCATGTTTGTTAATTATCTTTCATTTATAACCAAGTAATAAATCAACCTTTGATCGAAATGCTCCGGTACAGGTAGTAGTTGTTTGGGATTCCCTGATTTTATCTTCATTTAACCCACTTTTTGTCTTATTATGTCTCTCAACAGCAGAACGCAGCTGTCGACAATCCTGCTTTTATATTTGTCTGCGACAGAGAACGTAACACTAAAACAGACTTCGACAGTCTTCCTTCAGCCCGTCTTGAACCTTTTTAATAATAATTCTTGTTTTCACTCAATCCAACTCTCATCTCTGTCATCGACGGACATTTTTAGGGAAATAAAACATTGTTTTAAGTCGTTTAAATGAAACACTGGCAGTTTCCCTTCATAATAAAGTGCTTTACATAACGTGAGTCATTCCAGCCGTCGTTCAAATAAGCACAAAGGTGTGTCTCACCACAGTGACGCAGTTCATTAAATATTTTAGCTGTAGAATCACTGTCATTTGCTGGTAGAAAACTAAACTAAAGGAAACACAAAACCTCCAAATGGTTTTATTATTTTTCCCTTTTTGCTTTAAATTCTCAGCTGTGTTTAAAATCTTTGCATCACAGCAGGAGAGAGAAAATATTTTGTGTCTAAAGCACAGAGTCTGTGTGGCAGAAGACAAAGGTTGATTTAGATTTTTTTTTTTTTATTAAATTAAATGTTATTTTTCTTTCATTTAGTTGTTTTTGGACTCACTCCTTGGAGGGTGTTATATCGACTCTTATGTATGTGTAAATTCTGCACCCTGACAGCCACCAAAGTCTCAAAGCAGAACCAAAACAAACTCCAAATCGTTCTTGTTTTCAACTTTAAAAAAGTTGAATTTAATAATTGTTTAAATGCTAATAATTTGAGCTCTTGGAGATGCAGTATTACAAATTAAAAGCTGTAATTGTTTTGTTTATGTAAGGTGTCAGACTCCCAGGGTTTGTGTCAGTCGATCAACCAAAGTTTTTACTGTTATCAGAGCTTCATCGACGTGCTTTTGTTCAGTGTTTTCACAAAGGTAAAATATTCAATTTCTTTAAATATTCTGTCATTTATTTATTTATCGTTTTTCTTTTTCTTGATACAGTTTTGATTCAGACTCATTTGTCACATGATGCTCACAGAAAATACAAATAATGGATTTAAACCGTTCGGAACAAATGTGAAAAAATACCTGAGATTATAAAGTGTCATCTTATACCGTTATGTTGTTTCTTAACCGACAAAAAAACTTTATTTTTCCCTAAATCACAGAATAAGTCAACAAAATATAACCAGAATAAACGTTTGCTTCATTTTCTACTTCCTGATCAAGAAGTTTGTGTGTTGAGATGTTTAAAGAGATTATTTTTTGCAGGATTCTTATGTTTTGTCTTATTTCCCACTATAAATCTGGTCACTCACATGTATTTACAATATCCCAAATGGTTTCAAATAAATAAAAAAAAAACATGTCTCAGTATCAAGTTTGTTGTTTCTTGCTGCTTGTAACGTTGTGTGCTGATGCTGCATTTAAACTAGACCAGGGATTCCACCCCCCCCCCCCACACACACACACATGCACACCCCAGACAGATGGATCATAAGCTGCATCCTCTCTCCTTTATTTATTTTTTTTCAGCAGACTACATTAAACAATCTGGTGTCTGACTGAAATGCTCGTACGGATCAAGCGCAGCTGCAGCTGTGTGCTCCGTTTAGTGCAGGCTGACCTACTGCAGCAAACACTTTCACACAGCCGTCATCACAAAGAGCCTTGTGTCCTGAAATGTGTCAGAGGATTTTGGAAGTGCCAGGCCACGACAACAAAAGAGTCAAAGGAAGGTCTGGTAATCCGGCAGCTGCTCCTGAAAGTTGCCCCACACAGAATGGCGACCACAAGCAGCACGTTTCAGCGAGCAGCTGATGGATCAGCTGACAGAGGAGATGAGACAGGAAGCACATCTGCCTCAGTAGACGTTCAATCTCTTCTACAGTAACTTCATGCTCTCATTCTTCAATCAGTTGGGTGTTTTTATTCTGTGCATGTAATCTGATCCTTCATGTAGAGGTCTGTTGACCAGTGTGTCATGTCTGATATTCTTCCAGTTCTGTGACGGACTGACGTTTCTGCTCGGATTCAATCAATGAAGATTCAAGGTGAGAGTTTTATTCCATCAGACATCAGTAATCAAACCATAAATATGACATGTCAGAGGTGTCCCCCCACCCCCCCTCCCCACAATCTCATCTGAGCGATCCGTCAACAGCTTCCATCTATCAGACTGATTCTCATGAAGACATTTTAATAACTAGAGGTTAATATCATTCCATGCAGATTTGATCAAATATAACTATTAAGATTTCAACCATTTCTATAACACTTTATTCAGCTGTTAGTATTTGTCTCTTTATTCATGTGGGCTAACTTTAATTAATTTAATTAAAAATCTGTATCTTTAATAGTCTTGTCTTTGTAAGATAGGCATTCTTCAGTTTTTTTTTGTATTTTTAATGTTTAATTATGTTTCTTAGTTTAAACTCATATTTATCTTTTTTTCATTGACATTCAGATTTTTTGTTTCATTTATTGGATTTATTTTCCTCTGATGAGGTGTTTTTGTTGGTTTATTAATTTGTTCATCTGTTTGTTAACCATGTAACTTAAAAGGTTCTGAACAGATTCGGATGACATTTCGAAGATCCTGATGAGCCTATTTCAGTATTTTCCCTTTTTCCAATAAGAAAACTTTGTAAAATTGGAAAAAAAAAAAAACACCTCCAACTAAGATTCTCCTACACAATGATGGATCTGGATGCTGATTATATTCTGGATACAGCGATTAAGAAAGCTGGATTTTTACCCCTAATTTCAGGGAAATAATTGTAAAAATGTATTTATTATTATTATTTATAGATTTATAGATATTTATTTATAGATTTATTTTACATTTGTCAGACTTCCTTATTTGAAGTCAAGTCATGTTTTATAGAAACAACTTCAGTCGACCAAAGTGCTTTATATGTGTTGAAAATTAGTTAAGAACAATAGAGATTTAATAAATCACAAGGTAGAACATAGCAAAGTAGTTGCGATTAAAATGATCAAACTTCCAAATAAAAAGAAAAAGAATAACTACGTAGCACCAAAATCACAAATTGAAACAATTAGTTTGTAAGTCTTGGTTAGATCGCAAAAATTAAAATAAGTGTTCAATTGTTCAGAGGACTGTGCAGCTCTAACCTGGGAGGTTCCACAGTGAAGGTCCAACCACTTACAACGTTCTCCTACCACAAGATCTAAGCCGAGATCAAGGAAAAACCAGAAGGAACCGGCTGATCTCAGAACTCTGGTGAGTTCAGACAAACAAGATTTGATCTTATTTAATCATTTTAAAAAGTTATACAATTCTGAACTGAATACAAATATTCACATGAAGTCAGTGAAGCGATGTAAGAACTAGAGTTACATGATCATGTTTCTTTTTTCCTGTTAGTGGACAACAGCAGAACCTTTGGGGTTGTTAAACTGCAGACTGATCTGGACTGAAACAAAGAGAATTGCAGGCATGACTCTCTTGAAATGATTTTGGAAAGGAAATCCCTCACCATTGTTTAGTTTCAGTTGGCAAAAACTTTTTTTGACCACTAAATTAATTTGCTTATTGAATTTTTAGGCAGTGTCAAAAACGACATCCAGAGTTCTTGAGGTTTCGTTAAGTTTTTTGAATCCAGGCCACAACATTGAGATGGAGAAGAACCTGAATTGAGGTACAGTCAGTGACTTTTTGGGCAAATTTGCACATCATTAGCAAACAAATGAAAACACACCATATGGGTTTATATTGAAAACTGAAAACCAAACGTGGCTTTTAAAAAGAAATAAAGGAGAGGACCAAGAAATAAGCCCTGAGGAACCCCACAGCTCCATGCATGAGGCGTTCCACTTCAGCTGGACTGAAAAACTCTGATCATGCAGGTGGGACATCAAAACAGCATTAGAGGATTACAGTAGGCTTAAACAAAAACAATCTGATTTTATTAGAATGGTTATAATGTTTTAAATACTGATTTTTTTTCTGTTTGTTTATACACTGGGATTCAGCAGATGAGGCATTTCACACCTCAACATAAAGAGAATCTCTCACCCCGAACCGGCTCCTCCCACTCTTCTTACAGCATGTTGAAGGTCACTTATGTCTTCTATTTTTTGAAAGCTTGTAATACATTTTCATAGCTGTCACAATTATGTCTATTTTTAGGTTTTAAATAAAATCCTGTGAGATTTGCTTTGGAGTTCCTGGGGAGGGCAGAACGGCCAAAATAATCAGAACAAACTGAGTTTTGGGAAAGGAAGGTCATGGCTGCTTCACTCAAGTCAGCAGAAATGTCTTCCACTCAGCAAAATCACTTGGACTGAGTCCAGAACCGCCTCTAGTCCAAATGTTGTCAGTCCAAACAGATCAAGATGTGCAGACGGAGCTGTGCTCAGCAACAAACATCAGAGAAACTAAACTGTTTTTAAAAAGCTCCTATCAAAGTGATTTAGGGGAATATTTGAATCAAAACACAAAAACACTTTAGAATCATGGCAATAATTTATTTATTTGTTGAGAGCACAAGTCTTTGGCAGTGTAGAACAGGAAATAACAATGATTAAAAACAACATACTTAAGGAAGGAGCAACTACCACCACAGGGACTTTATTATCACGAGTTCAGAGTGTTCTCCCCCGAAGCAGCGCGACACTAACCGAGGAACAGGAACGGCTCAGACGGACATACAATCATGGCACAAACATCACCCTGTTAGAAGATGTGAATATTTATCTGTTGTGTGAAGAGAAAAGTCAGTTTGGGGAAAAAAATACTGTGTGTAATGATGAAATAGTGTATCCCAATCAGATCTGGTACTGACTTCTTTTATGACAATCTGACTATATTAACAGCTGTGATAATAAAAAATAAAATAAAAATAGAACATTTCACTCACTTTCAAATACATTAATACATTTCTGGCCTGAATTCGGAAACATTTAAAGCAACAGTTACAAATAAAAATAGTGACTTGTTTTGTTTTTAAAAAAAAAAAAGGAGTAAAACTTCTGACAGCACAGTTCATTCACTCCTCCATGTTCACATCAGCTTTAACCAACAGACAAGTGCAACACTCATGTTCATATAATAATGACATGTAAAGAGGTACAAATATGCAGGACATGTTGCTTGATGCTTTTTTATTTCAGTAGGATGCCTCACTCCTCTTTTTTTTTTTTCTATTTTATTTCCAGACACTGATAATTTGCATGACGAAGCAGCTCGGATCGCCTCTCTGCACCCCAATAAAACCAAATACTAGAACCGATCAGGATGCATTTAACTGCATTCTTCATACAGCTCACAATATTAGAGGAGTGGAACACACGCTCACACACACTGTGCACACTGTGCACAAGCCAGTCAGGCTGCTAAAGATGCCCGACTGGGGAAAATACTGACGTCATAACTTCAATCAGTCAGTTATTATCATTCAGAATACTGTTTGAGTCAGAAACTCAGTCCACTTAGTCTGTTTTCTTCATAGTCTCCTCCACAGTTCTGTTAGGAGTAAAGCTTTAGCTACATTTATATCACAAGACAAAAAGGAGAAACATCTGATATCAGAATACTGTTGAAGGTCAGGAGTTTGGCTGCTCCTTCATGTGCAAAAATCTGTTATGAAGACTAGAGGCCACTTCGGGTCAGTGTTGCACTGTTCCATATTAAGGCTGCACAGGCAATGGCACAGTTCATGACGAGCCCCAAATGAGTCAATGTGTCTAGAACTCGTCGGAATGCAGCAGTTCCACCTTAAATCATCCAGAGCTGGTTGTTTTTCCTCACTAATCCAGCCACAGTTCTGGCCTGCGGTGCCTTGGATTAGTGGCTGTTAAGACAGACTGGATGGGTCACAGCGTGACTTTGCTCAGTCGGAGCGAGAGGCTCGAGTGGTACTGAGTCCGAGGGAGAGTGGTACTGCACCGGCTGCGCAGCTGGACCGGACGACCCGCCGAGCCTCGCGCACGCAGCAGGAAGTCAAAGTTAGCTGAGGTGTTCATGGCGTAAAAGACGTTAGCGTTGTCGGGAATCACCAGCTCTGAAAGAGAACAAAGAAACGTTGAGACTTTTTACTGCTGTTAATCTAACAGACTGTCCTGAGATCAGATACACAAACGCTGGAACTACATAGTTTATATTTAGCAAACATCAGTGAATCAGACATTCTGTAAGTTGAACCAGATACTCAGTTTGAAATGTTTTACCTTTCTCCTCAGAGATGATTTGCACCAGCTCATATCCTTCCTCAGGCTCCGCCTCCAGGTTGTGCTTCGCCATGGCTCTAGAAATCACAGCTGGTGTCTTGTCTTGACTGGTCAACTGTACACAGAAACAGTCATGTGAGGTCAGATTCATGGTTGATGTACGTTACGGTGCAGCTAAAGACTGTTCGCAGCCCGGGCGTGTACTCACCAGTATGCTCTTGTAGAGGTTGCCGTTGCCGTTTTCCAGACTGACTCTTATGATGCACGCGTCCTGGGCTTGCGTGTTGTAAGCGGGGGATTGACTCGGAGAGGTGGGGGAGATGGGTGTGAGGGAGACGCAGCGTCTGTGGGCGCAGAGGTTTGCAGGGAGGGGGGGCGATGCAGGAGTCATGGAGACGCTAGCTGTTGACGAGTTGGTGTCCATGGAGTGGAGTGAAGTACAAGATGATGACTCTGATAACTGGGGAGGGAAAATATACACATCATTTTATTTAATGTGTGACCTGATTACAAAACAGCTGATGACAAAAGAGCCACATCAGCTGTTTTACATGGAGATTCAATTTGAAATCATTTGATGAAATTGCAAACATTCTAAAAATAGTAAATATTGTGATTTTTTTTCCCACCATGCTTTTAGGAAGAAGTTGTTGTCAGTTAATCTAAACAAGTTATCTTCTCCCAGGAGAGAAATATATTCTGCATGTTGGTGGTTTTTATATAAAACAGCCTTTTAAATACCTTGTTTTGATGGGAGAGGTGTGAGTCGGAGGCGTGAGTGGGTGTTGTGAGTCCCTCGCTGTCCGATGGGCCGCTGGAGTCATTGGATGAGACGCTGACCGAGTCCATGCTTTCCCCTGAGCTACCAGTAGGTGGCGAGCGCGGCGTCTCCCTGACTGGAGAGCTGGCCGTGTTGCTCTCGGTTCCAAGAAACAGCCTGGACGGCGGAGGAGCGGACGTACAAGTTAGTAGGATAAAAAGATTCTGGCAGATCAAAGATATTGATCATGATGCAGCAATTAAAAAGCAAAATCTGCATTTTCATATACATCGATGTACTCACAGGCTGAGTCTCTTCACCATGCTTTTTCGAGGTTTGGGTAAAGTCGGGCTGCTGTCGCCAAGACCTTCAATCTCACAGGACATGGCATAGCTGCAAGGCAGACAATAATTAAACCTCCACCATCTTAAACATCATCACCACATCATGTGCAGAAGGTTTTAGGAACTGACGGTGAAAGGATAAAGGAAGTCTGAGAGGGTAAACAAAAGGAACTCCGAGCAAACACAACAAGTACAAAGAGATCAGTGAGAAAGAAGCTTCTCTTGTATGAACAATGGCCTCAACAGGCCGTGACTCATGCACTAATTTACATGTTATCTAACATTTATAGTGCAGTTAAGGGAGTGTAAAACATGAGCGTTACCTTTCCTCCTCGCTGAGCTGAGACTGGCTCTTGAACCAGTGGAGGAAAGCTGGTTCTGGAGTCAGGCAGTAGCTGTTACAGGCCGACTGGAGCAGCTTAATCTGAGCTATCACCTCGAACTCCTACAGATACAGAAGAAAAGCAAGAGATTGGTTTGACATGTCATTCAAACCCTGCATGTGGATCGTATCTTTCTAATCTCCGCGACCCTGAACGGGAACAAGCATCTATTGAGTTGAAATCATCACAGAGACAAACTCACCCTGCGGCGCTTCTCAAAGTTGATCAGACCACCCTGCAAGAAAACACAAAGAGCACGCTGTCAGAGCTGGACAGCAACCTAGCGGCTTAAACAATCCGAATTCCACAGACAACTTCTCTGAGCTCTAGACTCGCAGACACATGCTGTCACAACAAAATCAATCATAACGGATTGTTTTTACCTCTACTAAATCTGGCAGAGCTGTGTCCAGCATGGTCAGGTCAGTGAGAAATGTCCCCAAGTACGGTATGGTACCTTGCATCGCTCCCTGTGGAAAGGAAATGATTAGATTTACTTAAACTTTGGAGTAATCCTCTGTTAATATTAGGATTATTCTAACTAAAAAGATTTTTAGTATTTAAAAACATACTTTTTATATCTCTAAAACTGTAATGTGGAGTGGAACAACAGCACCATCTAATGGAGCTGCTTGAAAAATGCTCTTAAAAAAAAGAAACACACAAAACCCAACAGGAAGTTTGACATTTCTGCTCAAAAGTTAAACTTTCAGTCTAAAATGACTTTTACGCAATAAAAAGCGGAACAAGAAGCTGCTTTAATAAACTTTCTCCCAAAGTTTTGGGGTTTGTTATGTAAACACTGCGCTGCCCCCTTCAGTGGACTGATTCAAAACCGCAGGATTTCAAGACTTTCTTGCAGTAACATAACAGAAGTTAGAGTTAAAGCAGGAGGCAAGAATTAAAAATACATTTAAACATCAAAACTGTATAAAATCAGACTAAATCTGGTCACGAATTGAAGGTTTTGTTTGTGTTTACTTAACTTAGATTAGCATGAACAAGTTTTTCATGTCAGGGACTCAAACTTGGATCTCTGTATCCTAACGAGTGAACAAGTCTCAGTGATTTTGATAAATATTTCAGTTGACGAATCAGAACTTTTAACTGGGCTGAAGATTTGTTGCTGTATTGAACTGTGGGCAATTTATTGTTAACATTGATATCATTGATAACATGAGCCCAGGAGCCACCAGTTGGTAATCACGTCTCATGATTGGTGATTTGATAGTCTTCACCCCCCCATCTACAGTGTAGAGATGCAAGTTAGACTTCATTTACTCTGCAGTCTCCACAGATGGCAAGGCGGGTTGTAAATTACAGCCCAGGCGTAATGTGCGTCCAGAACATGGAGCGTTGGATAAACAAAGATAAGCATGTGGGTTTATTAACCTGGAGAGGCAAGAATTCTACTCAAGCTGCTGTGTTTGGAAGGAAATTATTGTTCCAAATCATTTTATGTCAACTCCTATTGAATAGATAAAATAGATACTTTTTTTTTTTAAAGCTACTTAGTTGGCCCGTGCTTGCCTCACCATTTCCTTCTGCAGCTGTAATCTCTTGTGGGTGCGTTTCTGGTGCTCCTTGGCGCAGCTTTCCAGGCTGGCAAACTTTGAAGTCCCTTCCTGGAAGGCGAACAAAAATAGATTTTGTCCTCAAGATTTAAACCAAGAAATGGGAAAATGCTCTCCGGGGTTTGAAGAACGACAGGGCAGGAACAATAGCGACATGTTTTTGAACTGAGAAGCGATTCAGTCCAACATATACATGTATAATTTGTTTACATTTTGCATATATATGTATGTGTACATTTATAAAACTCACCCTCATGAGCAGCTCCCTGCTAGTCAGGTAGTTATTGTGGTCTGAGAAAATGTCTGAGAGCTCCTCAAACGTCTGCATGCTGTCTCTGCATCAAACACAGATTATTTTTAATTTATAGGATTAAACACTGCAGCTAAAAAAAGAAAAAAAAACACTTAAAATCATAAGCAGTAATGAGCTGTGGCTGTATACTGATGCTTTTATCAGAACCAGCTGAGTTGTGTGTGATGTTTGCAGGACTGGAGGCTCACTTGTGCACGCACGCCCACACTCTCTTCAGTCTGTACAGAGGATTGGACTGCAGCGCCGACACGATGGCTCGCAGGGATGAGAAGTTTTTACGTATTCGGCACTCCTGTTAAAAGACGAAACAAAGATGGTGACGGTTTGACTCGATGTAAGATGTTTAACCTGTGTGCGAGTTGTTTTTCAGACCTGAGCGATGTCGATCCAGCGCTGGATGACCCGCGCCCTGACGTGCGGTCGGAGCTGCCTGTGCTTTAGCACCGTGCTGACCACGCAGGCCGTGACTGCGTTGAACTGGGTGATGGTGGCCCGGATGGTGGGAGCTGTGTGCTTGTTGTCTTTCTTGTCCCTTTGAGACCAGATAGATCCCAGACAGTGGTGGGGTACGACCTTTTTGAACAGCAGCTGGAAGAAAAAAAAAATATATAAAAGATGAATAAAGTTTATGTAAAAATGATGAGGAAATATATATTTTTCCTTTTTTAATCTTAATCTAATTTCTCTCAACTCACTGCATCCATGTAGGTCAGCTGTTCGGCCACCAGGTCGGCCTCAAATGACAGGAAATCATCCTGGACCTCAGTCTCCACGTCTTCTTCGTCCCCAAGACAAAATGAGCTGCTGCCATGGAAACCAACTTAAAGCAAAGGAATTCACATCAATTAACGCCTTTTAGGTAACCAAATTCTAAATAAATAATAGGTTTGATAACATACCATCAGTCTCATCCGTGCCAGCCTGATGCTGCAGCAGCTCCAGCAAACTCTCTGCCCGTCTGAGAGCCTCTGAACCAGGGAGAGCTTTGCGCAGGTAGTCCATCAACCTGTGGAGGCAGGGGTAGTCCGGAGGCTCCTGGAAGTCTTCAGGACACTGGTCCAGCCATGCACGCAGGATGGAAGCCAAGGCGCTGAGGAGGCAGCAGGGAAATGTTTGAGAGAGCCAGAAAAGATGATCAACAGGTTGAATTTATTTATAAGGAATGTACTTTTTTTAAAAACCGTGCATGAAACTCACTTTCTGATTGCGTCGCTGCTTTCTGAGCCATCCTGTTCGTTTTCCTCCACAGTCCCATACCTGCCACAGAAATTCCATTTTAAATCAGCATATTATCCATCTATTAATGAAATAAGTGTTAAAACACCTTATTCCTACAGACCTGTCGAGCAGCAGCTGCAGTACAGTCTGGGTGCTGGCGAAGGCTCTGTATGTGGACAGAAAGATGGAGGTGTAGGTGAGGTCGTTGTCTCCGAACGCCGTTAATAACGTCTCCACCAGGCGCTCCAGAGTTCCAGCACGAATGCTTCGGATTTTACAGGTTTCCAGTTGGCTCACCGTGTGGCCAGGAGGCAGGCGATCGCTCTCCGCCTGGACACACAAACACATTTTATCACATGTTACATACATATTACATGTTTGAAATCTTGAAGAAAAAAAACATCTTTTTGATGCAGTTCTATAACTTTCTTATCTGAAGATCTGGTTTAACTTACGATTTGTACTTTGGCATCTAAACTAAAAATAAACTCTGAGATAAAAGGAACGTAACGGTGAAGCCAAAAAAAAAAAAGTGGAAACTGATGAATGGCTGGAAGAAACATCAGTGACAATTGTGACCTATATGTACTCGCCGTTTCTCCAGATGCATCCGACTATTGTGTCTTTAGGGAAATGAATTAGAAGCAAGGTAAGTGTGGCAAAGACACGCAGGCAGGGAGAGGGAAAACCTTCATGAAGTTTGTACTCGGCAACAGGAAAAGCTCCAGTCTGCTTTTAATTACCTCGAGCCAGACCCCCCCCCCCACCTTACAGACACAGAGGAGGGATGACTTCTCCCACCACTCCCCTCTGATAACATCTGATTTTTATCTCTGCAAGGAGCCTCAAACGTCCCTCAAACTACTGTAAACACATACTGCATGTTAGATGCTTGTGATGATAAACAGCGTCAGCTGGACTTTTCTCCATTAAACTCCACTCAATAACTGGCACATAACGCACAATTTAATTTAATTAGCTCTAATATAGTTGGCAGCTCATGTCACTGTCGATACATCGATATGACCTCATACACCCTCAGAGCTGTCTGTTCTCTCAGCCTCTTCCAAACAAGATCCCGATTAGCCTCCAAAACAAAGTGAAGACTAAATCTTTTCTTTTCAGTGAGAAAAACTCACAAAGAAACTCGAATGTTAATGCCTCTAATTGCGGCCTCTGTGTAGTATAATAACACACTGCAGAACATCTTATTATGTGGTATAAACAGCCCAGAAGAGGAAGTTGTAATGTCTCATACTCACTGGAAAAGCCCTCAAGTTTCTGTTTTGTCATACAACTGTAGTTTTACCGGCAGCTGGAAATATCAGGAAATCACATGCTCTGGCCAAAAAATCCAGCGGTTTTATTTTATTTATTTATTTATTTTAATCAGGTGCCTGAACTGGCTCAATTATTAAAACACTATAGACACAGTGGAGCATATTAAGACGAGGTGTTCTGCTTTTAAACTCAAAAACCATCTGCACATAATCAAATCCAAGAGAAAAAAAAAATCTCTTCGGTTTCTCAGCAGCGTGCCAGATAAAAAAAAAGGTTTTTATGCATCCAGCTTGCAGCTGCAGTTCTGTCATTTTTGGACTCACCCCCAGCCATCTCGCACCCTTGTTGGCCGCCTGCTGAATCTGAACCCTCTTCAGTGTCACGTTGTAGACGGCCCCTTCCTCGACTTCCTCCCCCCAGTCCTGCACCGAACTCTGAGAGAGGAGAGAGAAAATCATCCAACTTCTGCTGTGGTAGGATTAAAACATGAAACAGCTTCACGTAAGCTGCAAGATCAAACTTCCACAAGTTTCATGAGATGGTGCAAAAAAAAAAAAAAAAAGCAGGATGTGGGGCATGAAGAAAAGAAACACAAGCACAGCACTCCAGCAAAGCAGGGAGAGAAGTGTAATAAAACATCAGGAGTGACCAAATCCCCAACCCCCATCAGTGCAGCAGCCTGCCAGGCCTCCCTCCCTCTTTCTTTACTCCCTCTTTTATTCCCTATCCATCTCTTTCACCATGTCCCTGTCTCTCTGCAGCAGACGTAAGATTCCCAGAGTTCAGACAGGCAGCAGATAAGAAGCGGAACGGTTAAAGTCTCCTGAACAAACACCTACAGAGTCACTTTTTCTCTCAGTCGATGCTCGGATCTGTTTGTCTAAGCCAAAGGAGCTTGATTACAAATCTGTTCCACAACAAGAGCACGAATAGATTTGTTCTCATCTTGCAGCCAAAGACTCATATGCTCGTGTGTGTGTCTGTGGTTGTAAATCACTTGCAAACTGCAGAGTGCATAAACAAACAGAGAGCAGGCTGGAGTTCTAATACTGCTAAGAGAGAACGTGTGTGTGTGTGTTGAAGCTGCAGATGTGCTGAGACATCAGCATATGGAGATAAAAACAGACCAGGCAGAAGAACTGGCCAAAAATAAACAGAATCCGGCACGCAGCATTTTTTTTTTTAAATTTCCACTTGTTCCTGATCTCATTTACACAACTCAGTGTCAAAGTTTACTTCTGTTCCTTAAACAGCGGGCCCGCCAAGGAGAGATCAAGGGTCACAATCGCCACTAACAGGATCAACAGTTGGCGTGGAAGCCGAGCAGCCATGTGTGTTTGGGTTTGAGCAGAAACTCATGATGCAAAATACCAACTGAACCACCAGTCTGCACGTCCATCTCCTGCTGTTGTATTTAGTCCAAATTTCAGCAACATCTTGCTGTTTCTCTAAACCTGCTGCTAGCAGTCCGGCCCACTGGTGCAGAGGGAGATTAACACATCAGTGCATGAGTCATGCAGTCCACATACTCCCAAAACAATAGCAGGAGGTCTCTGCTGGCCGACCCCAGCTGCTGAGATCACAATCTGCACACTGGCTGTTTTTTATAAGCAGATGTACAGTACAGTACTGTGAATAATTATTTGCACTTTCACTGTTTTTTTCTGTTTTTGCTTATAAAATGATGAATATCAGACAAAGATAAACCTGATAAACCTCCCTGGATGAGAGAGAGAGAGAGAGAGGATGAAGTTTACACAAGTGATCAAATGTTATAAACAGGAGACGAGCTGCTGCGCACTGACTTGGAACTTTCCACGCACACGCATAAAGAACCCAGAAGCGGTGTTTTAACTCAGCTCACATCTAACCAGCATTATGTGAAACAATACACCCCCACCGACCCCCCAGAAAACACCAACAGTTGTGTTCAATCTGTGGCGCTGATCTGTTGGTTGTTGTTGTTTCCAGCGCACAGCTGGGGCCCGTGCGCGTGCCCCGGGGCCTCACCGATTGTTTCTCTCACTACAAACAAACAGTTTGAACTCTCACCAGAGAGAGAGAGAGAGAGCAGCTGACTTCATGTTCCGGTTGGAGAATTTAATATTATTTATGACTCGTTTGCAAAATCAGAGCAACATCTTTGCGGGTTTTACTGGGTTTAAAGGGAAACAAATGAAAATCAGTGAAGTGTTCGGATGCCTCCCCCCCTCCCTCCCCTCTCTCCTCCTCCTTTCTTTCTCCCCCGTTATCCACAGCTTTTCCAAGTAATAACCCTCCCATCTTTAACCCAACGCGCACCCTCCGTCTCTAATACTCCAACCAGCTGAACGCATGATGAGAATTTAATGTTTGTTTTACCATTTTACTTTTCCAGGCGAACTTCATGGTTAGCGTTTCTTTCATGATCCGGGTACATCGGAGCTCCAGAATAATCCACCAAAATCAAGGAAAAAATTTTTTTGTTCTTTTTTTAGAATAAAATATACTTAAAAGATAAAACGTTTCACTTTGATCCAGTTATTCTAAACTCCAAACCCTCTGTGTGTGTCAGCAAGTTCTCCTTCTTCCACTGAATGACCCGACTCCTCCTCCTCTTCCTCCTCTTCTTCTTACTCACAGCCCAGTTTAAACTCCTCCTCCTTTTTTTTTTCCGGCTGACTTTCATCAGGCTGACAATAATATGCGCACTAACATGAAGAGTTGCGATTTCTGTTTGCGCAACTAATTCATGAGAAGCATAAATCTTTTCCCTTCTAACGTCACATGAAATAAGTTATTTAATAGAACGTGCTGCCATTGCTTTGAATATTACAAATCTTTCATAAAACAAACTAAACAAGAATCAGTTTAAGACCCAAATGTGATTATATTTTAGTATTTGAAACTTTTTATCAGTTTCCTGCAAACGTTATTGATCATTTGATTTAAACAACTGAAACTGTGTGTTACAAAACAGCTTGTTTTATCTAATAATCTAAGAATTAGATTCAAGTCAAGTTCAAGAGCTTTAATTAGGTTGAATCTTAAAAAGTCATTATAGTATTTTTTTTTGTTAAATAAATGCGTATTATAAATGTTACAAATATTTTACTTCTCAACAATAATTCTGATCTTATAATATACAACCCTGGGTTTAAAATAACTGGGAGGCTGTCGAATATAACTAAAAACAGAATATTTTATTCCTAATATTATTTAAACGACATATCAGATGTAGAATTTGAGATATTTTGTCATTTAAAATATGAGCTGATGAGAATTGATGGCAGCAACACATCTGAAAAAAGTTGGAACATGTCGTTTAGCATCCAGTCTTCTTTTAACATCTGTCTGTAAACATCTGGGACATGAGCTTGTTTTTAGGGTTAATTATACATGAACTTTGTAGACTTTTGTAGATGTTGGACTTTCCCTCAACCTAACCAACATCTTTAATGTATAACAATCATTTTTCCAACAAAACCAGAACTGAGTTCCTCAAATCGCCTCCATGATCTTTATCACTTGTTCTTTGAGCTAAATTTTCTCTTTTTGTGATTGTTTTGGTGCAGCTGTGTCTCTGTATCCCACTTTACAACACAGAGAGCAGCTTGATTGACATCAAACAGTCTGTGATGAAGCTTTACCGCTTCCCTCGCGGTCACACGGTCTAAGCTTCAGTAAGCCTCTTTTCCAGCAGTGTTGACTTATGGAAACCAGTCAGAATGCAGAACATCACTGTGCTATCATGGAAAAGAGTTGATGGTCCCGCCCTTCCCTCTTGTGAGTGACAGGAGAACTTCTCTCCAAACTGATTGGACAAGCACAGCGATGGAAAACAGGATTTGTTGGTGTTGCGGACGTGTTCAAAAACTCTGGTAATGAAAACATGAAAACCTGCAGCAACGATCCCTGATGTCTCGTTGCATCACGTCCTGCTTCCTGCACGTTCTAACCAGAGAATCTCATGCTGTAAAGTTTATGGCCAAAGTCCTTCCTGATTTCCCAGAATTCTATAGCGTTTGTACGGGAAAAAAAGTAAAGGACTGGATAATAGTTTTCATTTGAAGCCAAAAATCTGACCTGGTGATTCTCCTTCATCATCCGCTCTGAAGTTTTTCAGTTTGTCCTAATTCAGTCTATAAACTACACCTTGCTACAATCACTGTTTGTTTTGGGTCATTTATAGAAACACAGAGAAGCTGTGCTGAACCCCGCTTATTATTTGAGCCACTGTTTGTGAACTGGTCGTGTACAATCGGGTTCCGGCGCTTTTCACTGAAAAGAACTGCCAGCTGTTGGAGGAACAACTATGGATTAAGACTGAAAGTTTAACCAGCTGGATAATGAATTTACAATCACTTCCTGTGCAGATCCACATCATAACTAGAGATTCATCAGGCAAATCTTTGTTCATAGATTTTTATGATGTTTTTGAAACAGCTATTGCTCCATTGTCCCCACGTGGGACAATACAAGGAATTCTGTAGACGTCGTCACCAGTACTATGTATTGTCTGGGACAGGAGAGGAGAATGGGTTCACTGTTCCACTGTGAGTGAGTCTCCACACGTACTCGAACAGCCCACTTGTATGAATAAGATGTGAATCAAGCTTCCACTTTGTGACAAGGCTTATTGTAACACACGCATAGAATCAATGTGAGCAATTCATACATGCATGTGCTTTTGTTTGACTGATGAAATGCACAAACATCTGATTCAGAGTCACGAGAACTGTCAGGTGGACCGTGTTGTGATGCTTTTTGATATCTGGGTCACTCGTTTGATCTTGTGGGCTCGATTTTTATGTTTTTTGGCTGCTGTAACTTCAGCACGTAAACGTCACACTAAGCATCACCGGTTGTTGCACGCACACACACATACACACACCGCCATCAATCAAACGGCGTACCCCAAACTGCTCTCAAAAAGCTGGACTCAGAGGGCACCGAGGGGCCAGGGAATACTCAAGCACGTCTCCATTGATCATCCAGTATTAGTTTTTCTTCTCGCTGACTTCTCGTCATGCTGCGCTGCTGGCTGGTATCCAGTTCCCAGGCCAACTTGCCCCAGTGTCCACATGAGTCTGAGGAACTCTGGGAACCCCAGAGGGGCAGTGGGAAGGTCGTGACCCCATGAGACCTCCAGCTAAGTCCCAATGGGATCTGAGTGTTGGTCTCACAGTGGGACTGATGTCAGAGATCCATGAAAGCAGGACCTTAGACAAATGTGACGGCTGCGGCTCAGTGTGACGGATGACCACACGAGGGTGAAGATCTTTCTACTTCAAAACATTATTATTATTATTATTATTATTATTATTATTATTATTATTATTATTATTATTATTATTATTATTATTATTATTATTATTATTTTCCTTTCTGTGGAAGTCTAGTGACGTGTTTACACTCGGGAGACCCCGTGACCAGACATGACTTTTTATATAAATAAAGGATTCCCACCCTTAGACTCACATCTTCCATGTTCACTGTTAAAACTGAGAGCTGCAAACAGAAAGGGGACAAAAACAGGAGGAGCACTGTGTTATTGCACCACAGTGGGGGGAAAATAAAACGCACATTCCAGGAAATCTCCCTCTTCCTGATTCCAGCCTTCTGACTCCAGCCAGACTGCTGTCCTCTTACCTGACAGGCTGGAGAGACTCACTGAGGGCCCGGACTGAGGTCAAGATAGACGACCAGTGAGAGAGAAAAAAAAACTGAGGATAACCAGATAATCAGGTGATGCTTACAAAAAAATGAGGGATGTCAGAAAGCAAAACCAGAGGGAGGCTGCAGACCTTCTGGTTGCATGTGTGACATCTCTGAGTGTATTTACAAGATAAAACGGTCACACATCAGAGAGAAAGTTTACTGTTGAGATTAACTTGAAAGGACATTATCTCTGATTTGAGACTGGAGGGAAGTTCACAGCTGAAAAGATCCGTACTGACGGAAAGACAAGTGTGAAGCAACTGGACAATCTCACTCTGGCACTGAGAGAAAAATGTGTTGATTTCAGGGCAGAAAATAATAATAATAAGTGCATCAGTGAGTGAAACCAGATCGGATAAATCCAAACTAAATCTTCCTGAACGAGTCTTATTCCTGAGTCTTTTTGTTCAGGATTAGTTTTTCTTTTGGTTAAATGTTTGTATGTGGTTGATGGGTTAGTGTTTGTAACGCATGCCTGCCAGTAGAGGGCAGACTTCCTAAACCGCTGTGTTTATCCAGAGTCAGCAGAGATTTTAGTGAGAAAAAAAAAAGCATTAGATTTATGGTGAAAGGTCAGAGAGCTGCTATAGTTATATAAAGTTAATAAAACTCTCAAACAAGACGATTAAAGTTTAAATGGTTGTTTAAGAGCAGTTAGTCGTGCAGTCTGTGAGAGGACGTCGTGCTCAGATCCTGCAGATGGAGAAACATTTCAGATCATCTCTAGAAGCCAACAGACACATTCTTCTTTCTGTTTCTGTCTCGTTGTTGGTCAACCGAACCTTTTGTTCAAGTCATTAGATTAAAGCTCGTTCTGTTTCCACTCTACCTCCTCTTTTATGACATGTCTCTGCTCCCCCAGATCTTTTGTCCTGGCTGTTGTTGAGATCTCTGTCTGGTTGGGTGACATCATTCATTTCCAGTAAAGTCCAGAGCTGCAGACAGAGCACCCCCTCCATCCGCCCTCTAAGTGTAGCACATATTTCACTCTCTTAAAGGAAACATGTTCAATTCAAGTGAACAAATAATCACTAAAGACATATAAATGTGATGTTTTAACTAGTTTTCTACTTTTTAAATGGAGCGATTTGTTCAAAGGAAGAAGTTATGATGCTATAGTCACCCAGATTCTGGTTTTGGAGATGATTTTATCATTTTTTTTAAATCTGTTTCTTTTTTTCATTTACAGTTATATTAAATTGTAAAAGTCCCCCACACCCCCCGTCCCCTGCATTTGGCCTCCTGGCCCCATCCCCCTCTGGATCTAAAACCCTGCTAAGCCTGGAATGAATCGGTCTGGACTGGCTCGGGTGTCTGTCTGACCCCGTCAGCTAATGAGAGCTGGACCATCTGTTGCTCAGCAAATACTTGCAGCCCCAAAGTTGTCACACGTGCAACAAAAACAAACTGACCCTGAAACAAGACTGAAAAACTCACAGCAGTTCATACAAATTCAGCTCATCAGAACATGCTAAATCATGTTTATCGTGTAAATCGTGTTTATTTAAAATCTGAGTTATATTTCTCAGTCCACACTGTGTTTACTTGAAGTGCAAGTGCGTCGGAGGAAACGAAACTGCGCCAGTGATGCACATAACACGAGAAGAAAACGGCAGTAATTATGCTGCAGCGCACAAACATGGTTCAGCCCCCTGCTGTCACCACAACACTGACTTCAATGTGTGTCGACGTTGATCTCCCAGAGAAACGTCGACACCTCAAACGCTGTGAAGTGGAACTAAAATCCATCTCGCTTGAAACAAGATGTTAGAACAACTTATTGTTCATGTTGTTCAAATGAACTCTGGACAAGAAGTTCTGAGCTCACACTGTAAATGCTAAACACACACATGCGACACAATGCCAGCTTGATCCCAGTCATGCGTCCTGGCTAAAGCCGCCTGAGCGGGAAAACGAGAATTAAGTGTGTGTGTTTGGGCATTGTGACTTATACACACTCAAATAGACCCCTTTATTTATTTTAACAAACAATAAAACACACACACAGACTCACACATTAAGTGTGCTGCTACCATATGGTTTGATGAGTTTCTGCTCCAGTTGAGCTGCTGCTGGTGTTGCTGCTTTGTGGGTGACACAGACGAGGCCTGCAGTATTGACTTTTCACAGAACTCCTATTATATGAACTAATTAGGTCCAAGATCACAACCTCACTCAACAAGCAGGTCACACAAGACAGTGAACATCATCTTCTGTCAGTAAAATCATGACAGTGACCTGGATTTAAGACAAAATAAAAACACATTTTTCAGGCATGGTGAAAAATACTCTTTCTGTTGTTCAGCTGTTGTTAAATGTGTGGGAGTCGATTTCCGAACTTATCGGGTCAAAAGTCACAAAGACTGGTCTCATCCGGATGAATGAACAGCTCAAGTGTTGAAATCAAGGACAAGTCATTCAAACTCGTGACACAAACAAAAAGAGTGAAAACAAAGAAAATTTTTAAAAAAATAAAAAAAAAGTGGAAATACTGAAACGTCACAACGTGTCCAAAACGTGAACTTCTCTGTTCGTCAAGGCGAGAAAAAGGGGAAGAAGGAGCGCAAAGTCAGCTTTTTTTCTTTCTTTCAATGGAAAACACAACATCAACAAAATTCTCCCCCCCTCCCCCTTTTCCTTGTTTTTTCTGCATAAAGGAACTTCTGTTTGTGATGACTGGCCAGCAGAGGTTATTGAACTGCCCTGCTGGGTATCATACAGAGACGGATGTGATGGGGGGGGTGATATTCTCTCTGATTGGAGTTTTTATTGATTTGCCTCCAGCTTAATCACATTGTCCTCTCATTAGCAGAAACAGGATCATATAAATGAGCTTCAGAGGCCTTAAAATCAAGTTGGAGCTGTATTACATCTGACAACCGACAATAATGAGTCAATTGTTGTTTTTTACCTCTGTGTCGTGCCAGAAAACCCGTTTATATCTTTATCTCATGTTGTAACAAGGTTATAATGTCTAAAACATCCATTTTATTACAGCTTATTTCTAGTTTATCGTCAGCCGTTTCAACTTTAGGATCTGTCTTTCATTTCTGTGAGTCAGCGCATGTCCTCAGTCCTCTGCTGACAACAAATGACACCTCAGCATTCCTCTCTTGAACTATGGACTTGACGGTTGTCTATAACAGCACCACAGAGAGATTATAAGACATAAATCAGCTCCAACTGCTGCCTCTGTCATTAGCATGGTTTCATAACCTGGTGCAAACTGGTAATGTTAAACTGACAGGAGGGTGACAAACACCTGACACTCGTAAAGTCAAAGCCGTCAGCTGGTTTGACATGAAGTAGCTGAAGTTAATTCTACTTCTCGTCACATAATTGTACAGATTTTTAACAAGAGGAGAGTTTTGGAAGCTGCTGCAAATAAAGTTCTAGTCACTACTTAACCTTCTGGAAAGTATTTAGTCTAAACAGCCACCTTGTCGTCTTCTATTCCAGCTGAGAGTCACGATCTGACGCTGTAATAACAGTCACGAGGATGAGCCTCAAACAGATAGTTTATGAAAGGAATCCGAGGATTCAGCAAGTGCATCTGTAAGCTAACCTCCCCTCTCCTCAACCCCCTGGAACAATAGGAGGAAACAGGTCTGTGAGATGGGGCGACACTTCAGACAGGATGTCAGATAGGCAGCGAGAGGGATGATCTAACAAACTCCAAGCAACACATTGGGACACTGATTTCACAGAAGTGAATAGAATCTAAAATAAATCATCATGGCCTTTAATTTACTGATGCAACACTATTAAAATTTCAGAGTCACTTTGGACGGTAAAACAAATAATAAGAATCATTTTGTTCATTTTAATATATCATGAAAACTTCACTCATTTTACATATAATGCAGTTTTTTCGCCAGCGATCACTGGGACTCATCAGTGGGCCGAGAAACGAGCAGCTACATTAGCTTCAACTAGCTGCAATACAGGGTGAAATCATTTATTTTTAAGGCATCACAGTAATAAATAGTGTAGAACTTGATAGTTGCAAACCCTCAACAAACCGAACTAAACAACAGTGTTTCTATTAGAAGTAAGTAAGACAGAAGTTAGAGGTTCAGATTCTGTAGACAATTATTCTTTTCTTATTTTATCTTTGATATTGTCGTTGTGTGTTTTTTTTTTAATATTTAGTTGCACATGTTCAACTGATGATACTTGGTTACTAGTCTAGGTTAATTGTTGCATATCTGTGGTTTTTGGAAATGTGAAATGACTGCTCAGTTCTCTGCAGAAGAAGAACCTGAAAGCTCCAGGTTCCTGCCAGTCCTGCCTGTTTCTGAACCAGCACTCAGAATATCATTTCTATCGCTGTCTGGAGCCGACTTTGATTTAACATCAGTGGCTTTTGTCCTTAGACATTAGCTTCATTTAGTAAGGATGTTTTAAAAGTAATAATAGTTTCTTTTTCTTTTTGCAGGCCTGAGGCATGCGGGGTGTTGTTCAAGCAGTTCAGCTCACACCTCAGTTTCAGCATCTATAAGATCTTTCTGGCATCAGTAATCAGATGCAAACATTTACCCACTGAAATAAGCTGGGGTTGCACATTGTTTAAACAAATTAAAGCTAAAGAATAAAACAGGAAATGCAGTTTGAGTTATTACCATAATTTGACTGATTCTCATTCTGACCATAATGGAACAAAGTGAGTAAAAGCACTTCTGTAAATACTGATCAGTCAGCAAAAAACTGCTGCGCACACAAATTCTGCCTTGTGACCTGCTACCTTATTGCTTAAGATTTCATTGGAAGATCTTGAACATATGAGTAAACTCTTTGATAAATAACAGGGATTATGTTGGTGTACAGATAGAATCAGAATATCTACTTGTTGGATTCGTGTCTATAAACAACCAGACTAGACTTCAGCTGATGCTTATTTGATTCATCCACAAGCAGCAAATTGTACTTTCTTTGTAAAGTTCCCACCCCGAAACCTAATTTGGAGGTTTTCGTCTCTCACTGCTCTCCTTCACATTCTCAGGATCACCGAGTACATCGAACAAACAGACCTTGAAGGAGTTACAAACAGCTTCCATATCTCTGATCCTCACTATATCTTTAAATACACTAAATTCCAAGCTGATTTTCCCATGAATTCCTCAATTACACAACCTTCCACAAACTTTCCATTCAACCTTCAATATCCACCAAAAAAAAAACCTTCAGAATGTTTGATGCCTGAAAACATTGCAACACCTCCCCAAACAACAGAGCAGCCACCATCTGTCAGACTGTTTAAGAAGACTGGAAGTACCTGTGATCTCCAAGGAATAAAAAACAGATTTCAATAGACACAATACACAGGCTGTACTGACCCAGTGGTGTGTGCTGCTCTCCGGGGAGCGAGGCTGGTACCTCTGCAGGGTGACACCTCCCTCCCCCTCCAGAAGTAAGGTGAAATCCAGATCGAAGCAGTGGTGGTGCTGAACAGGTGAAGACAGGAAGGTGACCAGAGGATACTGGGAAATCATGCTGACCAGCTGCATCACAGGCAGAGACGACGGGGACAGCAGGACATGCTCCAGTCTGGATGGAGACAAGTCGTCCTCTGCAGCAGGAATTAAAAAGCTGAAGTTTCTCTTGAGGACTTTTTTTTTTTTTGAGAATTGTTGAAGATGAACAACAGCCTGTAAGTTTCTTCTTCTCCTCTTTTACCTTCTTCTGCTTTTTTTCCTTCTTATTTCTTACTTATTTATTTCTCAGCACCGGTGGAGTTTAGCTTGCCACCAGCTCTCCACCACATGAGTGATTAAATTCTATTGTCTCTCCTCACCTCTAACATTGATCACAAGGAGGGGGAGGAGCTTAAGGTTGGTGGCTCAGCCCCTAAAAAACTCAACCTGCTGAGAGTTTGAATGTGGAGAAAAAAGAGAGAATGACAGGAAAGCTGAGATAGAGAGGAGGATGTTGTGGAAGAAACTTCTAAGAACGACTAATAATGGAGACTACTTTCAAAAGTATTTGGCCTGGTTCCCATACTGATGAGCTTCAAGCAGAGATTTTTTTTTTAATAAATCTTAGCCAAATTCATTTTTTGGAATTATAAAGTGATTTTAATTTTATTTTTTTGCAAATTCATTGATTAAAAAACTTGATTTTACACCCACTTGTGCAGATGACCTCACCAAGTCACTGATTTAGTCTCTGATTAACAGCAGAGCGCGTTGGTTTTGTTGCACAGTGCACAAAGGTTAAACTATCAGAAGAGTGACAACGAGCAAAGAGAATAAAGACATTTGTGCACCTGCAGGTCCTAATTAAGATTTGAGATTAAACTCTGGATTAAACTATCCGTGCATGGAAGTCAGAGCAGCGCGCTGATTTCAGTCAAACGTATATTTTGTGTGTGTTTGTCTTCAGTTTTCGACACTATTAAGTAACTTAAGCAGATGTTTGATATTTTTCTTATGGTTGTTTATTTACCACAGAAAACAGGATGTGGAGTCTGACTTTATACTGAATTTCTAACAGTGGAAGCAGCTTTTCATCACACCTTGTTCAACATTAACATCTGATTCTCCTTCATGTGTAAGAGAGAGTCAGTCTGAGCTCCGCCTGGTCCCAGATAATCCTCTTTTCTCTGTGTTTTACACATGACTGATTCTTATTTCTTCTCTGAAGCTGATCACAAACACATATTAAAGACATTAACCTTTGTTTTCAACTTCACATTATCTACTTTTTAACTCATGATTTTGAAACATCGCCCACAATTTATTAGTAGGTCGAGTTGCAGCAATAAATAAAGAGTTTTTAATTCAGTTTGTTCCTAAATTCCTGTATTGTAATTAGTTTAAAAAGTACATTTTGAGTGGAAAATGCAAATAACTCTTGCGCCTTTTGGAGTATAAGTTCCAGTATTTGCTAGAATAACTTTTTAAAATAAACTTTTATGTTCTATTTTAAATGTTAGAGGCATATTTAAAAGTCTGAAGCTGATCAGAATAAACAAACTAAACGAAAGTTAGAGTCTAATTCAATGTCTGTAAGGATTTTACATTCTACTGGATCACTAATTCAACCGATTTACAAAGTATTTATTCTATATGACTCATTATATTAGTGCTGACATATAATAATGTTGTATTATAGGACAAAGGATGTATTTATTTGACATGTAATCATGTTTTATTTAGACTGCAGCTCTTCTCTGAAGTGACTCAAACCTTCACTGTGACTCAAATTCCTTTTGTTTACTTGTTAGCCAGAACTATAATGAAGCCTGAACCGTGTTTATTTCTAGCGGTGATTCACAGCTGAAGCTCGAGAATGAGAAAATGTAAAGCGTTAAAATTGTTCTCTAATTAAAGCAGATAATTTGATTTAGTTGACGGAGGAAGGAGAGTCATTTGTTCATGACCGGAAGACCAAAAAGAGCTGGACAAGCAGGAAGAGTGAGTAAACATGCTGCCGTGTCCTCTTGTGGTCAGGATGGACTTCCAGTGAAAATACTTCCTCTCTCTGTAAACCCCCCTTCCTCGTTTTCTGTTTGTTTCTCAAAAACAACAAACTCTGACTCAGATTTGTGCTGAACTGACAGATAACACATACAAAAAACAGCTTTTACTACATTACACAGAAAGACTGGCTTCATGATCCACCTGCACTTCCTGGATGTTCCTCAGCTGGTCTTCTTTCATTTACCTGTTGATGTTTAAGTGTTCTGAGTGTAACCAGTGTCAGTTTACTCAGCTGGAAAGCTAAAGTTCTCCACACTCACTCTAGGTCAAAACAAATTAAATCTCAGTTTGTCCCTCAAACACTGACACAAAAACGGAGATGTCACAGCTGAATTCAACAGTAAATGTGTGACTGGATGAATATAGACTTACATAGAAGACAAATGTGGATTATTTAATCTTAAACGTAACCATAATGTTAATTTTTGCATTTAAGTTTGAACTTTATCTCATTTTTTATATTCATATGTCAAAAATTTAAGAAGATCTATTATTAGTACAAGGTGTCTGGTAGGATACAAATCCCAGTTCCAAAAAAGGTTCAGATGCTGTAAAAAATGTAGAATGCAATGATTTGCAAAGTTAATCAACCAGTTTTATTCCTAAGAAGCTTAAACATCATAATAAATGTTGAAATTTGGATATTTTTTACCATCTTAGAAATTTTTTTAGCTTATTTTGAATTTGATGGCAGAAAGACGTCTAAAAAATATTGAAACAGAAGTAACTGACAAAAAAACGTGGAGGAACATTTGACAGATAGTTATGTGACGTAATATGACTGAACATGAAAGGAGTGTTTCAGAGAGGCGGAGCCTCCCAGAGGTAGAGATGGGTAAAGCTTTATTAATTCACACCAGGCTGCGTCTAAAAATTTGTGAACACTAAAGAAGCATCAAAAACAGACACGACTGTCTACTGAACATCACTGCACGGACTCAATAACTAAAATAATTCACAGAATGATCCACAAACACCAGTTAAAAGAAGAGGAGTTGCTACAAGACATAAACAACATCCTGTTACACCTTTTTTTAGACATGTTGCTGCCATCTGGATTTAATATCTGACATTCTGTTTTTATTTACATCTTACATCACACCCCAACTCATTTGGAATTCAGTGGCTGATTGCATATGTTTTAAATACCTCATTGTTTTGCAGGAAAAAAACTGCACCAATTATAGAGGAACAAATAAGCAATATTTGCAATATTTGGACAAAAAAATATGCAGCAAAAATCTTGCCAAGTGTTTTGAAGTAATGTGGAAATAAATTAAGTTACTTTTTACCTCTGAGAGAATGTAACAGGGCCTGAAACAAGACAAATCATGATAAATCATGATGTTACATATCAGATTATGAAATTCATAAATTATGAATTAAGCTTTTCTTCTCTGGCAGTAGTTTTATAACTCACTACCGCTCTCTGGTGGTCAAGCATGAAACAACATAACATAATTCATTTATGTCCTTCTCAGCCCTTCTCATTGACTGTCATAAATCTTATATATATTATTTATTTAGTGTTTATATCACAATTTAGTTTGTGTCTCAGCATCACTGAGTCATTTCACCAACTTATACTACAATGTCTGTTCATTTTTTTTATTATTATCTTATTATAGTCAGTAACTTCATATCTGTTCTCTGTGATGAGCAACAGTCCCGCATTTACATGCATTTTACATTTCAGTTGACCAAAGTTAATATCTGTTTGAACATGCAAAATGAATGCATGACATTTATGAGTAACATGCAAAGTTTTTCCAAATATTAAGATCTATTTTACTCACACTATTTCCTAGAACCCAGTTGGACTAACTGGGACTGCCATTTAAAGAGCTTCCTCATATTTGTTTTGGATTTTTCAGCCACTTTTTTCTCCTGAAGTGATCCCATGTTCATGCAAAAGATATTTAATAACAATCATTTCACTGTTAACTCAGTTTTTGGTCTTCAAAAACAGTTGGTGGGCAAAAAAAAATAAAAATTGGATAAAAATGTGGAATTTTACAAAATAGAATCCTTCTTGTAAAAAGAAAGCAAAAGATTTTATTTATGATCTTTAGCTCTTTTGCAAAAACTGGAGAACACAATAAACTGCAGCAGTTTCATATCAAATTCTCCTGATGATCTCAGGTAGTTACAACCTAAAACACTGACACACACTCATTTGAATGGTTTTTTTAGCCCCACATTATTCCTGATTTATTGTTCAGAGGAAAACACAGTGGGACTGTAGACAGGAAGTGATGTATAATGTGTGTGACTGTGACTTAAAGGGCTCAAACTGATCAGCTGGATTAGAAAAACCTGCATGCAAAAACATAACTGCATCTCAGACTGGGTGTGTTCATTATCTCTCGCTGTAACAAACCTGCAGAAGCATGAAATGTCTCTTTTTTCCTGGACTTTTATAAACCTTTGCTGGCACAAAAAAAATCACAACAGTTTCAGTCTGTCATTAATTTCCAGGTTCTAAAGGAAAAAAAAGGAACTCTTTAAAAAACCATGAGTATCATTGAGAACCATTCCTGAAAGGAAACACTGGAGAACAAGTGGGAAAATGATGGAATTTATTAAGTTAAAATATTCTGTCTTGTAACCAGCAGGTGGCAGCACAGAGCTTCTTCTTGAAGTGCCAAAAAAAGCTGCAGCAGGAGCAACAAAAAACGAACTTAGATATCACAGTAATATTAAATCAAGCTTGCTGTTTCACTCACATTTTTAAACATTAAAAACTTTCTCCATCACAAAAAGCAACTAATACGTCACAGAGTCCAACTTTAACAAAGTTACAAGACGATTTTTGACCTGAAATGATTGCTCATGTTCTGCATCTTGTATAAACCTCCACCTACTCTTGTTCCCCAGATCCTCATCCCTGCGCTCCTGTTTCCACGACTCTGTCAGATCCCACAGCAGACAGGAAGCATAAAACTGTGAGCAGAGCAGAGAAACAGCAGGAGCCAGAACGTTACAGGAGGAGAGCGTCTGACACACGATCACCAAAGGGTTGCAGCTCAATTACTGTGAAGCAGCGAGGCCTTTATTGTTCAGTTCCAGTACAAGGACACACGAGAAGGTCATGGGAAGAAATTCACGACTGATTAAACAATAATAGAGAAAGTTTCTGTTGCTTTGCTGCTTTTATCTTAAATCTGAGAACATGAGATACGGAAAACATCAGTCAGTTTAGTCTGCAAAGAGAAAAAACACACAAGTTGAGAAGTTGTTTTATTGCCTCAATTTAGCAGCACAACCGAACAAAGAAGAGAATGTGTAAAGGATGAGAACCTAAACATAAAATTTCCTGGTTTTTTTTATTCTTCTTGGCTTGTGTGTAGCTCTGAAACCTGCAGGACCAGCCCGCTGCGGAAGATTTTCACTCTTTATGAAGGTTTTCCCTTTTTTCTGCGTCAGTTTCTGCCCTGAAATCATTACATGTGTTCTTGTTTGTGTTTGTATGACTTCATCAGCCTCGCTCATCCCACTCGTGCTCAGCTCTGAAACTGCAACATGCACACCCGCACACTCACATACAGTAGAAATGTTGATGCACAGTTTCATGGAAACGTTTTCAGACTGTTTTTTAGTTGTTGTTTTTTTTTTATTCTACAGCTGTCTGTTAGAAGGACATCTGTTGTAGTTAAATAATAATAATTAATGCTCAACATGAAAGTTCTTTTATCACATTCTGTACATGATGTGTGTTAAAGTTTCAGGCCGTGACTGTGTCCACATGAGGGGACACACATGGAGAATAAATAAAGCTTTTGTTAAAGTTGTTCTGGCCTTCGTCCCACATTCTGCTCATCATCTGTTCTGTCCTCAGCCGGATGAGATGGAGATCTCCTCCACCCGTTTCTGAGGGAGTGAATGTCCGTACGGTAGCTCGAGTAGTCTCGTGTCTCTGTTTCAGAGTTCGTCACGTGACGCCCGGGCTGCAGGAGGAGGCGAGTCTCCGGTGACGCTGTTCTGCGCCACGGGCCGGATGCGACCCTGCTGGGCCGTCTTGCGGGCGTGCTGCCGGTCCCAGTCTGTAGCCACGGCCTCGTCGTCCCAGATGGTGGAAGTCTCCGTGTCGCTGACGTAGCCTGGCTCTCCGGTGTAGTGGGTGGGATAGATGAGCAGCGGCTCCACGGAAAAGGCCCTCAGGTCCCGCCGCTCAAACTGAGACATGTACTGAACACTGAGGATGAGAGCAGGGAAACATGTAAGATACTCTTATATTCAAAATAAAAACAGATTTCTACATAACTTAACTTTAATAAGATGACTAACCAAAAGCAAGAACATTTAAAATGCATGTGCTGTAGTTAGACTACGATGTAACAGACCAGAAATATAAACATTTAACTCAGTAAATAACTAACTATTTACATGTTGTAAATGTAAATGTTACTAAAATTAGTCAAATCTATATTCATTACACTGATAACACGCGTCATCTCAGAGCTCAATGATTTGACTTTTATCCGAATTATTTTTTGTGTTGGACTAAACTCGGTGTCTTTAGGCTGTTCAGGTAGTGACACGTCGTCCACTTCTCACTGAGACTTGAAATCTTTATTAAAACTCAGAGGAGCTGAGCTACAATAACACACACACACAGCTTCCACACAATGAAGCCTTTAACACCGAGCCCACTGTTCTCCCTTCCCCCCGCTGGTTTTTGTGATTTTTTTTTTAAACATAACAAAATTCTGTTTTTCTTCACCGCTTCATAATCAGAAGACCTTTTTTTTAATTCACTTTCTCTTGAGGTTGAATA
The DNA here is from genome assembly GCA_006937955.1 of Pachypanchax playfairii. Taxonomy (NCBI): domain Eukaryota; kingdom Metazoa; phylum Chordata; class Actinopteri; order Cyprinodontiformes; family Aplocheilidae; genus Pachypanchax; species Pachypanchax playfairii. Next base: position 5,496,296 of record SSNP01000004.1, on the reverse strand, counting down.
CACAAAGTGTATTTAATAAGTATTTATAAAACTACTACACGCACTCAGACACACGTGAGTAGTGTTCATCTTAAACCCACCCCCACACCACGAGCACTATCAATGGGAATGCTGTCCGCCTTCACCAACCAGCAGGAAGAGCCGTGCTGGTCCACATTCCTCACAGCGAAAGGAGGGGGGAGGAAGGGGGGAGGATAAGTGTGTGACACGGGGATGGCAAGAGTTATGTTGAGGGAGCTGAGATGCACATGTGAAGGATAGTGAAAGATGGGAAAAGTGGAGGGTTGAGGGGTAGATTGTTGTCTGGGGGGGGGGGTAGGACAGTGAAGTACGAATGAAAACCTCTCGTGAAAAAAACAGGCATTGTGTGTCCTGTGTGAGACACCGTACCCAGTGAGCCCCTCGGGACAATCAGAGCCCTGTTTGAGAGAGGAGAAGAAGAAGAGCGAGGCAAAAGAAAAAAGGAGCAGAAGAAGAACATTACTATGAGCCGAACAGGACGGAGGCTGTGGTTTACCACAAACATGAACGCAACATGCTTTCCCAAAATTAAAAAAAAAAGCCACACGGGGGGGGGGGCTTGAACATGCAAATTTGTGTCTATGTATAGAAAAGTTCCTTCGATGGTTTACAGGTCTGAGTTTCCCTCTTTCAGCATCGAGCGTGTCACATATTTCAAACTTTAGATGTTTTATTTTTGATGCATTCAAGAGCACCTGCAATCATCTATATGTGGTAAACGTTTCAGAGAGTCTGAACGTGTGTGAACGTCAGAGTGGCGACTGACTTGGGGTGTTTGTTAAACATGATGGGTAGAAACTCGTCGACGGGCAGCATCTTGGTGAAAGGCTGAGCAGCCAGCAGCTTTCTGGCACCCTGATGCGACAGCGCGTAGGCGAGAGTCCAGTAGGAGTAGTCGGCTTCAACCAGGTTATTCACACCTTCTACTGACTGCTCAGGATGTTGAACCTGCATACGTTTACGCCCCACGTAGCTGAACGGACAATCAGAGAGACAATTAAAAACACAACGGATTTGTTATTGTACAAACTGATACAAACCGGTTCTTACATGAGGTCCCAGTCCAGCTGAGTTCTGTCTATGTCATCCATGATGGCCTGAAGCCTTCGTTTAAACCTGGGCTCAAACCTCACATCATCCTCTAAAACCAGAACCTTCTGGAGGCTTCGCTCAACCACCTGATAAACATAAACCAGTTCAAGCGGAACAGCTTTCTTCTTCCTGCGAAGAAACTTTCATTTCAGAGTAAATATGATGTGTTCTGAAGTTCTCACCTGAGTCCAGATAGCGTGATGGCTGAGGAAGCAGCCGATCTCCCCTCTGGTGAGGACACGACCCGAGTAGGGATCTTTGTAGCCGGGCATCATTTCGATACCCAGCGCCTGAAGCTGGGATGTATTCAGAGCTCTGAGAGAAGAAAAATGAAGAGATAGAAGTGAGAAAAACATCGGAAAACCTTTATAATCAAGCCTAACAAACGATAACAAAGAAGTGTAGCTCTGCGTTTGCAAACATAAAGAATGAGGGATGATTTTGTGTCGTAGCAGCTGTCAGTACTGAACGCAGCAGAGTCTCACACACAGGTTACAACATGCACTGGCAGACAAACAAGCAGTGGAAAAAAGATCAGGAGATTCCCAGCAGATGATTTAAGCAGGTGCTTAAACACAAAGAGTGTTTTCCTGTTTCTGAACCAAGTATTTGGTGAGATATTTACATCAATTGTACAAACTTATTTACATATAGGGATGTAAATTTGTGACCTACTTGCCGTCTACTGCATCTATCAGTGTGGCGTGAAGACCCAGAGAGGCCATGGATTTCAACATCCTGGTTCTTCTGTCCAGCCTGCGTTTTAGATTAATCAGGAAAATCTAACCAGCAGAAACAAGAAACACCCAAATCAGGTTGTTTAAATATCTGTTCTTCAATATGAAGTGGTTCCTGCACAAAAAGACAAAAAGTTGTACAACTTTTACTCACTTCATCAAAGCCCATCTTGTCTGGCGGGGGGGGCGGGGAGTAAATGTACTCTGAGGGCTCGATGTCGTGATCGACTGTTTAGAGAAACAGAAATTAAAATGGAAGAAAACCAAATTTCCTCTGGACTGAGGTGGTTTACTCACTCAGGGCTTCTGTAATTGTGTGTATGAAACTTTCTCTCTCATCTTCCACATTTTGTTGAGGCTTCAGAGGAACAGGCAGGAAGCCGTAATGTTCTCTATTACACACGTACATCTGAACACCTACAACCAACACACACACACACACACACAATTTATTAAGCAAATGTGGAACATAATAAACAAAGGGTTCAAAGTTTTCATGTATTTTTGAAGCTGTTTTTAACCATGAATTCATGTGAGTTCATTTATATGTCAAAACTTACAAAATGTGTTATTTCACATTGTATTTTCACATTTTTCTTCAACAGCTGACTTAAACCTTTAAACGATCCCTAAACAGTCGTGATGGAAATGTCAAGAAAACAGAAAAACTGTGACTAAAATTGATCTATTATATCTATTTCTATAGATACAAACTAGATCCTGAATCATTCTACAAACAGGAGACAGATGATGTTAGACGATGAAGAATGTAAAAAAAAAGGAAAAAAAGAAGAAGAAAAAAATCTGCTAGTCTAATTATGAATCTTGTTCAGTAAAGCAACATTTTTTATTCATTAACCTGCATCATGCTTATAAAATCAAGAGTGAATGAATGAATGAATGAATGAATGAATGAATGAATGAATGAATGAATGAATGAATGAATGAATGAATGAATGAACGAACAAATAAATAAATAGATACGTTACTGATGATCCTCGTTTCTTTGCATCTCTTCAAATTCGTTTCATTTCAAACTGACCTGCCTGACGCGCCGAGAAGGCGAACACCATGATGTCATCGAATGCCCAGCTGTAGTCCGGGTGAGGAGGGTAGAAGTTCAGGTCTCGACTAGATTCCCGGCGCAGGTCCAGCAGGAAGGTGCTGTGAATCATGGGAACGGCGAAGCAGCCGAGCCTCTTCCACTCCCTAATGGGCTGGTAGTCTGGGGTTCGCTTGTAATAACCCTGAAACAGGGAGATTCAGCTGATAACTCTGAGTGGATGGACAGGTGGAGGAGATTCAGACCTGAGGTGTACCTGTGGGGTGATGCCACACCAGAAGTTGGAGTACAGAGAACGAGACTCCAACATGGGAGCCACCAAGGTCAAGTTCTCGGCCATCAGCAGGTTCAACACTCGAGGGTTGGTGAGCAGGTTGTCACTGTCGACAAACTAAAGAGGAACAAAGTTCAAATAAATCAAGCTATCGTCAGTGTAAATGTTATTAGTTTTAATTAAAGGAAATACATTTAACATCCCATTAGTTTACAGTTGGATCATTTCAAGCTCTATAACATGAACAAAGATGTGTTGTTTTGGATTGTGTTACCAGGATGTAGTCGGCCCATCGTTCCCGAGCTGCCTTCAGAGCCGCTTGTCTCAGCTTCATAACGTGGTTGAATCTGGAAGGAGGCCAGTGTTTCGGACCCCACTCATCTGTGTAGGACCTGATGCAAAGAATCATCTCAAGTATCTGAACCTGTCTCTTATACACNCGGCTTTTAAGAACCAACAGAGGAATTTACATGGATGTCATTAGTAGGATCTAACCTGGGCTCCTCCATCGGCCTCCACTCCACGTAGTGGTAGAGACGCTGGGCTCTCTTCAGCCATTCTCTTAACATGGCCGTGGTGTTGTCCACGTTATGGTCCGTCGCTGCCCTGCAATCACAAACACTAGCTGCAGTCATTCCAGCGAACAGCTACGACTTCAGATCCAATAATACACCTGAGATTTTAAGTGCTGCGACAGTGTAAACCAGGACGTGCAGGGATCATGAAGAAGATTCTTTGTCTAGCTGATGTTACCTGGAGAACAGAACCACAGAGCAAACAAACATCTAATTTTACACTCTGAGTAAAAATAATGAGACAGGTGCAGATTTACTCTGAACAGCTGCTACTTGATCTAATCATCAGAAAGCTGGGTGGAACTAACCTGCAGGACATTAAAAAACTTCCAATGAAAATCATGCAAAACTAACAAAACATCAATTTAATCACACAAACATTTATATTTATAGGATAATTAATTCTGTATAGGTGCAGCTGCTGCTCAGTTTCTCTCTTCTTTAGCTGACACAGTTGACTCAAAGGAGATTCTGTCACCACTGTGTTGCTGTACTAGGAATAAAAACCCTAAACAAACCTGCACTTTATCTGCTCACGTTCTGCAGGCATCACAAAAAAATAAACTTCACTCATTCCTTCTTCTCGTCGCATCGAGACAAAGTCATTTAAAGAAAAAATGTCAACAGGATATGAGGCAAAAGCTGGAGTGTGTGTGTGTGTGCAAACATAAACACACACACTCAGCGCTTTCAGAGTTTTCCACTGCTTGCTGTAATATTCCTCGCTGCACTGTCTCCAAAATCACAGCCCAGTTTAGACAGGATGGACCGAGATGGAAACACACACACACCACTTAAACACACACATATATAAAAAAAATTAACATGAATATATTTGCAAGAAAACAAACTGGCTTTGAGATTTCAGTCATTTTCACTGAATTTTGATGCATTTTAAGCACCTTGTGAACAAAAAGCGCAGGGTCAGTCTCTTTAACAGCACGTTTTCTGTGAGATTATGATTTTTCTGCCCCAGGAATGTTTTTTACAGCACTGCAGCCTGTTATTTATGAACTGAACCAGGGCTGGTTTGAAGTTTTTAATAAGTGAGTAAAAAACAGGTTTTTCAAAGTAAAACTTTACGTATGGATGCATTGCAGCTCAAACTTTAATGACCATCCGCTGTTCTTTTATGACAGGTTGTAAGACACTGAAACACCTGATTCTCCAGTAACAGAGGGATGTGCACACACATCTACATGTTTTTATAGAAGAAAATATGTCTGTTTCTAAAGGCCAGGTTACTCACAAACTGCAGATTTGTCTTCAAGTGCTAAGTTTTTAGAAATAAAAGAACATGTAAATCTGCAAAGTTTAGCTAAAATACTCGTGTTTTTTAAATATCTAATAAGGATTTAATTTAAAATAATAATAATAGCTTAAATGTTTTGTTTTTTTAATGGATCATCCTCTTCTTCCTTTTTTTATGAGGTTTTTGCAGGTTCATTCTTATTCAGGCGGAAGCTACTGGTATGTGCCCCTTCTCCTTCATCTCTTTGTCCTTCAGGCAAAATCCAGCCGCTTGCAGCTGAACCAAACGTGTGAATCTGCTGCCAAAAAAAAAACCTGCAGCTTCTTTCAAAGTATTTTGTCAGTCCGTCAATGAGAAGTAAAATCAAATGACCCTTCCATGCAAAACAAAAAGTGAAGCGACGAGGCAGTAATGTGTGTTTTTTTATTCTAAATTCATCCTGTCATGTCTGTTTCTCTCTTTCTTCATCCTCATGTTGCTTTTAAGTGACTTTTTATTTTATTTTATACAGTAAGCAGCAGCTTCATGCCTTGGGATTGGACTTCCTCTCTACTCTGATTTTACGAGAAGCATCTGGTCAACACATGTGTACCAAAGCCTCACCTACGCACCCCCACCACTCTCACTCACATGTCCATTCACTCACTCTCGTTATCTAATCTCTTCCTTTGTATCCATCACGTGAGATCCACATCGTACAACCAAAGAATCAGTGTTATTAGCACCTTTAAAGTACAGATGAGATGAAAGTTAAACTTCAGTGGAATTCCTGTTTTTCTAAAGTTGTATAATCAAATGTTAGATCTGCCTCATATTGTCTCATGCAGCCAAAACAGCTCTGAAAGACGGGAGATACACACAGCAGCTTTAGAGGTGCGATGTGAGGTTTGGCACCAGGACGCAGGTGTCAGATCTTGGGCATCCTGTGGGTTACTGGCTGAGTCCTTCAGATCTCATGGTTGGAAACTGCTGTTTAGAAAACAAGTCAGAACTTTAAACTCTCTGCTCTGTCCATCAAAACAAAGTATAAGGCATTTGGAAGAGGGTGACCAGTGCTTTTCTATTTAATTGCTTTAGGTTTTGCTTTAGTGGCGACATTAAAGCCACAGATTGCAGTTTGGATCCAACTGCACTGCAAAAACCTGCAGAAACTTTGCCTCTTGAAGATTTCTCAACTTCTCTTTATTACCTTTTTTTTGACTCTCTCCCTCACCTTCTCCAGTAATTATCCACTCTAGGAAAGAGTGTCAGCTAATCTGACCTTTAAACCTTTAAAACAGACCCTTTCAGGTAAACACAGGTCTGGAAAGACTCAGCAAGCCACTGTAGATTCAATAAAACATCTAATATAGTTGCAAATAATCACTGTGTTGTGTGCAATTAAGGAACAAGAATACCTCCTTCAACCTTGTCCACTGATGCCCTTAACACTTAATAACTGTGATTGTGTTTGGTTGTGTCTTTAGTGTCAGATGGGCTGACGTGGCTGTTGTGTTTTTTTTTTAAGGTCTAAGGAGGGCAAAGGAGAAAGAGGTGGGGGTGGAGGGGTAGCGCGATGGAGAAGAAGAGGAGAAAGGATCTGAACCTCCTGACTGAAATTCCTCACAGCTCTGAGGGTCAACAGAAGCTTGAAAAGCCAGCAGAGTTGCACGTACATGTAATGTTCAGCATTCATATTCAAAATGCAGAAGAAAAAGGATCTTGCTCAAATAATAAAAGTATAGATCTTCGTATGCGATGTGACATAAGGTGGATATTTTTAATTAATCAGTGACAGAAGTTAGAAATTCCTGTTTTGTTGGGTTTTATTGTAGTAATTTATACCATGATGAAATAATAAGTTAAAATCCAGTTCTAAGAAAAAGTAACGCAAATTATCAAATAACTTTTTGTCATTTCAGTTACATAAAATACAGATAATATCAGCCTGTGTTTATTATCTCCAAGGTAAAAGATCAAGAAACAGAGATGATTAAAGGTCTGGAAGAGCAGAAGGTTGACCAAAAAGAGTAGAAACAAAAGAGAAAAAGGTTATAAGGAGATAAAATATGATTATTAGGCAGGTGAACCATCAAAACAAACAGAATTATGGCGTTAAAATGACATTTTCTCATTTAAACATGATCATCAGTTGCAATTAAGAATGATTTGTTGCAGATATATTTCTTTCTCTTTGCCTCAGAGCTTCTATCTTTCCTCATCTGGTTTCACATCCAGGTCTTCCTCCTCTCCAGATGGAAACACTGATGATACATCAGATACCAGAGGGGTTTAGTGTTTGCCAACATGCACTGCCAAGATCTGACAACACTGCTAGAGCACAGGGCACCTGAGCAAGAACTTGCAGATCTAAACCTAAACTCATGAAGAAGCCTTCTGACTTCAGCAGAGAGACAAAGAAGAAGCTGCAGATTGGAAAGTTGATCGTTTTTAATCACAAATGCAGAAAAAAATAGGCCATAAAAAAGAATTTCAAGCAAAGAGGAAATGATTTGTATGTCAGGAAGTTTATCCTCTTAGTCTCACAAAGGGCTCGTGGCTATTAGACTCTGAAGACACTGTGTGCTTTTCTTTCAAATCTGGCTGCACAGTAATCATCAAAGTAATAACACCTCATCATCAGGTGTGAAAGACTCCCCCGGATACCCCGGAGCAACAATAAAAAATGTGACTCAATACGTCTCGGGTTAGACTCAACATCCATTTAAAGGGATGCATTATAATTATATCGACCATGTGCCCTGCAGCCCTGCACATAATTAATCTATACAGACGCTCTGAACGGAGTTTTTTTAATAAAACCATGATTTATTTTAGCAGCAACCCACAGATCTCTTCAGTTTTGTTTCTTTGTTGAAAATCACAATATTTGTAAAACCAGCGTCATCACGTCTCTTGTGTCGCTAACAACCTTCACATCTGGTGCTACTGTGTGAATAAAATAGTAATCTTTGACTAAATCGCTTGGTGGAGTCGTGTTTTTCCTGTTTAAGTGTATTTGCGAGGAGTAAAAACAACATTTATTTATTTATTTGTTCCACAAAGCATTAACGGTCTGTCCCTCCTCATGTCGATGGTCTCAGTTCTTTGAGTTTATAATCTGAGCTGCGGTAGAACGATGCACTTGTGTGCCGATGTGTGATGAACGTTCCGGAAATCTGGAAAAAATAAAATAAATAGATGGTTGTGCAACATTAATACAGAGTTTTGGTTTTTTTTGGGGGGGGGCTAGATTTGTAAACACACTTCATATGGTTGTGAAGTTGGCGTGGCAACAGAGGGTTCTCTGAGTGAAACTGACCCTGGAGCAGATAAGGTTAAGTGTTCAAGGGGCAAACGGGGTCAAAGGTTAGAGGAGAAGCAGTTTGGTGGAGTTGGGACTTGAACTCTCACCCTTTTGATTAGTAACACCTTTTTTTAGGTAGTAAGGCACCACTGCATCAGATTAAACTATATTACATAAAGAATGTCAACAAAAACAGATTCATTTGAGCAACTTTTTATCAAAGAATATAAAAAAAAACCTGTTTTAATTTTGCGCACGTCTAATAATTAGTTTAATTCAATCTAAAATAATCTCCTAAAGGACATTTTAGAGCTGTGTAAAGTTAAAATGTATTTATTAAGTGTTTTCTTGATGTTACAGCTGGGAGCAAACAATGAAATATAATTATAGCTACTTATCTGTGCAATGTCACACTGGGTCTTTGTAGTTTTGTAGCAGAATTTGAAAGTTTTTATGTGACAGTAAAATAAAACGTCTTAAGGTGATTCTGTTTGGAAGGTCAGAGATAATTGTGTTCTGTTTCTACAAGCAGTTCTGACTCAGTCTGGATCTTACTGGGTGATTGAAAAGTGAAATGGAAAAACTGTGTCAAAGCCAGAAAAGCAGAGCGGAACACGTGGGATCGAACACACGTATGCCCGTCTCATAAACACATACACGTGAAATTAGATGTAAAATCTGGTGCATTCAGACCTGCTCTTCAAACACAACATCATAAATTATTAAACATGGGATTGTTAGTGCCAGTGTTGTGATCTAACGCACACTGACAAAATGCTAAACACTCCATCCCAGTAATCTGTTCCTTATATGTGGATCTAGTGTTCTTCAGAAGGGGCCAAAGTCTTTGCATGAGAGTTCCTTCCAGTCCTCTCATGAGATTCCAGTTAAACTCAGACTGTCCACTTCTATAAATCATACAGAAGCATCAGAACAGCGTCTATAATCAATTAAATTTCAGATAGTTAATTTTGTTGTTTATAGATCTGAGTTATACACACAGCATAACATCAGGTCAGTCACTGCAAGGGGAAACGTTGTCTCTATGGTTACTGAACATCAAACAGACAGTAAAACATGGTGGTGGTAGTGTGATGGTCTGGGGTTGCTTTGCTGCTTCAGGACCTGGATGGCTTGCTGTCACCGACTGAGGCCCTGTCCACACGTAGCGGCTTGCTGTCAAAACGGGGATATTCTCCAACGTTTATGCCCGTCATCCACACGAAAACGGAGCTTTATATTCGTAAAAACAATGCTTTTAAAAACTCCGGCCAAAGTGGAGGTTTGCAAAAACTCCAGCTTCAGCATTTGGTGCGTACATAAGTAACCGCAGTTTTGGGTTGTATTACGTCACTGACCGCGACAAATCTGCTCCGACATCGTGTGAGTGACCTGGTTTACACTTTGAAGCAACATGGATCCGCTGAGAACCGCGTTAGCGCTCTCCATTGTCCAAACGCTTTTTGCCTGCTTATTTTTACAAACACAGTTATTTCATTTTGTCGAACAACACAGACGAAGGATGGCATGGAGGACGCAACTGTGCCGCAACCTAGACATTCCACTGGAGCCATGTTGATTATTTTGTGGAAGTGACGCCAAGAAACGGAAATTCATTCTGGTTGGATAGGATTGGATAGAATATGGGGGGCTACTACCACCTAACGGTTTGGCATGCTTAAAAATACTCAATCTGCGGTTGCACGTGGACTCTGTTTTTTTTTAGACGGCGGGGGAAAAATACTCGTTTATAAAAAAAAAAGCCGTCTTCGTGTGGACAAGGCCTGAAACATGATTTCTGCTCCCTGAAGGAGAAAGTTGCACATCAGTTTATGAATTTAAGCTCAAGAGCACTTTGGTTATGCAGCAGGATAACGATCTAATGCAGTAGGTTCACCTCCGACTGGCTACAAAAACCTGCTGGTCTCAACGTTCAGATGTAAATCAGATTAAGACGCTGCAGCACGGCCTTCAACAGGTCGTTCAGACATGAAAACCTTCCAACTATGAAAAGAAGAGAAGGTTATTTCTTTGAATTTAATTCTAGTTGTTGCCACCAACAAGGTATTGGGTTTAGAAGGCAACTGTTTGGGTTTTTACACACTTTTATCAAACCTCAATTGAAAAGCAAATGTACCTTTGCCTAATTTATATAAAAACACATCTGTGTGGCAAAAACAGAAGAAATATGTAACAGGATAAATACTTTTTCACAGCATTCAACTGCAATTTGTCATGATCTGTTTATTACTTCACTACTCTCTCCAATATTTGTCTAAACCACTTTTTAAAAGTTTCTTTATGACATGTTACATCATATGACATGAATTAAATCTCTTCAGGGTGAAATATAATAGATCCGAGACACAATTGCATTAAATGGTTTCCTTTATGTGAGCGGAGCTGTAGTATATATATCATCCATCTGCCAGTGAGCCCTTAAGTACATATTTAAGCGACTGTGGAAAATTCTCAACCTATGCAGTCACTCCATGCCTCAGACTTTTGAGTAAATCAACATTTGTTTCAATTCACAAGGAAATAACAGCCACATGTGGTTGTTCAGAGTTTGCCAGCTTCTTCATATGATTCTGGTCAACAAAGTATAATAAAAAAATGTTCATCATTATAAACAGAATGAACCACAAACCCCAAAATGTTACGGCGTCTGAGATAAATGACAGAAAAATATGGTATGAGTGCTTTTCTAAAAAATAAGTAAGCAGATAATATGACACAAAAAAGAGAGAATGCATGTCCTGAGGGAAAGGCTGATGATGTCAGCGCTCTGTTTTCCAGTTTAAATACAACTCTGACAAGTTCACAAATCATGGCAACATCAGCCTCACACACCTGCAGCACAGCAGGAACGCAGCTGACAGGCGATCGGCCGCAGGGAGTCAAAAACAAGACGAGAAAACTATTCAAACATCAACCAAAACTTAAATTAAAAGACTAAAATGCAGTTTACTGTTTACAAAATCCTCTGATTTCACTCATAACTAATTGTGGACAAAAAAATCAACTTAAATCTGGCAGAGGATTTAAGCTGTTAAACTTGAAACATGAACTTTCACTGCTTACAGCCCTCATGATGGACGCTCTGTGTTTAACTGCTCTGACAAACGATCATCAGCATCTGTTTATATCTGTAAAACCTGTATTTTTGCAGCATGTTTCTTTGTAGCAGCGTTTCAGGGCAGATTTAGCTGAGCTTTGAGGGAATGTGGATTATCTAACCTGCAGAGTTGCTACTGTTGACCACCCAACCATCCCCCTCCTGCTAATACCAAACATTCTTTAATTCAACCGTGTGAGAGAGTTTCTCATTCCTCTGTGACTGTCACACTACAGTGTATCACACCACTGTCAGGGGGTTAAACTTCCTAAAGCAGGTGGATCTGACTGACATGGTGGAGGAGATCCGACCTGTAAACACTCATAATCAGGATTATTTGGTCCTAATCAGGTCAAACATGATGACTGATTAAATATAATGTATGGTCCGAGGGCCAATAACGGCCTCTGAACCATCTCCATCGGGTCCTTGATGTTCTCAAACCAGCGATTTTCATCATAAAAACTGCATCTAATCTTGAATGTCTACATCAGAATATTTCGGACTCAAATTCTATTTCCTGGATTCGTAAATTGGTTTTGAAGGACTGATGTTTGAAAGAAAAAAGGAGAAATAAATGATATTAAAAGTTGCATCTGCCATCACAGTGTCTCCTAAAGTATCTGGCTGGAAACCGTTTTTTTTTCTGCACATCACAAAGGAAACAGAACAAGTCTTTGTCTGAATATTATTAGTGGTTAACATGCAGCACACACACACTTCAGTTCACTTCGTGTTCCTTTAAATTGCCTAATTAGGTCAATATGACCATCTGGAAACAACCTGGTGTAAGATGTGCACCTATAAAAAAAAAACAAGCGCAAATAAAACTCCCTTGAACTAATAGCCAAAGTAGAATGTGTCTTCTTTTATGCTAAAACTGCATTTTTTAATTATTTATTGTTTCATAAATTCACTAAACTGTGTTCTCGGAGGGTAGAAACCTTCACACAAGGTAGATCAATCATATGTGCTGATGACTGGGGAGTAAAAGGTGTGAAGGGATTTTTAATTCCAGGTACAGAGTAATATTCGTTTGGCTGCTGGGCAAAGAGATATGTGTCTAATCCCTCTTTGGTTCTGTAAAATAAAAACTTCATGTGCAGACAAAGTTCAGACAAGTCAAAAGAAACTGTCCTCCTCACTAATCTGAGGAGTTTTATTGTTTAAAGTTTTAAACAAGTGATTCCATTACAGTCAATTATATTTATAGGACAAACTCTGTCATGCTTTGACGTGCCTTTGATGAGATCTGACATTTATTGGGAGGTTTGACAGTTTTTTTATACTGAGCAGATGAGATGATGACAACAAAACATGACAACGGAGCTGCCTGAGTTATGTTTTAGTTAATCATGTAATTATGTCACAAAAAAGCCAATAAAGACTTCAAAAAGTAAAAAAGTTATGATGTAACTGATAAATTAGCTCCATGTGGCACTTTTTCAGTTAGATATTCGATCTTGAGGGATGTTAAATCAGCTGTTTGACAACTCTCACATTTCTGGCTATTAATAAATGATCCGCTGCAAGAATTCTGTATTAACTTGTCAAGGATTGGTTGTATTTTGTTCTTGTGTGTTTATGTGTTCTTATTATAACATGAATGGCTTTTTTTCTGCCTGAATAGAAAGATGTCCCTCATAACCGATGATGGGGACCAAACACATCACAAAGCTTTAAGCTCAGTCCCTATAGCACTTTGCTGCACCCCCCGTCCTTTGTGCAGTAGTCTGGGTGGATTTTGAGAGGGTCTCTGAATCCGAAACAGACTCTGCGCAAACAAAACATTCACTAAGGGAAGGGTGGGAAACAAAACAGGAATCTGCAGGCGGAATATGACAAGCTCTCCTGCACCACAGAGTAGCTACATGCACTGCCTTCAAATACTGTTCATGTCTTACAAGTCTCCTCAGATCATCAACATTCTGGCAGCAAAATGTTCAGTTCCAGCCTGATTTTCCTTTTGTGATTCATAAGCCTGAATAATCATCATCCATGCAAGGGCGCGCAAATGTTTTACGCATGACTTCCCACACCCAGACTTACATACACACGCACACACACAGCTGCTGTCAGACTAACTCAATGTCTTCTTTCATCCTTTTCACCTGCAGGCTCCCTCTTTGTCTGCTGCGGGTTTTCCTCTGCAGGATCTCACCTGTGGGCTCAAGTCCTGCTGTTTTAAAGGCCCGTTTCCGCAACTTTACGCTGAATCAGCCGAAAGGAGACCCTGATTAAGGGTTAGGACTAACCTTTACATGCACACCAGCTCTTTCATCTTCACTCACAGTGTGCAATTTGGGTGCCAACAGACACGCGAGGTGGGTACATCGTAAAAGGCAGCAACAGGTCTGCGAGGCAACTCTGACAATCTGTTTTTGGAGTTGAAACGTGGACACGCGCTGATTTGAATGCAAACAGCCGACCACCTCCGTGCGTTTAACAGGCTCTGGTATAACTTGCATGTCTAAAGGTAAAGTTACAGCACACTAACAGGATTAAACTCCATCATACCCCAATGCAGCGCCCCCCCTCTCACCAGATCGCTATGCGCTCCTTCGGGTAGTCCAGGCTGTCGATGGAGCCCAGGTAGTGCGGCAGGCTGTGCGCCGCGTTGCGAGCCAAGATCGCGATCATCACCTTCGGTGGCAGCAGGAAGGACTCGGGCTTAACCTGCTCCTGCACCAGCGTCACCAGCTCCGACACACAGCCGGGCACCAGAGCGACCAGCAGCGCCCACAGCACACCGACTCCCGCGGCTCCGACAGCCCGCATCTTGGCTCCCAGATTCCGCCGTGACTCTCCGACCTGCAGCCGGAGTCCTTCAGACTGAGAGAGGGAGAGGAGTGCGTGAGCCACGCTGGTATAAGCGGTGAAAGGGTGGGGTGGGAGTGTAGGGTTTACCCTACCTCTTTTACCCCTCCTACATCCCCGCTGGCTGAGCCAGTTCAGCATTTATCACAATTTTTCTTATAATTAATAATACAAGTAGCTTAAATTCTCCTAAATTAGCCTTAACAATAAACTAATAACTCACTCCTTTTCTTGTTTTATTTATTTCCTCTGTTGTCAGCCCCTCTTTTGTTCCCCACCCAGTCTCTGAGCAGCTATTTGGATCCTGCAGAACTGAAGTCAACACTGACATGACTCTCTAAACTGCTGAACTTTTTAAAATTCACTTTCCCACTTGCAACCTGATCTCATTCCTTACAACAAGTCCAAGGTTTTAAACCAACCTGTCAGACTTAAAGTGGCTCCAGTCAACAGATCTGATTAAAAAGAATCGGTTCTTGTCTGCGTGAAAGAGTCACTCCTCTGAAAATGATCAATTAAGAACCATCAGAAGTCTGTAGAACTGCTGATCCAGACCATCTAATTTCACTTTGAGGATTAATGAAGTATCATTGATACTGTAATTCCAACACAAATAAGAATAAAATGATGAAACACACTGTATTGTACATTACAATGTGAATCATGTTGTAAGTTAGACCAGATTTACACTCAAACTCAGTTAACATTCAAACCCGAGAGATCAGCAGAACAACTCAGACTTTAGGATCCACCCGTTCAAACTAGGAGACCAAATATATTTGTGTCTGTTCACTGAGTTTAGAAAAAAACAGTAAATTTCAGTGCTTAGCTGAAAAAGTTCTGAGACTTGTGTTTATTATTTTAGAAGAAAAAAATTGCACAAGTGTGTAAAACTTCAAATAAAAGTGAAAACATGCTCCCAGCATTCTGAATAAGTATGTGGTTTAAGTTTTATGTGGGAAAATTGAACATCTTTAAACATTGACAGTTTTCCTTAAATATTTAATTCCTTACATAACGATCAGTAAGAAAGAAAAGCAAAACCAGAGGTTTTATAAAGATATAGCTAATTTGTTTTTGGTGGTTTATTGAGACTGACAACAAATATAATCAAACTTTATCATAATGACTGTAAAATTTCACCCCCCCCAAAAAAAGCAAAATGTGACCAAAAATTCACTTTTTTGCTTCTTTGATGAGGCTTTAGGTATCCGTCTTCCAACATGTTCCTTCTGCTCCAAAACTTGGCATCAGTGCATGTTATTATAACATTATACTGTATGCTTTCATGTGATTACAGTAACCCACCTTTAAATTATAGCACAGTGACAACAGACACAGACAGACGGGCAAAGCCGGCTTACGTTAGTTGCTGTTCTGACTTCATTGTGTTTATTTAAGTTGGGATTTCAGCCACACGGTAATGTTTTCCCTTCACTGAGGTAATGAGAATATTTTGTTCTCTGTTGTTGGATGCAACAAGTCTGAGTAATCGTTCAGCTCCCTCTAGTGCATCTCTAAAGAAATCTGAGGTATCTGTAAAATAACAACAACAAAACAGGAAATGTGCAGGGAATTATATGGAAACACGCAGCTTGAAATATTTCAGGTTTGTTTTCAAGCTGCAGTTTTTGCTCTTTTTGGGAAATGTCTTAAAACACAGGTTAGCCATCTGGATGAGCAGCTCTGACTGGTGGATGCTGTCCATGTTGTGACTTGCTCTGCAGCATGTAAACAGCAGCAACTTCTGGGCTCAAACTCTGAATGAGAATCTTCAATTTTTCAGATAGAAATGCAAATACAAACAATTTAAAAGTTGAACTGCAGGTTCTTTTCTACTGGTGTCACTGTTTTTATGCAGTTTTTGTTCAGTGGAAACAGCCTCACCCTGTTGGATCAACGTCAGGCTTCAGCTACGAAGCTACTTTCAAATTTTTTTTTTGTTTTTTCTCTTTTTTTTTCTACTTAATGGCTCAAACTTGCTCTTCTGTTGCAGTAAAACATCTGCTTTGTAATTTTGGTTGTGCACTTGACACACAGCCATTTGTCTTTTTTTTTTCAAAGCGATCTGCAGATGACAGAAGAAAACTGTGTCATTTTTGTTTTTTTGATTGTTCGGCTCAGGGTTTTAATAGTTCCGTCATTCAGGGACATTCAGACGTTGTTCTTATTCTTTTTACTTCCAGTAATACATTTTAAGTTTATGGGGTCTTACTAACCCGAGAAAGCAAAAAAACATGCCAAACAAAAAGACGCTTAAATGATGCAGCATTTCCGTATACAATGTTTATATGATTTAAAAGACAGATGAAAACGTGTTGGGTTTTTTTTTTTTTTTTGCTTATTTTAGTACAAAAAAATCCATGAAATAAAGAACGTGTAGCTCTAAAGTCCAAGAAGATGATTAAAGTGCAGCAGAGGAAGAGGAAAAGCTTCCACTTCCATGCAGCGAGATGATTCATCAGTGTGTGTGTGTGTGTGTGTGTGTGTGTGTGGGTTTGTATTTCTGACCTCCTGGGGACCCGTTTCCTGACTTTTACTATCTTTCTGGGGTCCGAGGGTTCTTGTGGGGACCGAAGCCTGGTCCCCATGAGGGGACCTCCCCTTTTTAGGGTTAGGGGTTAGGTTTATAGGTATGGTGTGAATAGAGTTTTAGTTAGTCTTAGGGTTAGTTATAGATCAGTAATGGTTAAGGTTAGTAAAAGGGTTTGGGTTAGGTATAAATCTAGTTACTAAAATCAATGGAAGTCAATGGACGGTCCCCATAAGGATACCAAAACACACTTGTGTGTGTGTGTGTGTGTGTGTGTGTGTGTGTGTGGTTCAGGACTTCATTCCTGCTTGCATTGCTGTCATGATGATGTACAGCTCCAGCAGACAGACAGATGCAGAGTTCTCTGAGGGGGTTGAGGAAAGCCCGAACCAGCAGATGGTGCTCTCATGACATCCTTTCAGATTTCCCTCACACACATTATAATAAACACAAATAAACACAGCAATTTCTGACTAAATCTGCTGGCGGTGAGTCCAGACGAGTGAGACTTTAGGTCCCTTTCTGGCGTCTCATGAAAACCAGCTCCTGCATGTACCGTTTCTTCTGTATCACCGGGATCGAGTCAGGTGTTTCAGCTCAGGCTGCTGCATGAATACAACACAAGTGCAGAACCTGTCAGCTACTGCATCCACTGATGCAGAGATTTATTCTTCTAAATATGCTTTTTTTTAAATTCCAGCTGAGTCCTGATGTTGAGATGAATCAGATACATGCAAACAGTTGCATTATTGTTCTCAGGTGTGCATACGTTCAGCTATGAATTCCTTTCCTGGGTTTTAACTGGGTCACGAATCCAACGCATCTAATTCCACCTAAAGCCTCCCCCTCATGTGAGTCGCTCTGCTAATGTAATCCAATAACGTATGGATCTGCATGAAGTGGTGTTACTTACAAATGAAGGAGGGGGAGACAGAGCAGAGTGTTGTTGTCAGATGGGAATCTAAAATGGATGGAAAATTCACATTTCTCCACATGGGAAGGAGAACAGAGTAAACAGGAGGCTGACAGTCCATTTAAATGTCTGGTTATTTTAAAGTGGGTTTTATGCTGCCAGGAACTGCTGGAGAGAGTTAAGACACTGAGCAAAGACCTGCTGGGCATCCAGGCAGGAAGCCATCGCAGTGCCTCTCACTGTTGACTCATAATGTCTATGTGGGCAACGTCTGTATGTACACACAAACACCAGATGCACTCCTACTCCCAAAAGTGAAAATATCATCTGGAGTTGGTCATTTTTACAGCAGATTGCAACAAAAATAAATTTAAAAGGTTTAATTCAAAATTTTTGAATGAATTTTAGTAAACAGCTGATTATTTATATTGTGTTTTCTAAAAATGTAAATTCACACATTTACATGCTGTTCAAGTTGTCCAAGAAAAGGCTGTAAGACAACAACACATTTTACACGTCATTTCATCCAGCATATTTTAATTAATTGGAACTTTTACTCTTAGAAATGATATTGTTAATCTCAACGAAAATTTCTGGTTTAATAGATTAAAATAATTATTATAAAATAGCTCCAAACACAAACAAAACCCACCTAGAAACTAAATAATAAATCTTGTTTCTATCACCTCTCTGATAAGCAGGGCCGGTTCTGGGCATAGGCAGACTAGGCAACTGCCTAGGCGCCCTCTGCTGGAGGGGGCGCCAAATTCTTCTTTTTTTTTTTTTTTTAACAAACTGTTGGACACACCATTCATCTCATGTAAAGAGCAAAATAAGTAATAATTAAATATCTATCATCTCTACTGTTGATTTTAGTATAAATAAATATTTTTTGCAATGTAATCCAGTTATTGAGTTACGTTGTTTCTGTTCTGGGCAGTAGGGGGCGCCAAAATCCTTTTTCGCCTAGCTCAGGGTCGGCCCTGCTGATAAGCTACATATGAACGCTTTTAAACATCCTGTTCTGTGTGGATTGAGTTTTTAAATTATAAAAACCACATCAGTCCATCATAAGTGTCTATTTGTCTGTATTGTTTTTCATTTGATTGACAGAAACAAGAATCTTGTTGAAATGGTTTTGAGAATCCCTCTAAGTTTATGATCAGATGAACTCAATAATATATAGGAGTAGATACTGTTTTATATGCTGTTTTTGGTGTTACTGACAGCACACAGTATCATGATTATTATGGGTTTTATTTGCAAAAGGGATTTTAACTCTGATCATTCTGACACTTTGCTTTAAATCAGCCAGAACGAGTCGTACTGCCACATTTTCAGCTTTTACACACTCAGAGTGAGGAGGAGGAGACAGCTTTTTATTGGTACTTGCGTCAGGGTGGAAAGAACATTTACTTGCCCATATTCCTGTCTGAGGTTAATGGGCAACATCCGTCTCTGCCTCACTCTCCCAAGTGCCTCGTCTTAATTTCTCACCCTTTGTACCTCCCTCCCAACACTTTTATTCCTCTGTGTGGGAGAGATCATTGCAGGCGCACAGGGATCCTTTCACTCTGCTGATTTATTTACTGGCTGCTGACTGGAACCTTATGTGCCCCCTGCCAATGAGTCATGAGAGGTAAAGAAAGAGTTTGTGTGCATTTATTGTTACACAAAGACAGAGTCGCTTCTCTCAAAGCATCATGGGATCCAGCAGTCCCACAGGGTTCACATCAGGCCACAGAGCATCAGAGCAGACATCGATCCAGCACTCTGAGGTTTCACACATCATATAATGGTTCATGAAGTAACTTCTTTACTTCCTGAAATAAATACATGAAACAAGACACCGCTGGTTTCAGTGTCTTTATACCAGTAACAGACCTGTTTTACTCTTCTGGTGATAGAAACTGTCTTCAGTGACTGAATCTTTGTGAACTAGCTGGTTACAGTTTAAATCCTGATGACTAACGTTTAGTTTAGTATTTTTTAGAGCTTCTCACAAAGAGTAATTGTCTGTATGAGTCACAATCTTCACCAATGAGCTCAGATTTGGCTAATAACTAATTCTTCCAGTACTTTTTAAATTAATGTTTCTCTTTGACGTCAATAAAACTAAGAACAAATTAATTAACCCAAATAAGAATAAATAATCCTCTTTGTCTCACTTAACTTTTTTTTTTTATTATAAACCTAATCTCTTGTTATTTAAACGTTTATTTCATAATAAACTTGTTTTTTTAAAGGTGAGATGGATGAGGTGGTTTCTAACCTGCAACATCATGCTTGTGCCAGCAGGGGGCAGCGCACAGCCTCGTCACAACGTGTCCTGAGAAACACAGTTTAACAGAGACGCCATGTACAATCAGAGCTCTGGATTTTTATTTTTAATAGAAAAAAAGTATTTAAAAATAATACAGGATGTATCAAGTAAAGACAACAAAAAAAATGTTTCCAGGTCTGTGTCTCCACGGCAACCATGCATCCTCCCCTTCAGCTCATCCCAGTTTGCTGCTCTGATGTTTATGAATGTGTGTAAATACTTAATACAAAACAAAGAATACTTCTGACTGCTGCACATGACGGTCTGCTGGTGAAACAAACAGGATATTATAATGTGTGTGTGTGTGTTGCACACAAGCTAAGATGAGCAGAAAGAGTGTGTGATGCCGGTTTCTCAAATGATATTTGAAGGAGGAGGAATGTGTTACTGTAAGTACATTTATGTGTGTGTGTGTGTGTGTGGGGGGGGGGGGGGGGGGGGGGGGGGGGGGTGATTGGGTCGAGACACAGACGTTCAGGATTCTGGAGCTTCGGTTCGCTCGGCTGTAACAATGAGAATCATAATGACTCTGATGTTGATACACAACAATGGAAGTCAAGAAGGAAACAATCTGGAAAAGAAGATCTAAAACAGGAAAGTAAAACTGAGTCGATGTGGCACAAATATAATATAAAATAAGGTTCTTGACTTCAGAAGGCAGGAGGAGTTTAGAGTTTCTAAATTACCAGCTCACTCCGTATTCTCTCTTATTAAAATATCCCATATTAGTCCCTTGTCCTCCTCCCTCTCTCACCCGTTCTGTGCCTTGTTGCCCGACTGTAGGTAGTTCACTGAGACTCCAAGCAGAAGATTCTTTTACCTCCAGCATCTTTTCCTTTCACACATCTCTGTAGATGCTCCTCTTCACATGGCGTCCTCACCTAAATCATTGTCCAACAGCAGGGGTTATATATTCAGCATCAGGCCACAGACAGACAGTGAGGGGGACAGATGGAGGGTGTCGAAGGTTTCCCACCCAACGCTGACAGGTCCTTCACTCTGTCTGCAGAGAAGCGTGTGCATCCATCCTCTCTACCTCCAACTCTCCCTCCTTTCATCTGTCAGTCCGTTCATCGCTTCACCACCTCCATCTGTCTGCCGAGAGGCCTGAAGGGGTGAGACGCTGAGAGAGGAGGGCTGTAGTCTCAGAGGAAAGTCTTTATCCCATTCTCTCTCTCTCTCTTTCTCTTAAAGTACATTTTTGCCATAAAAACTCACCCACACCAACACAGTGTCAAATCAATGCCCCCGTTAATAAAACACTGATTAAACTTGCTTTCTCTTTCAGGCGCACATATTAACACATTCTTTCTCACGCACTCTCTCACACACTCAATGAGGCTCTCTGCGGGGAGGATTTCGGAGGCCTATGTGCTATGTCCCATCTTCCTCTTCCTCCTCTGAACAGTAGTCTCGCCCCTGCAGAAAGAAACACAGATGAAACAGGAAGGAGATCTTTTCTCCTCTCATTGGTTCTAATTATAACCTACGTTTAGTGACAGCGAGCCGCTCGCCTGCTCGCACCTGTTACTCCGCTCATATTTAAATAAACCAGCTATTGGCAGGTGGTGGAGCAGAAAGAAGATGCTACCTGAGACAGTAAAGTGCTGACAGGTGCAGAGTTTTATGTTGTTAGGTGAAGATGAGCCGACCGCTTTGCATTTTTTTCCCTCTTCAAAGCTCGTGTGACGCAACTCTGACTCCCTTCAAACAGGTCTGACCACACACACGTAAACTACTGATAAAAATGAACAACTTAAAGATGTTTACATGTCGTCTGTGTCCATGTTTTAAAGTTAATTTGCAGTACCACATTTTGAACTACCAGCATTTTATTTCCAACGTTTAAAAAAAAAAAAAAAAGATACTTGGACCACGTGCAACAAACACTCTGCAAAACAACATCATCATCAGCCTAAAAAAACCTAAAAATAGCATTAATACGAGTACACAAAGTCATAACAGCTTGCACACGCGGATATGTAGAAGTATGCTGCAGCTCTAATAGTCCAAACATGATTAAAGATCTCGGTTAACCTGGAGTGCAGAGCTGCAGCCACTAGGGGGCAGTTGCAAAACTGAGGAGGGTGTTTGTGTCGCTGTCAGTCTTTCACTTCGCCAAATTGAGGAATTTGTTCCCTGACTTTATGAAACCATATCCTGGGTTCTGTGGTAACGACATGTGCAGCAGGTGTTGTGTTTAACAACATCAACATACAGGATCTCTATTTTAGAATGACCCTGCTGTGGAGTCACGAGTGAAGAGCACTTGGAGGAAAACTAAGTGTCACAAGCATCAATAAAAACTGTTAAATGCAGCTGTAGTAAAAACTGGTGACTGTTGTTTTCTATTAAATCTACTGCGGTCTGCAGCCTTACAGCTCAAGATAACTTTCAATTATTCAGCATGCGGCCTGAAAACTGTGAATCTCATTTGGATTTCAGCTTTCAGACAACTGCACACAGTGGCTTTGTATAAGGTGCAGACTATACTCGCCATCAGATGCTGATATCTAAAGATAAAAGCAAGACTTTAGGTGTTTAACTCGTCAGAAGCACAGGCTTGATTTTATTTTTGCATCCGACTAAACAACATGGACAGTCTGAGTGCTTCAACCGAAAAAATGGATTCAAGTTTAATATTTCAGGTGGTTCAGGAGTAGAACAGCTTCCTTTAGCTGAGCTTTGCAACTCTGCAGGACCTTCACGTGCACATAAAACACCTCAACCTGAACTAAAGAGAAAAAAAAGGTTTCTCAATGTTTTGATACTAATCTTTATAAAGAACTGCAGAGCTGAAAAGAACCAGAATTTTTTGTGAAGTAAACTGTAAAAGGATTTATAAATAATAATAATAATAATAATATAATCATCAAATTTAGCAGGTAAACAACAAGAAAATACTGAAAATACAGTTTTAAAAGCTGAAATGTCGACCGACGGGTGTTACTGTCGTACAGTCTGCCCCTTTAAGCCCCTCCCACCACCACCACTCCTACCCCCTCACCTTCTCAATCTTCTCATCCAGCATCCTGAAAAATTCCTGCTGGCTCTCTGACGTATGAATACTGAGGAAGACACAAATGGAAAAGTGAGAGACAGGAAGTTGGAGATGAGGAGGAGAAGGGAGGCAACAAATACATCATGAGAATTTTCCATTACACACACACACACGCACGCACACACGCTACACAAACAAACACTAATGAATCCTCTCTGCAGTGGGAGAAATAGTTATTAGTTCAGGAGGCTGCAAACGGTTTGAAATTCTAATTCTTTAAAAATATAAACTATATCAGCTGATGACAGAGTCTGAGTCTGGATGAGAAGCAGCCCTACAAGATCCAGACACAAAACACACATAATATTTACTTACAGGCGTCACATGGATGTGACTGTGTTACAGGAACTCATTGAACTCGGTACATTTAACTTTCATCCCTTCAGCCTTTTCGATGTAATCTGCTCACAGTGGGAGAGCAACAACTCCTTGCACAGACTAACAGTGAAACTCTTACTAGTTCTTGTTTAGGTTTGCTTACAGTTCAACAAATTTACATTTTCTTTCCACCCACGATGGCAACGAAATGTTTTCCATTAAAGTATTATTTTAAGTTTTAAATCACAGGGTTCTTATAATAACATTTCAGCCCAAGTACAAACATTTACTGTTTGTATCTAGTTTAAAATATATTATCTGTTATATTGTAAAAGATTTACACTCAGATTGTTTGAGTCATTTATTTTTAGAAAGACAGACTTTATTTTCTTTTTCAAAATTGAACCATTTAAATTATTATTATTTATTTATTTATACTTATATTAGAAATTAAACTTCATGTTTCCATCCTCTTTTAGACTTTGGGTGAGATGATTCTTATTTAGGTTTTACTGACCCTGTAACCCTCAAAACTTCAGCTGCATCGTTACAGAAGCTGCTGATCACTTACTTGGACTTGAGGTTTGTTGCCGCCGCTTCCTTCTGCGGTTTGCCTCTGAACTCAGCGTTACTTTTCTCCTAAAAAAAAAAAAAAAACAACATTAGTTTTCATTATCAGGTTAAAAACCAACAACTGCAGCGAAAACGTCCCCGCTGCTGCTGAGAACAAACACGTCAAACTCCAGTTATCCAATTAGGCCCAGCTGCCACTGAACCTGGATCACATATAAAGTCTGCAGGTCTAATAAAACAGTTCATCAGCTCCGGTGAAGGTCAGCTGCCTCACACAGGTTTTCTGCTGCCGTGATTTCAATCAGCATTAAAATACTGCAGTAAGCATCTTTTACCTCTCACCGTGGGTTCGAGCCCCTACTGAAAGCACACGGCGTCTACGGTGACACGTAGCGAGACCAAACACGGGTCTGAGGCGGAGCTTTGTGCATTAAAGGGATCCACACCGTAAACATGTGGGTTTTGAGGTGTAACAATTTATTTAACAAAAATGACACACTGTTTGTTACTGCCACACACAAAACAACAACAACCACTTCACGGATTTATTTCATAACAAAGTAAATAAATAAATAAACTCTTACAAGGGAAAGGTCACATCTGTTCTAGTAGAAAGGTTAGGAAACATTAACCTGTTGCAGGTAGCTCACTGAACGACATCAGTTTGAATAAATAGAGATTAGTTTTGACGGCTAGTCTGAGTAATCTAAGCGTAATCTTAAAAAAAAATGCCATCGCGTTTCCATGGAAACTCGTTTCACCAGCGCTTCTGCTTTAAAAACAGCTGAAAACTGTTTAGATTAATGAGTAAACACATCAGCTAACGTGTTTTGCACAAACTATTAATCAGAGTGAAATATTACTGCGAGCGAGAGTCAAAGGTTGTTTCTTGGTTGTAGCCGGTTACTTTCATGAAGTTGTACTTTTTTTTTTAATGACGTGACAGAGTTAGCGGCGATCCGATCCTGCTTCTGTTTTACAGTCAGGATTTATGACACCGCTCATTGTTTCACCTCTTGCCAGGATGCCAGCCATCCCATTTACGGAAAAACACTAACCCTGTATTCACTCTGCATCACAATATAATGAGCCGAGGAGGAAGTAAATCTACTGTGAGAGATAATGATCCTCCGAGTATTAATTATTTACAGCGTCGTGTCAGAAATATTGGATACTAAAGATGTTTATGAGGGTTTAGTGCAAAATAACTTCACCAGGGATGATATCAAACTTTCCTCCATGTTTAAAACAAACATGTTTAGAGGGAAAGTCAAACCAACCGTTCAATAAACCCACACACACATCAAACTGTTGTTTCCACCTGTTTGTGACGCACCTTTTTTTTATATTTTTGTGTAGAAGACGGTGTGTATGTGTTGGACACAAACAGAGAGGCCTGAGCTGATGAGCTGTCAGAAAAAGGTTTGAGTCTGTGCAGATGACAGGCTGTCAGCGTGTGTGTCTCACCAGGTTCTCCTGGTTGCGCGTGTTCACTCGATTTTCCTCCCCTCTCATGTACTTCACCTCCTCCACTCCCTTCATCTTGTATTCATCTGAGAACAGAAGGAAAGAGGGACATGATTAAAGCAGAGGAATTTACATCTATTTAAAGGGAATTACTCAGATAAAACACTAAGCAAATGTTTTTTATTCAGCCAAATATGGATTAAGTAAAGCGCTGACCTAATATGACACGGCTGAAAATAGTTCATCCACATCGTATCAGCTCTGCTGCGTTATATTAACAAGACTGATGATTGTTCCGTTGATGCTGGACGCAGTTTCTTCAAGGTAATCTGATAACTACAACCTGATGCAACATGTCAGAAAGCTGAGGTGTTAGCACGAGCAAAGAAGTACATTTTATTATTCTAGCTGCAGAAACAGAAGCTGCAAGAGGAAATACACGTGAAGCCTGTGTATAAAATACCAGAAGACTGATAAGAAGGAGCGTGATGGATGAGGATTAAATATCAGTTTAACAGCTTCCCGGTCACAAGGAAAGCTTAGACGGTTGAGACAGTTAAAGACAAGATGTCTGTGGTGGCGAAAGTGGTAACACTTCCTCAAGACGTCACGCCAGAGGCACCACACCCAGCGCTGTCCATCCTCACTCACAGCTACAGCTAGAAATTAGGACAATAAACCTGAAATTATGCAGGTTTCACTGATCCAACACTGCACAAGCTGATGTGATGTCCACGTATGTGAAGTAAAAATACTAAGTCAACCATTTGGATTAGAGGTTTTAGCTTCAAACCCAAGTGGAGACAGGAGCCAAGCCAAAATACTAAATATAAAGATGTTTGGTTTGCTATTTTATAAGTCAGAGACATGACGGGATCATCTTACAGCTGATTAATCCAACCAAATGTCAAACTTTAAAGCTTTATTGGCTGTAATAAACAGTCTTTAGTATTAAAATAAGTAAAAATAAGTCCTTTTAGGACACACGTCACATCTGTAATCAAAAAGAGACACTGTATGCTTTAGGTTTTTGAGTGTCAACTGGTGGCGCCTGGGCCAAAACGAGTCAGCAAGATCATTTAATTTGGTCCATGAAGCGCTGATTTATTATGAAATTCTCATATGGAAATGATGCAACAGCCAATCAGAGAGCTCCTTCACATCACATGAGTTACTGACACACAAACTGAAGGAACATCACACCGTGTCTGTACCTCAACCTCGTACCTTTTAGTTCAGGTCATAGATTGTTTATTAATGAGCGCTGGATTCCACCCGGAGGGACCGGTTGTTCTATAGAACGTGCAAACTGAACTTCCTCTGTGTTTTAATGATCCACCCGAGCTTCTTCTTCTATTTTGGGTCAGGATGTCTGCAGTGATACAGACCTGCAGTTTAACAGGTGTAAGAAATGTGCCAGCAGGTGATAGTAGAGGTTCAATTGAGTGGGCTGATCGCAGAGATGTGTAACATCTGTGTGAAACATAACTGACCTCAAGTGAAAGTAAAACAAACCCTGTTATTTAACAACATGCAGCTTTGCTTCAGGCGCTCAAACTCAAAACTATTTATTTATTATTCTTTTCACAGCCTCTTCAGCATCGTCATTTGGTTTAGAATAAAAGAATAACAGAAGCTGTGTAAGATTATCCTTCCAAAACAAAATGCTGATAATTTAAGCAAAATGTGTCTCTATATTTAGGGTCAATGAAACATTGGAGCTTATGCTATTGATGAATAAATGATAGCGTTTCAGCTAAACATAGCACCTTTAGATGAGATCGAACCGTGTGAGGAGCAACAAAAACAAAGAGCTGATTATCCAGCTGATGGATTTGACTGATAAATCAGCCATGATGGCGATAACGCACATAAAACTGAGAACACTTTGCATTGTACATCTTGTATTTTAGCCTCACCCTATCAGCAGCAGTAATTCTGTCAGTGTGTTTATATCTGTGTCCCTCTGTGCCCCTTTGTACCCAGCTGAAGAGTTCACCCCCCCCTCCCTCTGCTCGCAACACCTCGATCACCTGCGCGCATGTGTGTGTCACCTGCGTCTCTTCATCCTAACACGTGCATCGATGAGGAGCCAAACGCTGCCTGCACAGGGCTGATAAATCACTTTGGAATAACTAGTAGAAGGAGGTAGGAACGCGGGCAGGGATTGGCTGGAGGAACGAGACGAGGGGGAAACAAATGCAGACTACTTTTCTGCTGTTTATCTCAGGAATGTAAACGAGTCGCAGCAAAGCTGCTCCCGTCTGAACATGCCACCACACACACAAACACTTTTCTAACACAACGCAGAGCTCGCCGAGCTTAGATCTGCTCAGTAAACATGCAGCACGTTGGAGTGCTGCTGCAGGAAACAGAATTAAGAACCATTTCCTCTGCTATCCTGTATGGCACACAGAAAAAATACACTGATGTCAAGCTATATAAGCATTTGATGGGAGTGAATACAGATGGGGGCAAACCAGCTACTGCAGGCGATATAAATAAATCTAAATGGAGATTTATTATACAGGAAATATACAACAAAAGTTACTTTATTACATTGAATATTTTGACCTTGTTCATGTTTATAGTAAGACAACAGACTCATCACATCACAGAGATCACTTCAGTTTAAAATGGATGCAAAAATCAGCGAGTGGCACTCGTGTGTGCGCCAGCCATTGTCAGAAGAAATGACATGGGTGTTTGATGACGCCGTTGCCGGGCTCGCTTTAGGTGGGAGGGAGGGAAACCGTCAGAGAGGAAAGATGAAAGAGAACTATTTTGAGAAGCAGTGGTTTTGCGATGTGGACATCTTTCTCGTCTTCTGATTAGAGAGCGAGGATCCGCGCTGACCTTACGGATCCGACAGTCGCTGCAAGTGCACAGGAGAACGTGTTGGAATGAGTGTGTGTCTAAGTCTGCTTCTCTTTGGGTTGTGAGTCATTTAAAAAAAGCCTTATTTGGTTGTGCGTGTGTGCTTGTGTGTTTTGTGATTGTGTAAGTCGGCTCAGGCTGGGCTGCCTGTCCTGTGGCCATGTCACTCTGTCCTGCTGTGTGTCTGGCAGCAAGCCACCACGGCCTGGTCATGACATTCACACCTGAACACCAATCATCCTGCAAACTCACACACAAAAACCCCTTCAAATAAATAAACAAACAAACAATCTAAAGAATGCATGCAGAAGCTCAAACGGAAGAGTTTCCGGTGGGAATAAAACGAAAGAGAACTAGGACACGATGATCGGAACATTTTGCTGCGTCATGTCCACAAATCAGAAAACATCACAGATTAATGGAAGATGCCCTTTAGCCTCATACCGACATCCTCACATAAAAAATATTCCCATCTTCATGATGTCAGTCCTTTCAGAAATACAAATAAATGTTTGGATCAACCTGCAAAAATCCACTGGTCACGCAGCACAAGCCTTAAATAAAAGAGCAGACGCTGAATAAATATCCATTTGAATATTTAAATAAAGTATAAATACTACAGTGGGGCAAAAAAGTATTTAGTCAGCCACCAATTGTGTAAGTTCTCCCACTTAAAAAGATCAGAGAGGCCTGTAATTTTCATCATAGGTATACCTCAACTATGAGAGACAAAATGAGGAAAAGAAATCCAGAAAATCACATTGTCTGATTTTTAAAGAATTTATTTGCAAATTATGGTGGAAAATAAGTATTTGTTCAATAACAAAAGTTAATCTCAATACTTTGTTATATAGCCTTTGTTGGCAATGACAGAGGTCAAACGTTTTCTGTAAGTCTTCACAAGGTTTTCACACACTGTTGCTGGTATTTTGGCCCATTCCTCCATGCAGATCTCCTCTAGAGCAGTGATGTTTTGGGGCTGACGCTGGGCAACACGGACTTTCAACTCCCTCCAGAGATTTTCTATGGGGTTGAGATCTGGAGACTGGCTAGGCCACTCCAGGACCTTGAAATGCTTCTTACGAAGCCACTCCTTCGTTGCCCGGGCGGTGTGTTTGGGATCATTGTCATGCTGAAAGACCCAGCCACGTCTCATTTTCAATGCCCTTGCTGATGGAAGGAGGTTTTCACTCAAAATCTTTCGATACATGGCCCCATTCATTCTTTCCTTTACACGGATCAGTCGTCCTGGTCCCCTTGCAGAAAAACAGCCCCAAAGCATGATGTTTCCACCCCCATGCTTTACAGTAGGTATGGTGTTCTTTGGATCCAACTCAGCATTCTTTCCCCTCCAAACACGACAAGTTGAGTTTCTACCAAAAAGTTCTATTTTGGTTTCATCTGACCATATGATGTTCTCCCAATCCTCTTCTGGATCATCCAAATGCTCTCTAGCAAACCGCAGACGGGCCTGGACGTGTCCGGCCTTCAGCAGGGGGACACGTCTGGCACTGCAGGATTTGAGTCCCTGGCGGCGTAGTGTGTTACCGATGGTAGCCTTTGTTACTTTGGTCCCAGCTCTCTGCAGGTCATTCACTAGGTCCCTCCGTGTGGTTCTGGGAATTTTGCTCACCGTTCTTGTGATCATTTTGACCCCACGGGGTGAGATTTTGCGTGGAGCCCCAGATCGAGGGAGATTATCAGTGGTCTTGTATGTCTTCCATTTTCTAATAATTGCTCCCACAGTTGATTTCTTCACACCAAGCTGCTTACCTATTGCAGATTCAGTCTTCCCAGCCTGGTGAAGGTCTACAATTTTGTTTCTGGTGTCCTTTGACAGCTCTTTGGTCTTGGCCATAGTGGAGTTTGGAGCGTGACTGTTTGAGGTTGTGGACAGGTGTCTTTTATACTGATAACGAGTTCACACAGGTGCCATTAATACAGGTAACGAGTGGAGGACCGATGAGCCTCTTAAAGAAGTTACAGGTCTGTGAAAGCCAGAAATCTTACTTGTTTGTAGGTGACCAAATACTTATTTTCCACCATAATTTGCAAATAAATTCTTTAAAAATCAGACAATGTGATTTTCTGGATTTTTTTTCCTCATTTTGTCTCTCATAGTTGAGGTATACCTATGATGAAAATTACAGGCCTCTCTGATCTTTTTAAGTGGGAGAACTTACACAGATGGTGGCTGACTAAATACTTTTTTGCCCCACTGTAAATATAGGATCGCTTCTCAGCTGTCTGAGAGACAAGATGTTGGTGAAAGTCTGACAGCCAGTAAAGTATCAATCTGACCGCTAAGGAAGAAGAAAAAACATTTTACAGTGTGATCAAATCTAAGAAGTGAGAAAGAGGATCTTAAATTGATGTGTAAATCAGAAATGAGGGATGACATGGGAATTTTTAGAAGACTTGCCACTGAGTTGAAAATAAACAGAGGATGGACTATCTGATTGAATATATTTCCTCAAATCTCAGCCCAAAAAGCAGCAAATCAGACCTAAATGTAATGATCAACAGAACTTTGTGGTAACAACATATTGTCCTTATAAACAGATCACAAACACATGAAATCTGGTTGGTGAAGCTGTCGGGACGAGACGAAGCTCACGACTCCATCCTCAACTACTGAACATCTGGAAAAACTCCTAAAACCTGCTGCTTTGAAACTGTAGTTAGTTATCTAACATCAGCCTGCGCCGAATTAAAACGCTCAAATTCCCAAGCAAGTCACATTTCCAACTATTTGATTGTTTGATTTATTATTCTGACGTTTCGGTTTATTTTACGTGGTTCTATTATCTATCTTGAAGTGGTGCTTTTATTTTTGTAAATATAATCTTAAAAAGAAGAGTAACTTCCTGAACACATTCTACTTCCTGCACTGCCTTGCGGTAGCACCTTCCCATCCCAGAGAACACTTGACCTCAGTTAACCCTGAACAGGTTCACTACAGCGGCTGAGCCGCCGTGTCAAAGGTCACAGCGGTGATAGTGAAGGACATGGAGTGAAGGCCTTACTTTCTGCTCTCACCATTTTTTTTGTTGGTTCCTGTCAGACCAGAGACTGAACTTCTGACCTTTGGGGGTCATCAGCGTACATTTCTATTCCTGTGCACGGCTGAGAAATCGTTTCCACAGGCCACAAAATGTAAACAGACACAATATCTGCTGGAAGTTTTAGGTTTCATTTATGTTGTTTATTCTTCATGGGAGACTGAAGGGAAGCTGTTCAGAGAATCTGTCCAGGATCTTATTTAATTCCAACTCTCAACATCATCGATGTTTCTAGTCGGTAGTCTGATGCCAAAAAAAAAAAAAAAACATCCACATGCAGGTGATTGAGACCAAAGATGAAACTAGTTTCTTTGTATCTGATGAACAACATATTCAGCCTCTTCACCAACACGTGTGCCTGAAACAACAGTAAAACCTCCACGATGCGTCTCTTTGTCCCAACGTTAATGCGCCACATGATGCAATCATCAACTCACGCCGCCCGCCGTTCGTTATCTCTTCTCTGATCTCCTCTAACTGTGATTATCAGACTGCAGAGGGCCAGTGTTGTCACTTTCACCCGTCGTCACTCAGTGTTTGTGTAACGGAGTTCAGCCTTTTCCGGTTATTGTGTGAGGGCAACTGAGAGAGCAGCAGAGGGGGTGGTGAGGGTGGGTTTAGGCTAATTGCTGGAGTTTGGCAGAATGGGCAGCCTAAATATCTGGGATACACGGAGGGTTTGGACAGGCTGAAATCTATTGGTGGGAGATCAGAAGAGGGCTCAGAGTGGAGCTAAATACAATGACACACACACACGTGTTTTGTTATCCTTATGGGGACCGTCCAATGACTTCCCTCGGACCCCAGAAAGATAGTAAAAGTCAGGAAACTGGTCCTCAGGAGGTCAGAAATACAAACCCACACACACACACACACACACAAGTGTGTTTTGTTATCCTTATGGGGACAGTCCATTGACTTCCATTGATTTTAGTAACTAGATTTATACCTAACCCAAACCCTTTTACTAACCTTAACCATTACTGATCTATAACTAACCCTAAGACTAACTAAAACTCTATTCACACCATACCTATAAACCTAACCCCTAACCCTAAAAAGGGGAGTCCCCCTCATGGGGACCAGGCTTCGGTCCCCACAAGAACCCTCGGACCCCAGAAAGATAGTAAAAGTCAGGAAACTGGTCCTCAGGAGGTCAGAAAAACAAACCCCCACACACACACACACACACACACACACACACACACACACACACACACACACACACACACACACACACACACACACACACACACACACACACACACACACACACACACATACACACACACACACACACACACACACACACACAGTCCACTGGGGGTAAATTTATGAGCATGAGGAAGACAGACTGACTGACCAGAGGCAACTAATATTTTCCACCTCAGTCAGAAGAAGCAAACCGGACGCAGAGAGAAACTGAGACTGGAGTTGTAAACTGTGTTGAATTCAGTTATAACCGACTAACAACAAGTAACAACAAACTGTAACAGTGTTACAAATACAACAGGATGTGATACAGAGCAGGAAAAGATAAGATAAAGGAAAAAAACTGGGGTTCAGACAAGTTACAGAGAGATGTGGGTTTGGATAAATCCAGGTCCCTTTTATCTTCCTTCTCTACGCAAACACTCACAGAAAAGTTCAAATAATAGCCCGGTCCATCTACAACCACTCTGGATTCCACTTCTATCAAAAGATAGCTGAAAGGATTGGGCAGGCTGGGAGGAAGCTGGGAGGAAGGGATGTGAAAGGACACAAGGTTTTGACCTAATGTTGTGCAAGGGACGAAAGGAAAAGAGCTGGAGAGAAGAAACACTGGGAGATGAAGGGCAGGAAGAGAGGGAGGATGAGTGGGGGGGGTCGCACAGAGACCCAAAATAGAGTGACGGGGAGAAATGAAGGGAAGAATAAGGCCTTGAGCAGGGAAGAGAAGAGGCGGAGAAGTTGAAAAAAGATGAGCAGAAGCTTCAACACACGTCACTCTCCTTCCCTCTCTCATCCCCCGACTCGTTCAGAGAGGAGGAGGAAGAGGAGAACGTGTCTGAGGGATGGGAAAGGAGCAGAAAGTCAAAGAGGTGTCACAAACGCAGTGAGGGGGTGAGGAGGAAGAGGAGGAGACACGGTCAGAGGGAGGCAAGAGAAGGAGACGAGGGATCATCGTCTGCCACATCCACCCGACGCTGCTGTTACACCAGAGCGTTGCTCCTAATTCCTAATCGCTGTTAATCCCTCCGCCACACATCATCTCTCTCTCATTCCCCTCCATCATTACACAACAGCCTCGTCCATACAATTAAAGCTCCAGCCAGTTTTTAATTAATAAAATCCATGAAGTTAACGGAGCTGGAAATGTTCTCAACGTTCACCTTCTCTGAAGATCATGGCATCACATTTCCACAGCTACAAGCTGACAAACCTAAAATTCACCATTTTAACACAGAAACAGACTGTTCTAAAAATAAAAATGAAGAGCACAAATACATAAATATAAAACAGAAATATGATCCGTTTGTTTGCAGCGAGGGGACGACCTGAGACGACCTGAGACGTTACAGAAAAGCTGCTAATATGTAAAATCCCCAATAAAATTAAACATTACAGTTGTGGTTTGGAGGAACATGTTTATCATCTGATTTTGCATCTTAATTCCGGAATAGCGCTACAACTGGTGGGAGCTTGTTGGAGTAGCTCTGTGACTTAGCTAGCACTTTCTAGCATTTTTTTGTTCTTTTTGAGTATTTCTTGCTAGTTTTTTCTTCTGGAAATATTTTCTAAATACTTTTCTTCTGATTTGGGTGCTGTGCTGATTGAGTTTTTTGCTTGATTTGTCACTTTTTTGCCACTTGTTATGATGCGTAACCATGGCAACAAGAGACTTGTTTACAAGTAAGAGCAGCTAAGTGACATTACTAAGGCTGAAATAATCCTCAAATTGAAAGTCTGGATCCCTGATGAGCTCAAAGAAGAAGACGTGGATGCAGAGCAGGATCAAAGTGAAGAGAGAGAAAGAGGAAGTTTAAACCTTCACTTCCATCAGTCATACTGACAAATGTGAGATCTCTTTGCTAACAAAATGGATGAACTTGAAACTCTGTTGAAATGCAGCATCATGTGTTTCACTGAGACATGGCTAAAGGGACATATCCTGGACTCCAGTGTGTCTCTGTCTGGCTTTCAAACAATACGAGCAGACAGAGATTTGAAGAGGAGCGAAAAAAGAAGAGGAGTTTGTCAGCTGATCACATCTGCAGTTACCTGTTGGGGGCGGAGCATCAGAGTATGTGACATGAAGAGGCTGAACAGATAGATATGGAGGACTGATTCTGTCCTGGAGACTGAACTGGAGTCTCTTGAGTTGATTGTCAAAAGGAGGATGAAGAACATGATGGAAAACCGTCATCATCCTCTTCAGAACACAGTAACTCAACAACAGAGTGTCTTCAGTCAGAAGATTCTTCATAATCTGCTGAGACACAGACTGCTACAGGAGAACCTTCCTGTCCACATCTAGAACCTTCTATAATGGCTTCCTAAAGAATAACTGAGCTACAACAACACTTGAATTTACCTTCGGGGATTAATAAAGTATTTTTGATTTGATTTTTGATTTGATTTGAAAGACTTTAATTATTTCAACAAGACGAAGTGAAACCACATTCTGCTCCTTCCAAGACAGCTCAGCTCCTCAAACAGAATCCAGATGTTCACCCATTAAACCTTCTGAATCCAACAAATAAAAGCCAAAATCTTTTAACGGTTCTACCTTCCAAGCTGCACAGAGCTGCACATCCTCTTACATTAGATCATTTGTTTCAAGAACATAATTATAATAATAATAAAAATAATAAATGTCACTGTTATCATCAACAAATCACCAGCTACTTCCTCTCTTATATGAACCGTCACCTCAGATAAGAGTCCAATATAACAGGTGTAACAGAGAACAGGCGCGTCACAGCGCCGCACCGAGCGGCTCATCGGTCCCGTGTGAACTGACCAGAGAACAGGTCCCCGTTGCTGTAGGCCTTGCCGCGTCCCTCCTCATCGTTGGGCACGGCCGACACCTGCTTGGCCGAGGTGCAGCCCATGGCCTCAAACTCTGAAACTTCTCCTCATCGCACACACCTGCACAAAAATACAGAAGAGAGTTTATTTACTTCAGTGAAACACAGTGTAGCCATGTAGGTGTTATTCATTGTTAAATGAAGGATTTTCTGAAAGTTGACCAATCATTTCCTTGAAAATAATAATAATAATAATAATAATAATAATAGAACACACTTAACACTTCATTGTTGTCTGGTGAATGTGACAGCGAAACCCTCCCACCCAGCAGGATGGCTGACACAAAGTTGTGAACATCGCTGTCTGTCAATCTCACACACAAACACACTTCGCTGTCGATGGGCGCCGTGTCAGTCACACATGCTGCTGAGCTGTCGGATCCCGTCTGGCTGCTGCCTGTTAGAAAACTGCTCATAAATCTGAAGCGGGGAGGAGGAAGAGGAGGCGGGCTGGTGTTTGAAGGTAGCCAAAAGAAGGCAGGGGTCAAGAAAATGATGGATAATAGGAGAGGAAGATGAGTGAGGACCTTCAAAGACCCGCTGCCTGCCCCTCCTTCCCAGTCTCCGAGTGTTTGAAGTCGACAGAGGGACGGGGTTTGTGTTTAGGGTCTCTCCTCTCTGGACAAAAGCACCAGGTGTGTATATTGAGTGGAGTGATTATTCTTAAAAGGCTCCTGCAAGCAAGTTGGAGTTGCACCAAGGGTCTGTATCATCAGCTGTGGTGTGAGAGTGACTCCTGTATCTGTCTGGGACGCCCTTTTTTACCAACAACTACAACCCTGGAAACACTCAATTATATCTGGCACTCTCACCGCCACACGAACAGCTGGGAGACTTTAATGCAGTTTGAGGCACGTCGCTGGAAAGACGCAAAAATAATCTCATGGAGCATAATCCGCCTCTCTAAACGAGGATTCTGCCTCGGTGGATACGAGGTGTGCACGCCTTAAGGAGCTGTCACAGACGGGTGCAGCATGGTGACGCAGAGGGAGCTTCGGCTACAGAAGGAGGATAAAAAGCAAATAAAGCGAAGGAAGAGTGAAATCTCGTTACTCTGAGCAATTAGTGTTGAACTGAAGCGAATACTGGATCTGCAAAGAGCAGAAACTCCCTGATGAAAACCTCTGGAGGAGGCATATTGAGACGTGTGCTCAGCATTGACAGATCTGAAACTTTCAAAGGATCTCTAAGTGTGTGTGTGTGTGTGGGCAGTTTCTGTTTGAAGAGCTTTTGATTTGTGTGTATTGAAATAGTGAATAGAAACAGGGATAAAATTAGACCCGACAGACTCAGAGCTGTTGTTGTGTGCAGGGTTAATGTTAGGTTGTGTGGATCCACAGGCTGCTATTACTTGGGCTACAGCTAGTAGGCGGGCTATTATAAAGCCAGATCCACCTATAAATACACACTAGACAGGGTTGTAAAAAAGCCAAAGGGTCACCGAGTCTTCAATGACAAAACAAGATGAGTAATGTTGAAATTTAGGGCGTCAGACGATTTAAAAGCTTTTGCACGTTTTACCTTAACATTTTAATTTAGTTTTTACTGTCAAGCTCCGAATTCATCAAATTAACCTTATTCAGAAGATTCTGCAACAAAAATAAATAAAGGATTCGAACAATCGGGATGTTCTGGTGCTGAAACGCTCATTTGCATCCTCCCACTCTTTTTTCCCCCCCGTGTCTCTGTACAGCGAGATCACTTTTAGCCTTTCAGTGGGACTCAATGTGAGCTGGTGCCGAGCTGGTACGCTCAGCAAGCTGCTCTTTGCCACAAGCGGGACCACAGTGGGGCGTTGCTCGGTGTTGATTTAACCCACAGGACAGCTGGACGGTGCCACTCAGAGCTCGCCTGCTCCTGCAAGCCGAAGCGTGTTAATGGGACGAGATTAGAGTCTGCAAAGAAACTCGTGCCAGCCGTCTACACACACACGCACACGCTAACACTGACTGAGCCTGCATGATCTTATAAACATGTGAAAGGGATCAAAGTTCTTAACAGCATCAGGATCCATGCAGCTCACTCCAGATGCTTCACATTCATCATGATTACATTGAACTAAACAAAGGGTTACTCCAATTTAAAGCCATGCACGCGCCGTGATGTCAGCCTGCAGACTTTACATCATTTCTTGCATTACTTTCATAATAAACTTACACCAAATGTTGCATACAACTACCCGGGACCCTGAACATGTCAAAACAATTCAAGGTCAGGAAACTCCGACTCATCTCAAATGCACGTAAAGTTACTTGGCAGCATTTTTGCAAAGCGAGCGTGCAAACTTCTTAAAAACAGATACTGGCTCATTCCTGCAAACTGACTCAGTTCTGTGAAAAAGCCACATTTGCGAGTCAGTTTGTCGAAGGAGGAACTTAGAAAAACAACCTGTGGAGAGGTGGAGTGTGTGTGTGGTAACACAGTACTGAACAGTGTGCACAGAGAGGATTTCTCCAACACCAGGCTGTGCCAGAGGCCTCAGAGCCTGAAAAACTGGCTCAAGTGAAAAGAGAGAGGAGTCGTAGATGGAGGGTTTTTTCAAAACAGCGTGCAT
The DNA here is from genome assembly GCA_006937955.1 of Pachypanchax playfairii. Taxonomy (NCBI): domain Eukaryota; kingdom Metazoa; phylum Chordata; class Actinopteri; order Cyprinodontiformes; family Aplocheilidae; genus Pachypanchax; species Pachypanchax playfairii. The sequence continues at coordinate 5,458,310 of SSNP01000004.1, read as the reverse complement.
TTTTATTTCCCCGATTTCCTGTATGGGCCCCTTTAACAGCAGGGCTTCACAGTAATAACGAAGAAGATGTGAGTTCAGCTGCGAGGGAGATTTTTAACTTCGGGGCAGGTCTCCCTGTGAAGTGACCTGTGACACGGCACAGATTAATTCCTTGTTTTATCAAGCCACAAAATGAAGTGCTGATCTATGCTCTGTGGTCTGCACTGCCCTTTAATAAACTGCAGTAAAAAAGGAGCGTGTGTGTGCGTTACAAAATACCAGCGTTTCGTCAAGTTCAGATGAACAAAGTCTGCAAAATCTGAAGAATGCAGAAAAGCAAAACTGTGATTTTATGGAATATGACTGATTTAAAATCAGAGGTGAAAGTATATAAAATATAAAGTTTACAGAAAATCTATTAATCTTTCTTTATTCTATTTCTTTGTTTTTAAATAAAAAAAAAGCCAAATCAAAACTCTGAGTCTCACCCACGGGGAGCAGCTTTTTACTTGCTTCAGAACAAAGAAGTGCTCATTTCTGCACTTTTTAGGTTAAATAGCAGAACTCAACAGAGTGTGCTTGTTGCACAACAAAAGTCTCACACACAGAGTGTGTAACATTTAACAAGGAGTAAAAGAACAAAAACTGCACGGTACATTTTTCGGTTTGTGTCTTTGGTCAGCAGAAGGTACAATAACGCTGAACTAAGCAAAATTATTAAACTATAATTTCATGCTCCCTTCACATCAGTATCATTTAGTCTGTTACATAACAAACCAGATTTGGCTCAGTAACATCCTGCTCATTAGGCCGTACAGTTAACGGTGCACATAATCTATAGATTATGTGTTCATTTGTATATAAATCTGAAAAATTCAATGAAATAATAAACTGATGGAATCAGAACCAAACAGATCGCAATAACAGGAGCCACAAGATTCTTTGTGATGCTCTAAACACCCCGATGCAGCTATTTTACACTACGCCACCTCAAGTGACCAATCAGAGCAGAGTCCCCCCTTACAGAGGGCGGGTCTTAACGAGCATAGAGCCTTTTTAATTAGAAAAATACTGCTGCAGCAATTCAGAAAAATAAATCACAGAACTCTGTTCAAATAGATCCTCACAGTAAATTATGAACCATAAACATCAATATTATGGGTTCTTTAAGTATCACAAGCTAAAATCTGAACATGTGATGCATTAAATATTTTCACTGAACACAAAAATTTCATGTGATGCTGTGAGGTTAGAGAGGATGAAAAACAAAAAGGCTGTTTTGGGAGCTTTATATAATCTGGGAAACTAGAGTGCATGAATAAAACAACCTATAACTGCTTTGTGAAATATTTCTGCAACTTTTTCCTATTATGTTTTTAGTGACTGTCAACATGTGGAAAGATCTGAGAGGAGTTGTCATCATGTTCTGTTGGTGAACCTGAAGCTGCTACAGGAGCTCCTGATGGAGGAATGCGTGTCACACAGAGCAGTTAGAGAACGACTCCTGCTCCAAATTGTCCTAATATTTACTTTAAACCAGGCAGCAAATTCTTCAGCTTTAATTCTGTCCCAGTTTAGTTGGAGCGTTTTGTCAACTTTGATGAGAAAGACAAAACTTGTGGATGATAAAGATTTTTCTTTCCCCTCGTTTGAAGCTTTCCTTCTAGTGTTGAAGGTGATCAGGGAGGGATGTGGAGATGTGAAAATGGGGGGAGGGGGGGGGGTCTTGTACAGGAGTGCCTCTGTTCTTGAGAGACACATTGCACGTAGCTACAGCAGATTTTAGAAAAGCTTCCCTTTACTTTGGTGAAAGGCCCTTTTCTCTACCTCAGACCTATTAAATCCAGTCGAGCTGAAATTGCGAGGCATTTCCTCACACGGCTGAAGCTTAATAACAGCTCGAGGAAGCAAAAATAAAAAGGGAGAGACGAATGAAACAGAAGCTGAAAGTTAGAAGATGTTGTTGGGCTGAAATGGTTTAAATCTCAGGCTGCTGCTGGGACATGTCTCCCCTCCGAGGGTTGTTGATGGCTGCCGTTTATACCACTGAGTTCTGGAGAATCGGCGCAGTGTCTTAATAAACTGAAAGGCATGTTGTTCTCCAGGTTTTTTATTCCTCCTGATAACATTTTGTTCTGCTGATCCCAACTGTGACAGAAATCAAAGCAAGTCAGAGCATGACACGATGTTTGGGGGGGGGGGGCTTTTACCCAACATGTTCAGAGATCTGGTTGTTTTATTCTGAACGTCACTGCGTTATACGTTTTCTCAGAGACAGCTGCGAGGCTGACGAGAGTGGGCCGACTCCGACGCAGCGGCCACGCAAGGTCAGACTTGTTTACGTTTTCTCACCCAGATCCATCTGAATTGCTAACGAAGCCACAAGCTGCAGAAATGAGAAAATGCTCACATTAATATTCATTAGTAATTACACTGCGGGCGAAGAAAATAAATACCAGTGGAAGAGCAAACTGGCAAGCGAGCTGCAGGATAATTGTGAAAGCCGTTACAGACGAGAGAGAGAGAGGGGCGAGGGAGAGAAAGAGAGAGAGAGGAGGGTGTGTGAAGTGTTTGCCTGTTCCAGCCCTTCGTCGAGGAGCTGCAGACGAAGCCCATGTTTCACGTTTCAACGCAGCCGGTGGCAGATCCACAAACCGCCATCAATGCACGCTTTGACAGAAACTCACATGCATTCGTTCCCTCAGTGTTTGGAGCGTTTAAACAAATTATGCTGCTTCTCTTCAGATACTAAATTAAGAAACAGGAGTTGCAACAGTGGAACAAAAGATCAGTTTCTTCACAATTCAATTTCAAAGAAAGTCAGTTGAAGTGACCTGGTGACTTGTTCTCAAAAAATTAATTCCAGGTATTAAAAAATCTAAATTATTATGCTACTATGATATTTTGTTTACAGATGCAGTCCTGAACTTGTTTGTTACTAGAGAAATATTAAAGGAATATGGAAAAGACATAAAAATGTTTAAATAAAGGGTTAAAATCCACCCTGCACTCTGTCTCCATCCCTTCCTCCAGCTGGTCTCTGAAGCTGTAAACACATTGAGAGACCCACACAGAGATGCTCGTGTGACGGACAGACAGCATGTAAGCAGGATTTACCTCCAAGTCCCTGCAGACGCGACCCAAAACCTCAGATCAGCACGTCCACGTGGAAACACAAACACCACAGCGGAAATGAGCAAATCAGATTAATTTGAAGATCTGCAGCTGGAGCGTGGATCATTATTCAGTCAGGTGGACAGCTCGATGGTCCAGCGACGCCCTCAGACTAACAGAACGCGCAGGGATCGTGTTACGCTGGCCTTGTGCTTTCTGCACCGTGATTCTGACTACCTCATCGCACCTGACAGCACAGAGAGGGAGGGAGAAAGAGAGAGACAGAGCGACGCCTGCAAAGCAAACTGGATGTAAGACACAGTCATGGGAACTCCGTCCCACGCCCACGGAGGGAAAAGACATCCCTGTAACCATGGAAACCCTCCACCTCTTCACACAGTGACTTTGCAAGTGTAGAACGATGACGGGGGCCAAAACGAACTGTTTTTCATCAGCTGAGGGGTTAGAGGAGGGAAGAGGAGCAGATGACTGAGAGGAAGAGGGGGAAAGAAGAGAGGAGGGAGGGGGGAGGCTGAGAGTCGCTCCATCTGACCCCCTGAGCAAAGAGAAGAGAGATTCACAATTTTTGCTAGCCAGTGGATCAAAAAGCCATATGTGAGCGATAAGCACACACACAAAGTGGAAGAGGCTGAGAGAGGGAGGCAGATGGAGGCAGACAGGGGGTGGGGGTGAGGGGATATTCACTGACAGGACTGCTGGTAACCTATATAAACCCTGATGTCAGCTGCTGGTGACAGGAGGGTATACTCTCACCACACCAGCCTAGTTTCACACCAATCAACAGATGAAACTTCTAAATCTGCAGCTGGTGATGACAGAAAACTTCTGGAGATGAAGAGCAGAAGAAGAGGAGGGTTTACTCTGCTAACGGGCTGCAAGAGATGCAAAATTAACTTAAACCTAATAGTGGATGCTTTTTACCCACCCCTCCCCTTTGAGAATTTGAGAATGACATAATGACGAACAAAGACAGCAGATTTTTAACTAACCTTTAACACCAGAAAGCCAACAGAGAAGACCAGGACCCGGCTCCAGGCCCGGGGCTCGAACCCACACTACCACCCAACAGCTGTGTCCAGCTGCGCTACAAGAAGGAGACACTGTGCGCTTTGTGCCCCCTTCCTCCTCCCTCACGGGGGCAAAGCAGAGAGAGGGGGGGGGGGGGGC